>CAMTDV010000116.1:27070414-27113779 GCA_947069175.1 Scalesia atractyloides | reverse complement strand
AGTAGTATTGATGTATTCATCGACATGTCAAAGATAAGTACACTTGTGAACTGTATGATATCAATATCACAGTACACATGTGTATAAAGTTTATCCAGAACTGAAGCGGAAAATCCGTGATCAACTTGTTTTAAATTTTCTTTACCTTACCCAATTTACAAATAACATTACTCAAAGTTGTAATCTTATTTTTTTTTTCATAAACTGTTTTTACTTTTTTGGATATTAAACGTTTGCAGAATCAGTTGCCAGCAACGTATATGAAACTACTAATGGTACTAGGTACTTGACACCAACCGTCCCTCCCGAATTTAAACCATTTATTAAAGCTAGATTTAGTACTATTGAAGAAGCTGTTGCAATGTATGAAGAGTATGCACAACGTACCGGTTTTGGAACCCGTCTTGGTACTTCGTAGAAGGAAAAAATAGGAGATATTATTGTTACGAATAGGAGATATTTCTTATGTTCTAGAGCCAACAAACCTAAACGGAAAGATAAAATTGCTGATCAAATCAACTCTTGTTCCCCAATAGACGTTCGAATGTTAAAGTTACAGATTGTAAGGCATGCGTTAAGTTTGTCCATATAAAAAATTCGTCTGAGTACGAGATATATGACTTTGTGGAACAACACAACCATGGGTTTACAACACCCGAAAATCTTGATCTATCTTTGAAGCAGAGGAAGCTTGACTTCTCTACACAAGAGTTCATTGCAAAATGTCGTAACGCTAATCTTGGCCCTACCAAGTCTCACAAAGTACACGTAGTTTTAAAAGGTGGTCATCATAACGTGCATGGTACGGTTGTCGACTACAAGAATTGTGGGCGTGATATTCGAGATTTTATAGGTGACAGAGACGCCCAGATGATTCTTGATAAATTCAAGGAACACATTAGAAATAAAGAAAACTACACCTTTAATATACATATTGTTGATAGCGAACTCCAGTTAATTTTTTGGTGTGACGTTGTTTCTAAATCAAACTACGACTCATTTGGTGATGTTATTGCATTCGATGCAACTTATCACACAAATATGTAGGTGTTATTTGAAATTTATAATCAATTAATTCATTCTAATATACATACTAATTTGTTTTTGCTGAAATAGGTACGATATGATTTTCGTTCCTTTCACCGGAGTCGATCATCACAAAAAATGCACTATTTTTGGCGCTGGGTTGTTGCATAATGAGACTATCGAGTCTTACACATGGCTGCTACAAAAATTCCTTGAGGCACACAACAGTAAACAACCCATGTTAGTCCTAACTGATCAAGATTCTGCCATGAAACAAGCGGTAGGAAAAGTCTTTAATAAGTCGATTCACAAGTTGTGTATGTGGCACATTATTCAGAAATTGCCGGTGAAGGTATGAATTCTGTCCAAAAATTAAGTATTCATTACACATGTGTACCGTACTCCAAATTAAAATATATATATTTATACACATGTGTACTGATATGTGCTCTTGTGAACGCCTAATATGTTTTGAATTTTACATGTAGATCAAGGGGAATGACAAGAGGAATGCAGAAATAAAACAGAAGTTCCACAAACTCGTTTGGAATGTTTATATTAAACCAGAAACATTTGAGAATACATGGCACAATCTAATTGCTGAATACGGATTGGAAGACCATTCGTGGTTGTCTGAGATGTATTCTATACGTCAAAGTTGGATTCCGGCATACTTTCGTGAGCTACCTATGTGTACGTTGATGAAGACCACATCCAGGTGTGAAAGCGCAAACCACCTGTTCAAATCTAATTCTAGTTCTCATAATATGTTGGTGCAGTTCATGTTGTGCTACGACACATCAGTTGATGGGTTATGAAACGAACAGAGGGAACTAACACATAAAATAGACACCACTAATCCTGAATTTAAAACCAGTTAGCCTATCGAACGTCATGCAAATGATATTTACACAAGGAGGATTTTTTTATGTACAAAAGGAAATATTGAACGGTAAGGAAAATTGTTATATCGCTGAACGATTCGTATCCAATGTTGTAAGCAGCTTTGTTATTGCTCACCAAGACCACACGAAAGAAGTTATAAACGAGTTCAAGGTTTGTTATTTACATATATTAATTTTATGTGTTATCTTACCAACTTTTTATAAATTATTCTCGCAATACGTTTTTGCATCATTACATTGCAGGTTATTTTTAATAAACAAATGGAGTATACGAGAAACGAATATCTATGTCGTCATATTTTCTGCGTATTTGGCCACCACAACGTACACAAGATACCAAGTCCGTATATTAACCCAAGATGGAGGAGAGACGCTTTGCCTACCAGTGTACATAACGTTGAAAATATGTTATTTGTAGATCAGAGTCGTAGTGGAAGAATATGGCGTAGAATCCTTGACAATATGGAAATGTGTCGGGATAGGGTTCGTGGTAGGCTTGACAAATTACAGGAACTAGATGAGCAAGTACAAATGTTGAAAGATAAGGTTTTCAGAGATGTTCCCATAGATCTGGAACTTAAAAAGAAGTTTTTGGTCTACCAGGAAATTCTTGATCACACTGAACCTGAGGAGGTATCATGTACGGCTCCTAGGAAAATATGCAACAAAGGATGTGGTAAGCACAAACGTCTAATTGGTCCACGGGAGAAAGCTTTAAAAAATTCAAAAAACATAGAAGAAAATGCAACTATTGTGGCAAGAGGGTGAGGTTGCATGATAAAAGAAATTGCCCACTTAAAAAAGGCAACATCACAAGGGATGATTCGTCTACTGAAGAAGATGGCGACGAAGAGAGTGATGACATAGACGAGTACGATGATGGAACCGACACAGGAACTGACTCGATTTTGCAAGACAGCGATGATGATGATGATATTAATCTTTAAATTAAATTATAATGTTCGATACAACCGATACATTATTGTTTGTGTATTTTTGACTTTACATATTTTATTACCTCATATTTTTTAAATGATAGATGTTGTTACCGTATATACGATACTAGGTTATAAAAAGATTCTTGTATTACACTTACAAGCCATACACATGTGAACCTCAATTTACATAAGCACATGTATCAGCGTCATATGGAAACAAGACATCATTTTGTCTACTAATAAGGAGATTTGTTGTACCAAAAAATTGTTTACATGGTCCGGTTGATAATATCAATATCATACAAACTACACTTGTGTATTCTGATCTAATCGAGTATTATAACATACAGTTTCACGCATGTATGATTTTATACTAATACAATCATAGACACAGTGCCCATTTTGTAACCTGCTTTGACTAAAATAGACAGCAAAGGAATGTAAAACTGCTAATATGTTCCTTTTAAATGATAGTTCAAATATTTATCTTTTTTAAACTCATTACATATCTATCTTTTATACAGTCACGGCGATGCATCACACGAATTATAGTGTGCGTAACCTGCTTTGATTAATATAAACGTCAAGGGAATGTATAATGCTATTAAGATGCATCAGCAAAGACAGTACACACACGTATTTTTTTGAAATATCACATATCTATTTTCATTAAAGGATTACTGTACCAAAATAACAAATATACCAACCGCAACAACACAACCCCACGGGCAACTGAATCATTAATTCATTCCATGGCGATGCATACTCACCAATGTAAATGCAAACCAGATGTATCAACATCATTCATATCATCCATGATGTCTAGATAATTATATGTTGCGAGAATCAACACGAACATAATCCATCATAAAACTAACAACTTCCATACATTAACGGAAATAAAAGTCCTTTTCAAACTCTTCTGCTTCAGCTAGTACAAGGTCACGGTGGATGTTTACCGTCGAAGTCACCAACTTAACGGCGTATTTCTTGCATAACTTTGTCACTGTTGCCTTTTGTTGTCCATGCGCTAGCGGTAATCCACAATCCTATTTACCATCGGTGACCCCAAACCAGGTTTCCATGTGTCTCATAAAAAATACCCCACAATCAACTGTGTTCCCTACACTCTTCCAAGGAAAGTCTATAATTTCCTGTACTGCATTTTCAATCTACTTTGCAAACGTGTGATTCACCAGTTTCAAATACTTGGTGAAAATGTCTTTCTGAAAACAAATTTATCGACAAAAAATAAATATAATGTTTTTGAAAACTAAAAATCAAAAAAACAAATAAAAACATAATGAAATGGCTTATAACTTTGAACGGAGTGCTTTTCTTTGAAAAGTTTTCATGATTAATAAGTTGAACCGGGCTTTCAATTGTAGACATGTTATCGATAACCGTTATTGTTGGCCTTACAAGATCAAAGCAAACTAGGTAAAAATGGTCGTGCTCAAGTATGGGGAAGCTAATTACGCAATATGTGGACAAACTCATCAATGATGTCTTTTTATTTACAACGAGGAACAACGAACTTCTAAACTTTTCAACACGCTCAAGATCTCCATACGATTCATTATTCAATGTATCTTCCGTCTGTAACAATAATTAAAGAATCAGAAAACAACAATCAGCATTTAATTTATGACTTCAATTTAAATATATAACTGATTTAATTTAATCTCAATTAACTTACGAAACAGTCTATATGGCAACACAAATGCGGTTTCAGTCCTTTTTCTTTATCCGCACCACCAAACACATTTACTCCAGCAACTCGTTGACTCTCTTCATGATTTAGCATTGACGCGAAACAATTTATAACTGCACTATTTACCCACTGGCTGGGTTGAAAAGTTTGAAAAGTTTGAACGGAGTGCTTTTCTTTGAAAAGTTTTCATGATTAATAAGTTGAACCGGGCTTTCAATTGTAGACATGTTATCGATAACCGTTATTGTTGGCCTTACAAGATCAAAGCAAACTAGGTAAAAATGGTCGTGCTCAAGTATGGGGAAGCTAATTACGCAATATGTGGACAAACTCATCAATGATGTCTTTTTATTTACAACGAGGAACAACGAACTTCTAAACTTTTCAACACGCTCAAGATCTCCATACGATTCATTATTCAATGTATCTTCCGTCTGTAACAACAATTAAAGAATCAGAAAACAACAATCAGCATTTAATTTATGACTTCAATTTAAATATATAACTGATTTAATTTAATCTCAATTAACTTACGAAACAGTCTATATGGCAACACAAACGCGGTTTCAGTCCTTTTTCTTTATCCGCACCACCAAACACATTTACTCCAGCAACTCGTTGACTCTCTTCATGATTTAGCATTGACGCGAAACAATTTATAACTGCACTATTTACCCACTGGCTGGGTTGAAGGTCTTTCATTTGAAAATGGTACAGACCAACTCCCGATTTCGTTTCAAATACAAACCGCCTGTTAAAAAACATATCTTATTTCATAAAAATTCAGTTGTTGGAGAAGCAATGTGTGGTTGTGTAGGAGTATCCCTTTGCATATTTTGGGCACTGGTACTCTTTGATTTTCCTTTTCTATCGGCCACACCTTCAACATCATTATATAAAAAACGTTAGTAACGTTTAAAATAAACTACACATAATTTATTAAAAAAGTATACAACTTTTTAATTACCAGTTTCTTTCATATCTGGACTTGAGAAACCATCTTTTTCTCCAGAGGTATCAACAGCTGACTTGTTAAAAAAAATTATACCTCTCTAGAATAGGTATAACAGACGCATGCGCTGGGTATCGCGATATATGCTCTTTTATTCGAGCGTCCAACTTGATTTTATAGCTCTCAATTTCATCACACATAGACAAAATCATTGCATTACTCTCCTACGATTTCAAACAAAAAAATAAATAAAAAATCCTGAAAAAATATAAAATGATGGATGAATTATATATTTAAGATTACGTGCCCAACACAATTGTAATGATACAATAACAACAACTGTTAACAAATAATTACCTCTACCGACGACCATTCTTGCGTCACCTTTTTATTCCCAACATCTTCTTTCGGCATGTCAGCCACCCTTTCTGCAGACACTTCGTCATCATCTTCATCGTCATACAATTCTCTTAACTCTCCGAGCCCAAAACCACCATTTCTTATCTCTTGATCCTTTCTCTGGTTCATTAAATTGTGCGTCCAAAATTTCAGTGGAGCTTCACGTCGTTCATGTTGGAATCCAGGACAATCGGTTGCATCCAAATACAATAACTAATACTATAAAACTTAAATAATTATATTTATAAAAAAATCAAAGATTGACATATGTATTTAAATTATAAAATAGTACACGTGCGTATTCACCCTATGGAATACATGTGTATATACAAATTGAAAATGTAAAACGGTTTGTTAAACATACCACACGATAAGTTAGCAGCCCCCTCAAATACACATTTGGATCGCATCTGACCCAATCATCTTTACATTTTTTAACCACGTCAACCACAAACTGGCACCAATCGTGATCTTTGAAGCTCTTTTCATGATTAAACAAATCTAACATGTTATACATCACGCTTCCATATTTTGTGCACCCAATCATTGTTGATATAAACAGCATCACAAAATCTAAAATGAACATATCTTTATCTTCATATGAATCTGCCCTAATCTTATTCAGAATATTTTTAAAACTAACTGATAGCTTCTCAAATCTTGACAACCATTTACCCTTCAACGGATGCCCATTTTCATCTATATTCTTTTTTGATACTTTTATATCTCCGGCAGGTACCCCTAATATTTTCCGAACTGATTCTTTGTCAACCATGATGTGCCTCTCTCCCAAACTAATCCTCATGTTTGGCGTGTCTAACATATCCACCACAAAATGACCTAGATGAGCCATAACTTCACTTACCTGCAACCTCAACAATTTTCCAAAACCTATATCCTTGACCATCTCTCTCTGCCATGGTTTCATCACCCTGATAGCTTCATACAGTTTATTAGGTGAAGTCCTCACCCTAATTGATGCCAGTCCACTTTGAAGTTTCGCCCGTTTCTTCCGTTGTAAATTTCCCTTTTTCTTTTTTTTTTGTGATACCCCTTTTGCGGTAGTTGAAAAGTTCATCTGCAAACATTATCAACCAAAACTTTATCCGGTAAACTAAAAAAATTACACTCGATTACATACAACAGAAAATCTTAAATTACACACTACTATAAATTTGTCTCAAAAATACCTCCATCTTCTTCATCAACATCACTAACGGAACTCTGCTCATCATCCTTCAAACCCTTGGTTTCCATCGTCTCAATCCCTACTTACAATAAAGCATACAAAAATAAAATACACAATTTCACGGTACAATATGTATAATTGACAAACCAAACCTTACCTTCATCTTCAATGCTTCCATGGTCGCTAGCTATATTACGACGTGCTCTTCCACGTTTAAGTGACTTACCAACTTTCACATCATTTCCTAATAAACCATTTCAATTAATACAATGTTAAAAACCTCGCAAGCATATTGAGTAATACACATACACAGAAAAATGAGACATGTCTACAGGCCATCGTAACAAAGTATATGACATAACAACTACTATTTCTTTTGTAGAACTTGTTGCTTCTTTTTCATTAGCCTCTTCATTCTTTTTAACCCGTTTGCGCTTTTGAATATTGAACTGAGTAACTTTAACATCTACAACAAACCAAATTAATTAAATGTTGTAATAAACAGGTTCTATATCATTTTATTATTATTTTATACATTCAAATGTTTCACAGCACAAATTAGAATAAAGAAACCAATCAAACCTCCTTCGTCGTCCGAGAAAGGGACTTGAACTGTTTGCACTCTTTCCTTTTTATTTTTTTTCGTTGCTTTACTTTTTTTCCTACCCGTCATTTCCGAATGCTTTCCACTATGATCCATATTATCCGGACTTTTGTCCCCCTCATTTACTTCCTGTTTCGCACTATCAGTTTTCAATTTTTTTACAATGACTTCTCCTGCGCTCACAACACATTAACTACAACATAAAAAAACACTAATACATTTTAAACAGCGATATTATAAACATCACCTGGACGCATATTGCTGACTTCAGGTTGCACGTTAATCCAATCCGCTTTACGACTTATGCTTCCTACCAAAAGAAGAAACAACCCAAAAAATATTATTTTAAAGAATTACATAAAAAAATAACAACAATAACTAAATTAGACTCCGTGGTCAACTAAATGTTCCTTTCAATTATACGTATGTTTCTTTTATTAAACACCGTATTCACCAACAACATATCTACATTTTCTTTACCTTTCCCGTCGTTATCAGACTTCGCTTCCTCATCAGAAAATTGTATAGGGTCATCAATGGTGTTACTAAACCTACTCGCCCTCAAACGAGCTATTCTTTCGCTTCTATTACCTACATGATTAAACAGTTAATATTACTTAAATTTTTCTACAAACTCAAATATATATAAGTACATATAATTTCCCATAAGTAGGTTAAAAACTTACGTTTCTTCATTTGCTAACAAAACGTTTGTATCCACTGCAAAGCCAACAATACACTGAACAAAAACAAACAGCATATGAAACTACAATTTTTATTATTAATGTACTCCAACAAAAAACATCATAAACAATCTTCTCAATATTGCATTGTTTACTCTATACACAATAAAAATATATCATCTAACTATCTTACACCTTGAAATTTAACATACACATTTAACGGACCCAAAAAAAATTTAATATACAGGTAACACAGATGTGTACTATACATGTACCGGATACCAACAGCCAACACCCTGTTTAACAACAACATACTAATCCTCTTTTTTCAAATAACATAATTATACATCACCAAGGTCGGCAAGATACACTCAAAACACTAAGAAATATATCATCTAAATATCCTAAACCTTCAAACAGACCCTACAAACGAAAATAATATCAACATACACATGTGTACTGCCTAATTGGATTATGAATGCCAAGCCTTCATTATGTCAAATAATACCCAAACATTCCTTTTCCAACAGCCAATACCCTGTTTAACAACAACATACTAATCCTCCTTTTCAAATAAGAGAATTAAACATCACCAAGGTCAGAAAGATACACTCAATACACTCAGGAATATATCATCTAAATATCCTAAACCTTCAAACATACCCTACAAACGAAAAGAATAACAACATACACATGTGTACTGCCTAATTGGTTTATGAATGCCCCACCGTCATTGTGTTAAATAACACCCAAACATTCCTTTTCCAACAACCAACACCCTGTTTAACAACAACATACTAATCATCTTTTTCAAATAACAGAATTATACATCACCAAGGTCAGCAAGATACACTCAAAACACTCAGAAATAAATCATCTAAATATCCTAAACCTTCAAAGAGACCCTAATATGAAAAGAATAAACATACTAATCATCTTTTTCAAATAACAGAATTATACATCACCAAGGTCAGCAAGATACACTCAAAACACTCAGAAATAAATCATCTAAATATCCTAAACCTTCAAAGAGACCCTAATATGAAAAGAATAACAACGTACACATGTGTACTGCAGAATTGGTTCATGAATGCCAAGCCTTCATTGTATTACCTAAAAAGCCACTTTGCAAAAGAGTTATACTTTTAAATATCCCACCCGGCAAAATTTAGATACTAAACTGGAGATTAATCCCAAAAATCAAACAAAAACAGACTATAAACTATAAAGAATACACAACCGCTCGAACAATTTTAACAAATAATAATAGCAATACACATGTGAACTATACGAATATTCCTTTCGACCAGCATGTATAAACGATTCCAGTAAACATACAACTACCAACAGTTCCATATACACACAAAATTATGGTTTTGGGGGTTCTGCCTTCTTTTACAATTACTAAGAAAAACACAGAGTAAACACAACAAAACCTTAACAGCCACTATGCAAAATTATCTACTTGTGGAGTTTTTGCAAACCCTAATCAACGAATGCTAGTTAGATTATTTGACGATAGCGTCCTAAATTACATCCAAAAGATCGAAAATCATCAAATAAACAAGTTCAACAACTACAATTACCTCAACTCGGCGCTCGATTTAACACACGGATGCTTACATACCTTCTGTTTCGTTCTTCAAAATACTGCAGAACTTGTTTGCCGATTCTTATTTGGGGAAGAAAACGGGTGAAAGGAAGCTTTTTTTGGGAACGGATTTCTTACCCAAACAGATTTTCGCGATTTTTGGGGGGATCGTGGGAATCAAATGAAAGCAATATATTGAAATGGTTGAGTTTCCTATTTCGAAAAGACTTGCCATTTTTTACTTACTAATTTACCCTTTTTCTTTAATTTTTAAGTTAAAAACATATATTCTTATTACAATCATGCCACCATTTAAGAATTAAAGATGATTAAAATCAACGGTCTAGATCAGTTCGCACAGTTCGCTCTAATAGGGTTGTTCACTCTTGATCCCTACCTTATATATATATATATATGTATATAATAAAAAAGAAAACATAATTATTAAAAAATAGTAAAGAAATTTATGATATAAAAAGAAAAAAACTTAAAAATATACTATTAAAAGTAAATATAATAATAAACTATTATAATATATTAAATAAAAAATAACAAAAAGTCATATATTATTATAAAAATAATATATGTATGTATATAATAAAAAAGAAAACATAATTATTAAAAACATAGTAAAGAAATTTATGATTTAAAAAGGAAAAAATTAAAAATATATTATTAAAAGTAAATATAATAATAAACTATTATAATATATTAAATAAAAAATAATTAAAAGTCCTATATTATTATAAAAATAATATATGTATGTATATAATAAAAAAGAAAACATAATTATTAAAAAATAGTAAAAAAATTTATGATTGAAGAAAGAAAAAATTAAAAATATATTATTAAAAGTAAATATAATAATAAACTATTATAATATATTAAAAAATAATAAAAATTTATATATTATTATAAAAATAAATTTACTAGTCCTTGTTTTTCATCAATAATATAATAATAATAATAATATATAAATAAATTTACTATTTATTGTTTTTCATCAATAATATAATATAATATTATATATAATAAAAAAACATAATTATTAAAAAAGTAATAAAGAAATTTATGGTTTTAGAAGAAAAAAATTAAAAATATATTATTAAAAATAAATATCATAATAAACTATTATAATATATTAAATAAAAAATAATAAAAATCATATATTATTATAAAAATAAATTAAATAGTCATTGCTTTTCATCAAAAATATAAAATAATAATAATAATAGATAAATAAATTTACTATTCATTGTTTCCTATCAATAAAATAATATAATATAATATAATATAATATTATAATATAATATAATATAATATAATATAATATAATATAATATAATATAATATAATATAATATAGTATAATATAATATAATATATATAATATAATATCATATCATATAATATAATATAATATAATATCATATAATATCATATCATATAATATAATATAATATAATATAATATTAAAAAATATAAAGAAAATTATGATTTAAAAAAGGAAAAAAATAAAAAATATATTATTAAAAGTAAATAAAATAATAAACTATTATAATATATTAAATAAAAATAATAAAAAACTATATATTATTATAAAAATAAATTTAATATTAATCGTTTTTCATCAAACAGTTTTTCATCAACAATATATATATCTATATAAATATAATAAAAAAGTAAACATAATTATTAAAAAATGGTAAAGAAATTTATGATTTAAAAAAGGAAAATATATATTTAAAGTAAATATAATAATAAACTATTATAATATATCAAATAAAAAATAATAAGAAGTTATATATTATTATAAAAATATTACTATTCATCGTTTTCATGAACAATAACTGTTCATCAACAATAATATATCTATATATATATATATAATAAACAAGTAAACGTTATTATTAAAAAAGTGGTATGAAATTTATAATTTAAAAAAGAAAAAATATATTATTAAAAGTAAATATAATAATAAATTATTATAATATACTAAATAAAAAATAATAAAAAGCTATATATTATTATAAAAATATTACTATTCATTGTTTTCATGAACAATAACTGTTCATCAACAAAATACATATATATATAAGAAAACATAATTATTAAAAAATGGTAAAGAAATTTATGATATAAAAAAGGAAAAAAATTAAAAATATATGATTAAAAGTAAATATAATAATAAACTATTATATTATAATATATTAAAAAAATAATAAAAAGCTATATATTATTATAAAAATAATTGTTATTCAAAAAAGAAGCATAATTATTAAGAAAATGGTAAAGAAATTTATGATTTAAAAAGGAAAAAATAAAAAATATACTATTAAAAGTAAATATAATTATAAACTATTATAATATATTAAATAAAAATAATAAAAAGCTAGGTATTATTATAAAGAATTAGTATTCATCGTTTTTATCAAATATAAATATATATATATATATATATATTAATTCCATTTGATTGATAAACCAATTAGTGATTATACAGTCCATGTAAATTATTTACACAATAAACTTAAATAATATTATGATTAAATTAAGCCCGCACTCTCACGTCATCTAACTCGTTTCATTTCTAATGTTATTTACTCGATTAACAAGTTAATTCAATATCCTAAAATACATACCGATAACATTAAAATTACCAACAAAATATTACTCCAAAAAATATTTTTAATGAAGTTAGAGGGTTGGACGAAAGTGGCAAAAATCACAAATGGCAGGGACTCAGTAGAGAAAAATCTATTTGGACTAGAATGGCATTTGAGCAAACCTGAGGACTAAAATAGCAATTTACTCATAAAATGATTATGATTTGTATTTGTTTATTTTGTAATTATGATTTGTATTTATTTATTTTGTAAGTATTTAATGGTGCTGTCTAATCTATTTTTGACAATGTTAATGTTGTTATTTAGTGTTTTGTCTAAGATAACTCAAAAGAATGGGTGAGTTTTAAATTTTGTCCTTTATCTTTATACCAAATTTCAGACGGTGTCCTTTGTTTTTAAATTTTATGAGTTTTGTACTTTATGTTTTAAAATCCTACACGTTCTGACGTTTAGCCCTAATTCAGTTAGATTTTCTGTTAAATCCGGTCATGTGACTTGCACATGAGGGCATATTTGTCTTTTCACCATTTCAGCGACTATTGTGCAAATATTTAATATATATATTTAATAAATCTGTATCTCTCGCTCACTTAACCTACGCCCTCTCTCTTTCTAACCTACAAAGCACCCCCACCCCACTCTCTAACCTACACCATCTATCCTCTCTAAGTTACATTATCTCTACAAAGCATCACCACCACCAAAATTCAAACACCCATCTCATAATAAATCAAATGAAACATTACCACATTCACAGCATGACCAAGCAGTAGAAGCAAATTCGGATTCAAATCTCAAAATTAAATCACCAAATCTCACATCACAGCGAGATCCAACCGCCACGCACATCACCTGCCACCACCACCCTTCATCATCTACGACCAAAAATCAACAAACCAAATCCCCAACCCAACAACCAAAAGTCCCCAAATCAACTCAACAACCAAAAAATCCCCAAATCAAGTAAACAACCAAAAATCCCTCAAATTTCCCAAACAATTTTCCGAACTCAGCTCTTTCTGGCTAGTAACATTAAGGGTTTCGAGATCTTGTGTTAGGGTTTCTAGTGCTTCCAGCTATTTCCTACGAGTAACGACAGTGAGTCTCCGACATCTCATGTTAGAGTTTCGAGACCTCAGCTATTTCTCACAATATCTCAGTTATTTCTAGTTATTCGAAACCGATTCTGCATGTATATATATGGGTAGTGGCGATGTTAAAAGCGTTGGAGGTTGGTGGTTGGAAGGTTGGAACAGTCGTGGGAGAGAGTGAGAGCTAGAGAAAAAGAGAAGTGGTTAAGAGTGTTGGAGGGTGGTGGCCGGAGGTGGCTGTTGGTGGTTGCTGGAGAGAGTTAGGGAGAGAGAGAGCTAGAGAACTGGATTTTGTTTATATATATATATATATATATATATATATATTATACACACTCATAATATATTATATTATATTCTTTTTTTAAATTTATTTTAGTTTTATTTGTTAAAATATTTAAATAAATAGGTAAAAAGACCAAACCACCCTTGTGTAATATGATTTAACAGAAAAATGTAACTGAGTTAAGGCTAAAGGACAGAACGTGTAGGATTTTAAAACATAAAGTACAAAACTCATCAAATTTAAAACAAATGACACCGCTTGAAATTAAATATAAAGATAAATGACAAAATTTGAAATTCACTAAAAAAAATTAACACCACCAAAAGATTGATTGTCTAGTGGTGATGGTCTGACTAGATTACCTATTATATCATTCATCAAACGTATCTCAATAGATTACCCAAAATCCCAAACAACCCACAAATCCTTCAATGTAATAATAAAGTTTTTCATGAATTCTAGCTTGATGAAACACTTCTGCAAGTCATTTGTAACCTAAGTAAGCAACAATATTCAAATTTTAACTATAATTCATCAAGAGTCAAAAGTTAGAACAAATGGCTTGAGTATTAGGTTAAGAAATTACTTACAAGCTTCTCCTTCACTTGAAGATGGTTGATTCACCTTTACAACTTGATATTGTAACTCACACTAATGCCAATTTATATTATCCTCCTGATTGCTCATTCTCCACATTTTTCCTCTCCAAGAACACACACAGCTCTTTTCTCCAACTCACATAAAGGTCACCATCGATGACCATGTTTAAGTTAGTTCGTTACACATCTAGTCACCGGAAGTTTCAATGTAAAAATACTTATTTATTCAGTGAATTTGAAGAAATCCATCAACGCTCCTATAATTTCATTTAACTCCAACAATAACAAAATACGATAAATTACATATTATCAAAATGATTATTTAACTATAACTTCAAATTTCATAGATGATTTATTTGATAAACCCTTAATTGGCATGTTACATCTTCCACTTCTATGACCAATGGCGGACCTAGGAAATTTTTTCATGAGTGGCGGAAACTTTTTGAGATCATTTGTCTATTGCTATATTATATTTTTTGGTCCGTTCAAGTCGGGTCAGGTCAAATCAGATCGGTCATATAAATAATAATCAAACTAAATTTTATACAATTAAAAAAAGGTAAATCAAACATTATTATAAATGCATAATTAATATCTACTATTTTTAAAGTTGTTCTCTACGAGTTTTTATTATTTGATCAATAGCCATAACCGAAAAAGAAGATTATATCAAGTGCAATTATTAACGCGTTATGAAAAAGTGTATACATGTATATTAAAATTAATTAACACAGTTCTGTTTTGACACTTAAACAAGTTGGTAATAAGATTATGAATGTATGTACTAGGGCGATTTGGTTCTTCTTGGTAATCCTATCTTTTGATCGTCGATAACTTGTGTAACAGATCTGTGATTAGTGTATGTTAATTATACATTGATACGAATTCTGGTAGCAAGTTTGAAGCAGTCAGATTTTAGGGTTTTCTTGTTTCTTTTCATCTATCGCCGGCCATAATCATAGTTTCTGATCTAATTGAATAGTGTATTGGGTGTTTCGGTCCTACTGGTGTGGCAGTAACCTTGATTTACCTGGTTCTCTATTTGATTTCGTGAAGATCTATGGATTAGGGTTTTGCTAGATTAGGGTTTTCTTAGTTTCTTCGGTTGAAGGTTTCTGGCTTTTTCTCTCGATTTCTTTTGCATGATTAGCAGTGTGTTTGCTGATGGAGGGAGTTGATGATGACACTAAGAATGTACGTAAAAAACCTGGTGGAAATTCGCTCAACGATCGTGGGAAACATTCATTATCGTTCCTGGATTTGGCTTCAAGAGTGGTAGATGCCTCGGAGGGGTATTGTGACTCATGCTCGACAAGTACCTGATATGTTTAATAGTATTGATGAACTGACCAAGATTACTGTGCCTGTCATGGAACAAGGTCAACCGGATCAAAAGATTGATGATGGTCGCGCCGCAGGTATTAGCCAAAACGACGAGGAGAAGGGGTCTAAGTCACTATCATATGCTGATTTGGTGGCCAAGCCGATTAACAAAAAACTTAATTTCAAATCACTTGCTAGTCCAATGCAGCATGAGAATTGTGATGTGGTTTTGCCAAAGGATTCGATTCGGGTAGTTCAACACAAGCTAGCAAACACATTATACGGGTACTTCCTGGGGGATCGAATTGCCTACCCGGTTGTGGAGTATTATGTGAAAAATAAACTGGAAAAGGTTTGGATTACAAAAATCTATGATGAATGCTAATGGTTTCTTTTTCTTCAAGTTTGCAGACCAAACTGGTATGATGGCTGTCCTCAATGAGGGCCCATGGATTATTCGATCACAACCTTTGATTTTATGTGAGTGGACTCCCACTACTAAGCTGATAAAAAAGGAGGTTAAGAATCTGCAATTATGGGTCAAGATACATGATGTTCCTTTAGCCGCGTATACAGAGGATGGTCTTAGTTTGATCGCTATAGCCATTGGTGATCCCAAACATCTAGATTCTTACACTACTTCGATGTGCTTGGATTCCTGGGGCCGTAGTAGCTATGCTAGAGCTTTAATTGAAGTGTCAGCTGATAAGGAGCTTAAAGAGGAAATTACTATGGCAATTCCAGAACTTGAGGGTGATGGGTATGTCAAGGAGACTATGTCTGTTGAGTATGAATGGAATCCGCATAGGTGCTCGCATTGTTGTGTTTTTGGCCACTCAGATGATCATTGTCCTAAACATCAAAAGAAGCCGGGAAAACAAGTGAGTGATGACAAAGCTCGTAAGCCTTATGTTCTAGGACAAAGACCTGATAAAAAGCCTATTGTTGATGAGGAAGGGTTTACGGGAGTGTATACCAAGAAAGTGGCTCGGAAGACGGGTTTTCAAGTTAACAAACAAAAGCCAAAATTTGAGTATAGGCCGGTTGGAGCTAAGTCGAAGGATAACTTGTATAAGTCGGAATCTTTAAATACTGTTGTGTCTAGAAATCCGTTTGAGGTCTTAAATGATGATAATATGGAGAAAGGTCAAAGGAGTAAGGAGGGAGAAGGTGGACAACAGGAGGCGGATGATGAAGAGGTCATGGAAGTATATAATGAAACTGACGAGTTTATCACGGAAGGCACTTGTAATCCTAATGCTAAAAAAGGGGCAAGCACTCCTAACAAGGAGGTTTCCAATGGTTAGTCTTGCTTCATGGAATATTAGGGGGTTGAACCGCCCTCTAAATCAAAAGGAGGTCGAAAGATAGTTAAAGATAGTAATCTCAGTTTTTGTGCTATTTTAGAATCTCATGTTGATGTCGGAAATCTTAGTAAGGTCTGTAACTCAGTGTTCCCTCGTTGGGATTGGACTTCTAATGGGGGTTCTTGTGATAAAGGAACTCATATTATCATAGGTTGGAACCCGATGGTTTTTGATTTGATGGTGTTGTCTCAAATGTCGCAAGTCATGCATATTCAGTTATTCGTTAAAGAAGACAAGAAATGGTTATTCTGTTCGGTTGTGTACGCAGCTAATTACTATACCACTCGGCGAGAATTATGGTCCCAGTTATCTATGCATAAACTTATGGTAGGTGATAAACCGTGGCTGATTATGGGAGATTTTAACTCGGCTCTATACCTGGAGGATAAGTCTATGGGTGCCTCCTCTGTTTCAACGGGTATGCGATACTTTCAAGCTTGTGTTTCAGATATTGAGGTGATGGATATTAACCAGTCGGGTCTCCATTTTACATGGAACCAAAAGCCAAAGAAGGGTGTTGGCTTACTTAAGAAAATTGATCGTATCATGGGCAATACTCCGTTTATTACTGAGTTCCCTAATTCAGTGGCTGTTTTTCATCCTTATAGATTGTCAGATCACTCTCCTTGTGTTCTAACAATTAAACGAGCTGTTACTAGTAAGCCTAAGCCCTTCAAGTTTGCGAACTTTTTGGTTCATAAGCCTGATTTTCTAAGAATTGTGAAGGAGTCGTGGAAGATGAGTGTTAATGGGGTTTATCAGTTTAGGGTTGTGAAGAAGCTTCGGATGCTAAAGACTCCGTTACGTGCTTTACTCTTTAAGCAAGGCAATCTCCATAAGAAGATGGCTGATCTTCGTGGTAAACTGGATGACTTTCAAAAGGATATTGATAAGGATCCCATGAATGCGGACCTTAGAGCTCGAGAAAGGAAGCTGAATTCTGACTTTCAAGAAGCGTCTCTTGATGAGGAAAGGTTTTTAAAGCAGAAGTCTAAGATGGAATGGTTAAGAGCTGGCGACGCTAATACTGCTTTCTTTCATGCAGCAGTGAAGAGTAGGAACCATCGAAGCCGAATCCAAGTTGTATTGGATACGAATGGTGTAGTGCATGAGGGTGATGCGGTTCAAGATGCTTTTGTGAAACATTATGAAAATTTCTTGGGTAGCCATGCATCCTACTCCTGATCTGTTTACTAAGGTTGTGAACCCGATTGATGCTTCCCTCATGATCCGTCCGGTTACGATGGATGAGGTTAAGAAAACCATGTTTTCTATAAGTAATGACAAAGCTCCAGGCCCGGATGGTTACACTGCTGCTTTCTTTAAAGTGGCTTGGCTAATTATAGGTAATGATGTTTCTATGGCAATCATTGATTTCTTTCATACAGGCAGATTACTGGGCCAAATCAACCATACTCTTGTTGCACTAGTGCTGAAGTAACCCTCGCCAGTTATGGTTTCTGATTATCGTCCTTAGCCTGTTGTAACGTATTATTCAAATGTGTTAGTAAGATTATTGCTGATCGTATAAAGGGTGTGCTCCATCAGGTTGTTAGTATCAACCAATCTGCTTTTATTCCTGGTAAGAAAATCTCGAATAACGTCTTGCTGACTCAAGAGCTTATGCATAATTATCATAGAAATTCAGGTCCACCCCGGTGTGCTTTCAAGGTGGATATTCAGAAAGCTTATGATACGGTTGATTGGAGGTTCCTGAAAATGGTTCTGATTGGGTTCGGCTTTAACACAAAGATGGTGGATTGGGTTATGGTTTGTGTTTCCACAACATCATATTATGTTTGTGTTAATGGGAATGTGCATGGTTATTTTAAAGGTAAGCGTGGCCTTCGACAAGGAGACCCGTTATCTCCTTATTTATTCACACTGGTTATCAAGGTTTTAACGTGTATATTACAGCATGCTTCTAGGATTGATACATCCTTCAAATTTCACAATAAATATGAAAGGCGCGTATCATTAACCTGTGTTTTGCAGATGATTTATTCTTGTTTGCGAGAGGAGATGTTGAGTCGGTGTAGTGTGTCTTCAAGTGTCTTTCGAATTTTTCAAACATGTCCGGTCTAGTTCCTAGTATTCAAAAGAGCACAGGGTTTTTCTGTAATGTGCCAGCTCATGTTAAAAACCATATCTTGTCTTTCATGCCGTTTATGGAGGGGTCTCTTCCAGTAAAATACTTAGGGGTTCCTCTTATTTCTTCTAGCCTTGTGTACAAAGATTGTAGTGCCTTAGTGGAGAGGTTTGATCAACGGATTTCAAATTGGAGGAATAAACTTCTTTCGTTTGCGGGTTGGCTGCAGCTTATAAACTCTGTTCTTTCTTCAATGCATATTTACTGGTCTTCAGTTTTTATCCTGCCTAACCGTATCATTCAAGATCTGGAAGCCAAAATGCGAAACTTCTTATGGTCTTCGGATGGTTCCTATCATAAGGGGAAGGCTAAAGCTTCCTGGAAGTCTGTTTGTGTTCCAAAGTACGAGGGTGGCTTAGGTATTCGTCGTATTGGGGATGTTAATAAAGCGCTTATGTCTTCTCATATTTGGAGCATTCTTGTTGAGCGTGATTCTCTTTGGGTTGCTTGGATCCATTCGTACAGACTTAGAGGTAAAAGCTTTTGGATTTGTAAGTTGGTGGTGAATTGTTGTTGGAGCTGGCGGAAAATATTACAGCTTCGGTCGTTTATTAGAGAATTTGTTTGGTCCAAGTTGGGTGATGGTAGCAATACTTCAGCTTGGTACGATTCGTGGTGTCACTTGGGTCCGCTTGGTAACTTCTTGACTCCTAGAACCATCTCAAGTGCAGGTTTTACTCTTAATAATACAGTTCAGGAGATTCATGTTAGTGGTGTTTGGAGGTGGCCAGTGGCGTGGAGGGATATGTTTCCGGTTTTAAATCAGCTAGATGATATCCATACAGATTCGAATAGGTCTGACCAGCTCCTATGGAAGGATGATAATGAGTTAGTTGCGTACTCTTCGTCTCAAGTGTGGCATTCGGCTAGACAGAGAGCAGCAGAGGTGGATTGGGTTAAGTATGTTTGGTTCTCGCAGTGTGTTCCAAAACATGCTTTCTTTATGTGGCTGGTGATTCGTCGTAAGCTCCTCACTCAAGATAAAATTGTGCAATGGGATATTTCCAAAAGGAAAAATATGAATATGATGTGTTGTCTTCTTTGCTATGCGGAAATTGATTCCCATAACCATCTGTTCTTCGATTGTAACTACTCAACTCAAGTTTGGATCACGGTTCGCAGAAAAGGGGGTATGAGTACTGTTGGCCCAGAGTGGAATGCTATCGTTGACTGGCTGGGGGCTCAGGCTGGGTCTAAGTCAGCGACCAACTATATTAGTAGTCTTATTGTGGCTGTTGCGACGTATTTCATTTGGCAGGAACGTAATGCGAGACTTTTCAAGTACCAGACGAGACCGCCAGATGTTCTAAGTGATACAATTTTGAAAACGGTTCAATATAAGCTAATGGGAGTCAAGTTCAAGGATTGCCACAATGTGCGAAGATTGCTTGAAACATGGGAGATTTATAGCAACCGAGTGGAAGATGAAGAAGACTGATTATTTATTAGTTTTCTTGTTTCTCTAGATTATTGTCTAGTAATTTGTCTTCGATGTTCTTGGTAGTTTAGTGTGTTTTTTCTTTGGCTTACAGTCATGGGGAATTCCCATGTTTGAACTAGTGTGGGTGTTTCCATCCTACTTGTTTTTTGTTTGTTTATATATAAAATCACCGGGGTAACCCTTTACCCAAAAATTAATTAACACATTTAGCTAGTTATATGAATTGGATATAGTGAAAAAAGAGTATGCATACGGACTTCAAACTAATAGTTAAATGGATTGAATTTTAATAACCTTTAAATGAGTTTGACTTTTCAACTTCTATTCCTAAGAATTTTATCTCTTGAGTAAACTATAGTTTTATATCATGTGCTTAACATGCAAGATCAACTTTCCACCTATTTTAAAAATTAAACAACTTACGCCCCATCATTTCCTAATTGAATCAATGTTGGACAACCCACTGTCAAGTCAATGGTAGTTGACTAAGTTCTGTGTGAAACAACATTTATACCCCTTTTGTAATGTCTCGCTTTTTGTAACTTTCTTTATTTAGAAACTTTGTCATGCATTCTATTCTTGGAAACTTATATTTCCTTGTAATTGTATTTTCTGTTTCAACCATTGTAATCCAAGGCTTTGATCGTAATAAATGTGATCGTTTTACATAAATTATATATTGATTATACATACTTATCATACGTTCAAATTATATACATTCATCTCTCACGCAAACTCATACTTGTTATACATACAATCAGTCGTATATACTTGTTCTGATACTGTTAAACGTGCCAAATACTTGTACATACCTTCTCGATACTCGAATTATACTTATATGCGCTTTATACACTTAGAAACATGTTAAATACCAAGGTTTATGCATAAAATGACAACCAATTGAAGGTTTTGTGGCCAAAATATGACAAACCAAACTTCAAACGAATAATGAGGCGTCGCGTCACGCGACACCCTCTCCCTTTGGGCTACGCGTAACGCCAAGCCCCATAATTCGCAGAAAGTGGTTTTCAGCTCCTGCATTGGCCATCTTCTCCTTCCCCAATCACCATTCAAGCTCATAAACACAAAACGTTACCTCCTCTATATAAGCAAGCCTCCATTCATCCATTTTCACTTTCCAAACTCATCCATACCTACAAAATACTCTCAAATCTCTGAAAAATTATCTACATCCATAGGATGTCTTGGGCTTGCTCATGTTTGGGCCTCCAAATGTCTCCCATACTTCGGCCTAGGTAGTCACGTGGGCCCCATGACTAATGGGCTTGGTAGGGTTCACATTGGTGTTGGCCTGTTAATGGTTGCATCACCCGAATGAAAATTGTAAAACATAAATGTATGGTATAAGGTCAGAGGTTGTCCAGGTGTAGATACAATGATAACTCAAAGTGGGGTTAGTTCACACGACGTTTGATGTGACATGCTTTGGCCTAATAGGTCCTTCGACTCTCATCGTTAGTCCCCAGGTAGGCAAACTGGTCCATTAAATTGGATTTATACGAATGCCAAGCCTAGACAGGACGTTTCGACTACCGGTACTCGTACCCTTCCAGTTACTACATGTCCGTCGTAGAACTCACTTTGATGTGATTGAAAAACATTGCAAAATCGTTGAGAAGAAATCATGAAAATTGTGAAATGGTAATGTGTGTGGCGTAGGCAATATATAGACTATAATGAACATATTAACATGTAGTAGTGAAAGTGCTTGCATGTATTTGTGTGTGAAAATAAACATGAAACATATAAACATCATGAGTTTTGCATGTAACACATAAACAATTAAAATCTAATCAACTATAGTATAGGCTCTAAGAGTCTAATAACCTATCCTATATCCCTATAGTCATAAGCTCTGATACCAATCTCTCACACCCCGACCCGCAGCGGAAATAAAAGTCGGGGGCATAATTGGGTTATCATCAAAGCTCATGACATTTACTATCAACAGGTTTCATATTTATTACGTTGAAATTTAAATTTAAATATCCAAACACAAGGAAACATGTAAGCAAAAGAAAAAAAAAACATTGTTCTAAACAAGCTATATTTCATTTATCTTCTAAGGCCATTCCTATGTGTTCCTCTCCTCAACCTGGCCACCTGTATCATGTGTAAAACAAAAGTTTGGGTCAACAAAAGTTGGCGAGTGAATCTAAATTTAACAATTAAACAATTTAATATATTGGTTGTTGAAATAAAGATGTGCATAGACCATATATAAACTTATGTATATATAATTAATTCACAAACCACATAATATCAATGATGAACATATGAACAAGATGCATAATGAACTTGAGATCAAGGCTCAATCAAACGGAGCTGATCTAATGAGACACCTGATGCTCAACTCGTATCCCACGAGGAACTGATGGGCCTTAGATGAATGATTGCACTGAAATGATAAAATGTATCCACACATAACCACACAAACAAATATACACATTTGATCGCATAATGGTGTTAGCACAAATGTTTAAGTAAAAATAAAAAAAATTGTAACGACACATGATACAACCCAAAACATCATTTAAATAGGGGAATTTGTAAGGATTCACTCACCGTGGGTGCGTTTCCTTGATTGATAAAGAGTGCACACGAATTTAAGGTTTAACCGACGAAAGAAAACTAACCTAAATAATAACTTAACAATTCGATAAATATATAAAAGTTAATATTTCAATTTACTACTTTTTATTAGATTTTTAGATGATTTTTATGATATTTAATGGAATTTTTTAATCTTGTTATAAATGAAAATATTAGAATAAGAGATATAAATAATTAAATAAAATAAATAATAAAAAAATTTGGGCCTTGTCAGGCTGTCAGATCTGACTGGTTCGTTTGATTTTTGGCAGCGTGTGGTGAGACTCAAACTCGTGACCTCCAGTTTACGTGCACGCAGCTCTTCCAACTGAGCTACGTGTCTAACCCGAAAGTATTCTGATTTTTATTAATCTTATATACTTCTTAGAGGATATCAGAAATTAATTAGTTTAAAAAAAGTTTAAATGAGCGAACCGGTGTGATATGTCTGCCTCGAACCCGCGACCTCATCCTTGTTTTGCACCCAGCCCAACCAGTTGGGCTGGGTTTCTAACCCGCTTAATACAAGGATTTTATTATACTTAACTACTTACTGATGGATGATATGATTTGCTTAAAATAAAACTGTGATATTCCAACGATACGGACATGAGCCAGACTCGAACCGGGGATGCAAGCATCGTGTTTGCACACAATCCACCACTGGACTGTGTGTCTAACCCGGCTAAAACCCGATTTTGATTGTATTTGTAACTTGGATTAACTTCATCTTCTTTGTTTTATCAAACCCAGATTTAAAAATCTGGATTTAGATTAGTTTCTGATAAACGCTTGAAATCAAAGCAAGATATATAATGAATCAGAGATATGCGAAGTGATTTACCGACAAGATGGTGATCTTGGTTTACCGACGAACTTTTCCGGCGAGTATGATCTTTTCCGACGATCAAGAAATTGAGCAGAGAGATGGGGGTGAAGAACTTGAAAGCGTGGACGAGTTTTGGAATGATATCCTTGTGGTATTTATAGGTGATTCGACCAATCATGGTTTCGGTTTCACAACTGAAATTTCGCTAATCATTGAGATAACGTTTTGATTGGAATTGACTCTCAATTGGGACCGTAACTGATGTCGGATAATCAGTTACGATTTGCTAAAGTAACCGCTTGATGATTGACAAATTCTCTTATTCAGCGGCAGTTATGGTTGCAGGTTTTCACACTGATGTTTCATAAATATTATTTGTTTCAGTTTTAAAACATGAAGTGTGTGTAGAGTAGTGGTGTTTTGTGTGTGTATATAAGTGGGAGACCCGGGTTCGACTCCGGTTGAACCCCTTTTCCTTCATTTTTATTTTGTATCTTTATTCCATTGGTTTTTAATATCTTTTATTAATTTTACTTATTATTATTATTATTATTGTTATTATTATTTTTTTATTATTAATTGGTTATCATTATACGTCATTTTTGGAAAAAAGAATAATATAAAGTACTAACGCTAATAATACGCGATGAACATTTAAATGGATATTAGATTATTAAACAATGCGGGTTTTTGAAACCCGTTTTACATGAATATTACAATCCGGGACACGGTCATATAAACCCCCAATGTTTAAGTTATCAAGCAAAATGGATTAAAACGGGTTATTTGAATTTCTAGACATCATTCGCCCTTTATCCAATACCCAACCAAGCGGCTAGTGCCGTATCTCAAGCCTTTATGAATAAAATAGGCTAAGAGTATTTACCTGCGCTAGTCTTTACAAATCAAATATGCTATGCACAACCGTTAATGAAAACAACCTAAACACAGGCGCAATTACCTGAGGCTTCTAGTTTGGATTGAACGGAACTATGATCTATTAGAATGTTAACTGGTCTTATACAAGTCATTTGAATTTGACCGATTAACTTAAATAGTTACGCACGGTTCGCTAGATTAAGCGCTGACCGAATAGATTATGGTTTATACCCTTCCGAGTGTAAGGACTCGTATAATATGGGAATAACCAAGCATTTTGATTAGAACTTATTTGGAAATGTTTTGACCCGATTCGGTTAGTTTATATACTTTATGCTATTTAAACTAGTCGTACGCGCATTATGCGGGATCGGGTGGTCAAATAGGTATATGACAAGTCCACAATGCCAAAACATATTTCATTATGTTATAACTTCAGTTTCAAACTTAGATTATAAATTCATTTGGTTTTAAAACCATTTTATGCGATAAGGGCATTTTCGGTATTTAGAATGCATATTGTGCGGACTTATAAAATAACCTTTAACTCGTCATTTCACCTACTTAACATGATCTTGAGGGTGTAATTCAATAGATTAACACCTTTACTATTACGATCACGTTGCAAAGTTCGATTCAAACTTTGACTTGACCAAAATGGTCAGAACCGAAAGTCAAAGAAAAAGTCAATTTTCTTGACTTTCGGCTAATAAGTAGCCTACGAATGGAAAAAGACTGAAGGAGAACACTTACAAGTGTTCAAGATGAAGTTTAAAATTCAGGTTGGAGGCCTCTATAAATCAGAAGCTACTCAAAGAGAAGTGAGAGTGAGAAATTGAAAGGTGTAAGTTTGAATGGCTCGATCAAGGCTATTTATAGTTTAACAAGGATCACAAGGTGATGCCAAATGTCCCTGAGGCTTTGAGGTGCTGAGAAGTGTCGTAGCAGGTGTCCAAAGGAGGTTCAAGGTGGCAAATTCGCGAGAGAGGTGGCAAGGGACAACAGCTGCCAGCTGTAGTCTGTTATTTGCACACCCCTTACGGACTGTAAGGGTAATGGCTTTGTAAGTGCAATTCCTTCCAGGTAACTGTCGCTTATCAGTTATGGTCAACATAGTCAAAGGTCCAAGTCAAAGAAATCAAAGATGATGAAGCATGACAAGATTCCAGATTAAAGGTTAACTCGGAATATAGGTTTCGATTTGTAACCTTGTCCGAATCTATGAATATGGTAATATTCCGAATTTAATGTCAGTTATGTAATTCCGAGTTTAAGTGTTAAACTGGGAAGGTCTTTTAGCTTCATGAGGATTCCGAATTTGTAAGGTAAATTCGGATAGGTTGGTTTGTCAGGTAGTCCGAGTTTGTTTAGTGTTAACTCGGATAAGTTGTTTTGGTTATTTGTTGTATCCCAGAAAATATGTTTTGTCCGGGGTTTGGGCTCTAGTCTAGCCTATATATATGTGTTGAATAGGCTAGACTAGGGCAAGTTTTCTAGAGAGTTATGGGTGAGCATTTCTAGAGAGAGAAAGTCCTGGTTTAGGTATGTGTGACCTAAACCAGGTTGGGGAAGATGATGTATACTCTTTGGGTTTGTAAATATGTGATGAATGATTCAGTAATAAAGAGTTTCATCTTCTACATCTTTCTATCTTGTTCGTGTTTATGGTTTCACGTCTTATTCAAGTGCAATGGATGTTGTTATTCGACGATCTAGGGAGTCCCTGGACTTTCAGGCTTACGGGTCTGTAAGGACCTCTAGCGCCCATAGAATTTCAAATGCCTTACGGACTGTCTAAGTCCAAAAATTTGGCATTTTATCATGTCTAATCCCTCAACTTGATTTATCTTCCATTTTGATGAATTTGGTCCCTCTCGTCCAACATATCTAGGATATTTGAGAGTTTATCAGACACGTGTTGTCATATCATTTGATAAATTGTTTTGAGGTGTCACATTGAGTAGGAGAGAGAGGTGTATGTGTAAACTAGATGAAATGACACTTTTAGCCTTTGTCTGTTAGTGGGTAATTGTTGACTATGACAATGTTAAGGGTCAGGGTCCAACATGGATGCAATCAGGAAACGACAGGGTGTAAAATTAATTGATTTTCAACATAGAGTGTAATGTTGATCCTGACTCTTAACCGCAGGGTGTAAAACTGTATTTTTCTCTTATCTCTTCCATCTTCTTTAACAACTACAACCTGCAAACCCTACAAATTTTTTTATCATCCTCCAATCATCAATAAGCACACCAGCTGGCAATCAAACTACAAGTTAATTTGTTTCTGAAGTTCTTTTTACCCTGGGTATTACTGGGCTTGGACTCCTACTTTTTGCCCTTCTAATTGGCAACATGCAGAACTTTCTTCAAGGTCTAGGACGCAGGTACTATGATCATTCATTACCGTCCTCGATGAATGATGTATATTTATCCATAGAATTCACATGTTTTATGTTTTAGACGACTGGAAAGGTCACTTAGACGATGTGATGTTGAGCCACCGACTTTTGCCAGAAGAACTAAAAAGGTATTGATAACCCCTTGTTTTAATATTTAACCAGAGGTGGCAAAATGTGTCATAGTTAGGTTGACGCACAGATGCTTTATTGCCCTATTTTTGGATAAATGCCTAATTATGTTTACAATTACTAGCACTACTAAAGTCTTTGTATTAGTATGCATATAAATAGACAATCAGGGTGTGATGATATTTGTAAGTTCATTTTGATTCAGTTTCTTAATAAAAGAGTCCAGAGCGGTTGTGTGTTCTATGTTATTATATATACCATTGGTCGTCTTCAATTGGTATTATTAGCAGAAGAGATTCTGCAGCCAAAGATCAACCCGCTCGATCAGATCAGAGCCAAACATCAGCAGATTCTGTTTGATCAACACAGAAGCCAAAGATCACAGCTTCAGCAGTCTTCTTTTTCGTTGTGTTCGATTAACATCAGCAGAGCAGCAGCCAGCCGATCCTCTTGACTCAAGCCATGGGCCAAAAGAAGGTGAGAAATGGCAGTGTACTGGGAGAAGACGATACCCAAACGGGGTGTGTTCCTGGTAGCCGGTTGAAGGAGCAATGAGGGAGTATAGTCTTCGAAAACAGCCTTGAATGGCTGAGAAGAACGGTACAATGGTGGTGAAAGCTGTGGAAAAACAGTAGAGGCCGCAGTGTTGGGCTGCCTAATTCTGTGGTGACCAGCTGCGGTTGGTGGCAACAAGAGGCAGTGGCCGGTGATCAAAAGTGGCAACGGACAGTGGCTACTGGGGTGGTGGTTCATGACCGTGGTAGGCTAAACGATGACGGTGTGGGCTACTGGATAAGTGATACTATCGGGAGGTGAATCAGCAGATTGATCAGAGCAGATCGACACTCGATTGGAACAGTAGCATCAACACAATTGAAGGATTTGTTGTCGTTCATTCATTTTATTCGAATTTCGGGTTCTCAAGTGATCAACACAGATGTATGGGACAGCCAACGGTATAAGTATCCTCTGTTGGATTAGAAAGTGTCAACCGGCAGTGCTACTATTGTTACCATACCAGCAAGAGAAACCGGCGGAGTGCCGTTTCAGTGTCCGATATTGAAACCAACGAACTACAAGACTTGGGCAATCATAAGAGGTTTATATAGAACACCATATTACACATTGGTCTCTATACTATATCACTTACTCTAATATCAAGATGGAGGCCATAATGGATGCCCAAGGGATTTGGGAAGCCCTGCAAGATGAACAAAATGGCTAGGGCATCCCCTTCCAAGCCTTGCAAGAAGACATCTTACTTCAGATCGCGAAGAACAAACAAGCAAATGATGCTTGGGAGGTTTTGAAGTTAAGATTGTGTACAAAAGGCCAAACTGTAGACCCACGAAGTGACTTCGAGTCTCTGTGTATGAAGGATAGAGAATCGATGAATTCTCTGGTAAGCTTGGTGGATTAGCATCCAAGTTCAAATGTTTGGGTTCCAGCTTGAAGATGCTACATTGGTAAGAAAACTTCTCAATTCAGTGTCCGAATATTTCTCCGGTTGAACAATTTCGAATTTGGATACGATGCCGCACGAAGAACCCATAGACAAGTTGAATGCCTACAGCCATGAAAAAAAGAGGGCTACGATCATGACAACAAGCAACATGGACATGACCTTGGTTTACTACCCATGACAAGCGTGGTCGCGACATGTGCCCTGGTCGAGGAAGTTTCAACTATCAGCAAGTAGGGAACAGAGATACAGGGCACCTAAAGTGCTTCAATTGTGAAACGCATGCACACTATACATCTAAGTGTTCCAACTCGAAACAGAAGGAAGACTAGGTAAATCTCTCTCAAACACAAGTGGATGAACCGACATTGCTCTAATGTGCAAGAACAAAATGAAACAGATCTGATTTAGAAGGAAGACTAGGGGGTGATCATTGGCTTTTCTAATGGGATATCAAGAAGAAAATAATGCAAAGATTGAAAGATGGAGATAAAATTGTAGATTGAGGAAACCAGCAACTATACTTGAATTTTGAATTATTTACCGCTTTAGTTTATTGGTTTTGTATTAGGTTAGAATTTATCAATTATTATACATATAAATAGACGATTAGGGTGAACATAAATGTAAGTTCGTTCAAGTTCGCTTTGATTTAGTTTACTAATAATAGAGTCGAGAGAGGGGTGTTTTCAAATCTTGTGTGTTCTTCGTTTTATATACCATTGAACGTCTTCATTTAGAACATATCTATGTATAATATTATACTCTACACATAGTCGTGGCCTATCATAACTGATAACTATAATCCTATGCCTGTTAAATGATAGACAATATAAGATAGTAAAACTCTTATTTTCCCTTGTGTTTTGCATTACTTTAGATTTGATGCATATTGGCTTGAAATTTGACCATTTATCAATCTTGATTTGCAGAAAAGTTCGAGAGTCTGAGCGTTATAATTGGGCTGCTACACAAGGGGTTGATGAAGAAAAGCTAATGGAGAACTTGCCTGAAGACCTGCAAAGAGATATACACCACCACCTCTATAAGTTTGAAGAAAGTGAGATTCAAATACTATTGGCTATGAAATAGTTAAGGTTTAATGACTTTGAAGGCATATATTTAGAAACTCCCTCTTTAAATTGACCAATATATTATGCTTGTTTGGAAAGTTCATTACATATGTATATTTTATCAAACATTTTCTCCGTATTCTGACTTGTAGACCCGGATTTTTTCGCTTATGGAAGAACCAATTTTAGACGTGATATGTGAAAGAATAAGGCCAACGACATATATAGAAGGAGGAACGCCACAGAATAAACGAGGCCATGTGACAAAAATGGTCTTTATTGTAAGAGGGTAAATGGAGAGCATAGGAGAAGATGGGTATAGAGTTCCATAATCTGAGGGTGATGTATGTGGTGAAGAACTTCTCACATGGCTTGATCATTCCACTTTTCATGGAGGTATGATATAAATCATTTTCTCACACTTTTATTAATATCCGTTGCTCATTTAAGTTATCGCGCCATAATAATATGAACTTGGAAAAATACACATCCAAATGCCCCGAGATTGAATTCTGTTTTGAAACTCGCAGAGACAAGAGAGCAGAGAAAAGCAGGCAAAGTGGCCAGCAAAAGAACAGTGACATGCTTAACAAATGTGGAGGCATTTGTTCTTAAGGCTGCAGATCTTGAAGAAGTCACCAACCTTTTTGCTATATTCTTGAGTAATCCTCGGGTTCAAATGGCCATAAAGTAATGCATCTTTTACATAGGTTTTGTTGAGAATGTAAATCCAAATTAAGACGCTTTCTTTCACTATGTACGTATTTAGGAATGAATCTCCATATTGGCGAGGCAGGGTGGCACCATTTGGGTGGCATGGAGATACTGGAAGAAGCGACGAAGTGGTGCAGGCACACCACATAGTGGTTCTACTCATCCCTCCAATAAGTTAAGGTATTATTAATTTTAATGGAATTTGAAGTTGTAATTTCAATGTATATATCACTAACAATTGTAGAAATTTGCACTATGGCTTAAATGTCTTACATGGTTAGGGTGATATGTGTAATAATGAGCAAACAAATGAAAGTTATATATTTACAAGGTTGTGTTATGTAATAGTTTTCTTGATACTTAATAACTAACATCATATATGGCTGTCTTTCAAATACAGTTATTACCATATTGATATTCACGGTAAGGTTGAGATACATAGTCTCCTAAAATTAGGAATTCTTAGGGAGGGTATCAAACGGACTTCGACTAACCTCATTCAAGCGGCATTGGAACCGTTTCGTCAAACTTTGCGACATGAGATTTTAGGTACTCGCTTTTGGATTTTTAGTTTGTAGATTTTTTAATTTTTATTTATATCATTGTGTCTTTTCATTTGGCATTATGTAATTCTTTATTTGTGTCATTGTGTCTTTTTTGCTACTCATTATGTCTTTTTTCCTCGACATTGTTATAACTTTTGAGTTGCTCGACATTGTGTTATATTTTGCGATCCATTGTGTATGTACACTTCCCAGATTTAGGAGAACTTTGTATGATAACTTTACCCCTGATCCTCATACGAATAGTGCATTTAAATTTAAATTATTAACTCCGTCACATGTTGTACATATTAACCAATATGGAGATCAATCATGTCTAGTAACTAGCAATTTTTTGAAGATTAGACAATTTTGTTGTATATTGAAACACTAGACCTTAATTCTAGATGAATTTAAGACATGCATTTGCTATTGGTAAGATAGTTGGTGGTCGGGCCATGGTCTAACTTCTACCAACCGTGATGCTGTTGCAGTTCTTGGTCTTTTCTTTTTTATAACTTTAGCAAATGGGGAGCGTATTGTATGAACATATAGGCATCTTAACGTAGCCTTTAGCCTAAGAACGTATATACCAGAATTTGATATTCATCTTATCTTATTATGACATGAAATAATTGGTTATTCACTTATTTCATGTTGGCCATGCGCACACTAATTAAATAGATGATTTCAGCTGGTAATATCACTAAAGTCAAATCTTCTATTGAAAATAATTTGCACAACTAATTTTGATATTTGAATTCAAAACTTTTATGTTGTGAAACAAATTTGCAAACAAATGTTCTCCAAAGTTTAATCAGTAAATTATTTGATTTTAAATAACAAATTATTTAAATCATGTTCAGTCGTGATCCCGTATTCTAATTTTTGGTACCAAACTGAAAGGTTCGGCACAAACTGTGATCCCGGTGCCAATATCCGTTAACATTTGGTACCAAACAAAAGGTTCGGCACAAACCGTGATCTCGGTTCCGATCAAATAAACATGTTTTGTTTTTTTTTTGAAAAAAGATTTAGTTATGTCGAATAAGTTTGGGTTTAACCTATAATCTATAGATTGTTTGCACAGATTTCATCCTAATCATGGGCCAGAATTAAAGCATTTAGACCGCTTATTTAAACTTGAGGCGAAGACACTACAAATAAAAAAAGTAGCTTTCTTTCGGAACATTGCGCTTATTTAAATTTGAGATTAAGACACTACAATTAAAAGCAGAGCTTTTGAAGTTTTTTGTGAAACTTGAGTTAAAAGAAAAACGTAAACTTGTCAATTATTCAATATAGTTCATACAAAGCTTTTGAAGTTTTTGTAAAGCTTGAGTTAGAAAGAAAAAGAAAAGTAAACCGGATTCATATATTAAAAATACATTAAATACACCAGTATATTGGAACATTAAGTTTGTACCAACAATGCAGCCTCCTACTCTATTAGTTGGAAAATTGTGATTGTATAAATAATGCTATTAGACTTATTGTTCAAGTCCACCAAAGGCGAATACTTGGAAAAAAGGGTAAATGCACGGTACCCCTGACCGCGGGAGGGTTTTCCCTCCCCAAGCTAGCTTAGCCCCATAGCTGTCTGGCGGTTACTACCCAGCAGGATTATTCGGGCCGAGCTGGACTCGAACCCGCGTCCTCCCGTTTGGAATGGGTGAGGCTGGCCACTGGGCTGACACCCTGTGGTTCCAAAGGCGAATACTTACGAACCTTATAAATTTACACATTGTTTGTTGCAGGTCTGAAGAGGTATGGTCTTAAATTCTGTATTGACCACACAAGTTAATCTCAGATCGCGTGCGAGATCATACAAAAAATGGATCATTTTTAACACATAGCTCCTTCTACAAGAGATTTGGCATCCCTGACCTGGCGCCGAATACATGAGTTAACTTCACACCGCACGCAAGACCATGGCCAGAGTAGATTTGATCCAACACTTAGTTCAGCTTGCAAGCGAGCTGGCGCAAGGCCAGGAAGCGCAAGACAATGTTGGACGGTACAAAAAGTACGATTTGCAGAGCAGCAGACCAGTGAGCGCATGACAGGCTGTACTCTATCGTGTTGCACGACAAGCAATTGTGCATGAGACAAGAAGTACACAAGGACACGTACGTGGCACCAATCAGCGTACGCCGGCCACTGCTCCACCATCTCCATTTAAGTGCTGATGCAGACCAAACAATAAGGACAATCGTCAAGACACGTGGATCCATTCAACGTGCACCAACTATACTTTCGCCTGTAAACACTAACGATCGTGACAGAGGAGGTAAAACAGATATTCCTTATTGTTGATCTCAGGCCCAAGGCCTATCAGCTCATCTCCTTCATAATTCTCTTCGGCTATAAATAGAGGACTTTATCTCCGGGTTTAAGGATCGCTCTCTTGCTTTTTCACTTAATACACACACTTTCATCCTCAAAGCAAGTTCTTCTTCTCACGCCAGAGGGTTGTTACAAGGAGAACCCCCTATTCTCCTACTTGTAACGAGCTTCACGGTGTGTTGATTGTTTTGCAGGATCGTCGTAGCTGTTTAGCGAGAAGGGAAGAAGATTAACCTATATTTGGACGAGACACAAACCACAAGCTAATCTTAGCAGTAACTTGGTGTTTCTTCATTGGCGCCCACCGATTTTTACAATCAACTTTTCATCTTCTTTCTGAGCTGTTACTCTTGATCTCATGGCTTATCAGGGTATTCCTTTTCCACCTCTCGGTTTACACTCTCAAACGGGTATGGTAGCGGACAACGCGCACGTCCAAAACTAACCCATTGACGAGTACGCGGAAGGGAATTTGCAGAGGTTATGGGCATGCGCGCAAGCGGTACTCGTACTGCCCAGACTAAGAGCCCAATAAATCAAGGCCCTTCAGCACTTGTGCATCAATGTTACTGATGGGGGAGACTCCAGCGTCTTGGTTCGCGAAAAGCCAAACGACGCTAAATGCCATTTACGCACAACTATGCCCGCAGAAGGGGCCACCCAGGCTCATGTGCAACAAACTCTGTTGGTGACCCCAATGCCTAGACAACTGAACTATGAGACGCCGCATCAAGAGCGCGTGCACATGCATCAATACAACAGATCACCATCATCACGAAGGTAAAGTGCTCACACCAGACGTGACACCTATGCGGAGTCTGGGAGCTATTATAACAAATACACTCAGTCCCAATGACGAACACCGATAAGTAGTCGTTTGGGTCTGCGCAACACGAACCAAGAGCATGATACGTTTACAGGCGAGTCTGACCCAACTTACCAACAAGAAGAGAATTCATCAGTTTTCAGTCGACTCCCAAAGCATCATGAAGCTCACAAGCCATGGGTGCGCGCAACATATAACCCGTCGGCTGAACATGATTACAGCTTGATCTATAAGCCAGCAGCAGCATATTAATCAAAGTTTGTTCGAGAGATTGGTCTCGCACCCTTGGAGAAAGCTAAACTTCAACAAGATGTTGGTAAGTTTGATGGTTTAATTGATCCAGACGATCATGTACAGTTGTTCACAAGCGTTGGGGTAGTGGGAGGATGGACCATGCCTATGTGGTGCCATCTATTTGTGTAAACCCTGACAGGGGCGACTCGCGCATGGTTTGATAGCCTCTCTGCAGTAAATTAAAATCATGGCCGGATCTTCAAGAGAAGTTCCTCTCTCACTTCAGCTAGCAGAGACGTTACAAGCATGACAACTCGGAAGTGATGAATATCTGGAGGAGAGAGAACGAAGGTTTGGAATATCACTCACTTTAACAAGGAGTGTCTTGAGATAGGGAACATTAGCAAGGATCTTATGCGCGCACATTTCAAACATGCGGTGCGCCGTGATAACCTAATCAGGACTATCACAGGAAAAGATGGATGCCCAAGGAATGGGACAAGCTGATGGTGGCATCAAAGATTGTCGCGCAAACGGAAAAAACACCGACTAGGGCCAAGCCCAGTCACTATTCAAGTGATGATTACTCGAATGTCCATGCGCATGACTCCAGCAGGCGCAACAAGAAAAACAAAAACTCTGGTTGGAAGTCAAACCAATCTAGTAGTTATGATGAAAGGCTATGGTGAGGATGCTCGCGCAACAATCGATAAGATTGGTTATATGAAAGGGGATAAGGAATGAAAATCGCGAGAAACATTGGATTCCGCTAACAAAGACACCCTTAGAGGTTCTTAACACGGAGAATTATGAATTCAGGGCCCCACAACCAATGAAGAACAAGAAGGGCCAAGACCCCAACTTGTATTTGTAACGCTTCACATTTTGTACATTCCTTACTTAGAAAGTGTAATCGTATTTCTATTTATGGAAATGTGTGTTCGTATCTTGTTCGTATTTCATTTTTCCAATCTTGTAATCCGAGACTTTAATCATAATGGAAAAACGTTTTTATTCACACTTGTTTATGCATAAATACATGATACTAATTCAATCTCGAATACGTGCTTTATATACGAAACCGAATTATACTTGACGATTAAATTATATTCAGAATCATGCTCATATACATTCGTGATATTCACTCACGCATATATATCCCTTAAGATGCCAAAAAATTGCCTAGCCGTAGCCTACGGTGGTGGGCGGTTGAAATGTTCAAAAACGCAAATTCAAATCCCTTTCCACTTTTTCACCACCAATCACCTCCTAACTCATTTAACTCTAACCCTAATCAACTCCACTATAAATAGGAGCCTCTTACACCTCTTTTTCACTTTCCCAACTTCTCTACACTCTCACATTACTGAAATTTCAAGTTCTTGGCATATTACAAGCAAGTTCTAAAGTGAGTTCAAACTCACTTTCTACATCTTTCTTCATCTCTTTTTTCTCTATAAATCTTGGAACACCTCTAGAATTGTTTTCACAGGTTTACCATGGTAGATCAAGGTAGAACATCACCATTTTGAGGTCCAAACTATCTGTTTTGGAAGAATAATTTGTAAACTTTTGTTAAACTTTACTTTTCTTCATGAATCTCATGCCTAACATCTTCCTAAACCCATCTTGGTTATGGGACTTGTTAGAGCTTGATTCTTACAAGTTTAGAGGTGCAAACACCCTCTAAACTTTCTGTTTTGATAGGGTTTAGATAACCCACAAATGATAAAAACCATCCAAGTTCACCATAGTTTATATGGCAAGAGTTGTGTAATGGTAAAGGTGTGAACCTTGGAAGCCTTGGCTATCCTAAACTAGTTCACCAGTTTACTTGATGATTTCTATGTCATACCACGAACAATTGTTCAACTTCCATTAGAGTGACAAGGCTACGACACGTCCCCAAACGTTACCATGTTAGGGATGCACACACCTAGCTTGCTCACTTGGTTGTTCGTAGTTTTAGTTTGCTAAGTAGTTTAGTTGTATTTCATGTTATTCATGACCAACCGGGTTTACCAACTAAGTTGGTAAACTTTGTGCTTTGGTGAATCCATACAATGAGGTTTAATGGATGTTTTTCATCCTACCTCCATGCATGACTTATATGAATTCTATGACAATATATGATGGACTTATTATAAAATATATAATATATATATATATATATATATACACACACATGGCCAGATTCTTGATGTTAACCGGATTGTGGTTACACGTCACAAACGTAGGTTGTATTATCTATGTTTTAAACTTCTCGTTACGATTCTAATGGGCAAGCATGAAATCACATAAAAATAATAGTGTAAAAACAAGTGTTTAGGACTAGATAATTATTTTTCATGTACATACTTTAATATTTTTAAAAATTCTATATCCAAACTCTCCACAACCCGAATGCTCACACACATTCGTTTCCCCATGTAGGGTAACTTCGGTGTTCCCTCCTCTAAACTAAACAACTCTCGGATTGCTAGGAACGTTTGCAAAACCATGAGTATACTCGACGCCCTTTTTACTTTTAACACCTTTAGGTGTAATACATTTATGCTATTAAACTCACATAATCACATACTTTATGCTTAAATCACAACTAAACAATCCAACATACATGCTTGATACATTATACATAAATTCATATATGCTAGAGTATTCTTATGCTTTATACTTTCATTAACTTCATCCAAGTCTCCCTTAACATGTATAGCGCTATAGGATTAACGCACCGCCCGTATTCTTGAGGTCATGTTAAGTAAACAAAACGATCTATTCATTGCTATGATTAGATTACGCTAGCGGGAATCTTTGGGTTGACATCTGTAGTTGCATGCTAGCATCGTATGTTAGTTCTAGTTTACCATTATGCCATGTGGATTCGTTTAAACTTTTATACCTATGTTAGTATTCAAACATGTATGCTCACCATTACCTTGTGTGTTGAACTATACTTTAAAACGTATTGCAGGAACTTGATGATGATGACGACGAATGAAACTTAGTAGGATGAACTAGAAACTCATCTTATTTTTTTGTACTTGTATTTATCCTTTTGTCAAATTGTTGTATTTTTCTTCGAAACATTGTACTTGATTTTAGCAATGGAATGAAATCTTGACTATTAAATACTTATCGCAAATTAGCGTTATGAAGTCTCGAGCAATCTCATTTTCATCTCACTCTTATGTTTCTGCTATTGGTTGGGGTGTGACCTAGTCTATAGTTTAAGTACCATACTTGACCATCCTTGAATTTTCAAGATTAAAATACTTGCATTCTTCCTAAAATTATACATGCCTTTCCTAAGGCTAACACAATACACACATGAAGACGTGAAGGCACTCGTATTTTATAAACGGGATGATTTTTCACCAAAAGTAGGCGTGAAAACCCACAATTTTTGCTGAAGTCCCTCAATCCGCGTATTTGTTTTTTCATGAAATTGCGCCATCAAGTTAGGAGTGAAATCCACATATTGATGGAAAATTTCCCATTCATACTCTAAGGGACCCTTACCAATGACTCGAGATTTACTTCCTTGGCCTGTTTGGTGAGTACTAACCACACTTGGGGTACGATGTTGCCAAGTTAGGGGTGAAACTCGCATCTTGACAACTAGTTATACTCCTCGATTTTCAATCCCGCCAAAGTTTTAAATATTCGATCGACTAGGGACATGTAGTAACCGGACGAGTGAATACTGTTAATCGCTCCTCGGTGAGAGTATTCTATGTATTAGGCCAAAGCATGTTTCGAAAAGATTCGAAGGCTCTAACAAAAAGATTCGAAGGTTTGAAACACATAGGGTCCACGGAGGACCAAGAAGAAGCGCAAAGAGTAAAGGGAAGCGCACGATAGACGAATTATGGCACGAGCAGCAAGTCATATTTGCGATCATTCTCGAGGGCCTTGCGCCACACGCCCCGTTGTAATTATCGGAATCCTGGGTCATTACGAAATAGATTACATCTTCATTGATGAAGGAAGCATGACTGATATAATCTACGAACAATGTTTCAACCAGTTTGACCCGGAGGATAAGGCGCGCCTAGAACCAGTCGATTATCCTTTGTCAGGATTTTGCAACGAAACGGTCTTTCCTCTTTGTCAAATTTCCTTCTCGGACACGCTGACAGATCGGAAACACTCAAGAACAATAGAGTAAACTTTATGGTGATGCAACTCAAGGCACGACGTCTAGATTGGTAGAGAAACACAAGGCCATCAGAGCATGGTGACTTCCACTCCACATTCTGCGATTGGTTTCCAAATTGAAACCGGGGTGGCGATTATATACTCAAGAAAAGAAGTGATGGTAGCAAACGAGGCACGCCCGACAAAGATTAGCAAGGATACTCTGCGCACTGAGCTGGAGAAATGGGTTTGAAATCGAAAGTATCCAGAACAAACAGTGACAGTTGGTCCCGCCATGTCCGAAAAGATTCACACTTTCTTAAAGCTGTTGCTTTTAAAAAACATGGACATCTTCGCATGGTCACCGGCCGATATAACTAGTGTTCCACGGGAAATCACTGAGCATTGTCTGAACACCTTTCCATCTGTGGAGCCAGTCATTCAAAGAAAGCGCAGCTTGGGGTCGGAGAAAACAAAGGCAATGAACAAGCAAGTTTCAGAGTTGCTGAAAGCCAGCATTCTGCATGAAGTCAGGTACCAAACCTGGGTAGCCAACCCAACCCAATGATGGTAGAAAAATCAAACGGAGGGTGGCTCATGTGTGTCAATTACAAAGACCTCAATAAAGCGTGCCATAAGGATTGCTATTCTCTTCCAGAGATAGACAAGAAAATCGACTCCCTCGCGCCATTTAGATGGAAGTGCTGACTGTTATAAAGGATACCATCAGGTGTAAATGGCCTTGAAAGATGAAGACAAAATGGCATTTCGCACTGAGATGGGTATTTTCTGCTACACCAAGATGCCATTTGGCTTGCGCAATGCTGGCGCGACGTACCAACGGTTAATAGATCAAACATTTGGTGAAAAATCGGGAAACATGTCGAAGTTTACATCGATGATTTGGTGATCATGAGCCCAGAAGAGGATCTCATGTTGAAGGACATAAAGAAAACTTTCAAGTTACTGCACAGCGTAAACATGAAGCTTAACTCGAGCAAATGTTCATTCGGAATGGAAGAGGGAATGTTTATGGGGTTCATCGTGACAAAAGGAGGTTTTAAGGTCAACCTTGAGAAGGTACAAGCCATTGAGCGCATGCCATCTACAAGTAGCATAAAAGAAATGCAATGGTTGCTGGGCTGGTTGGCCGCGTTGAACCGTTTTCTATCAAATCACGCTGCAAAATCTATTCCTTTCATCAGCACGTTGCCTAATTATGTCAAAAAGAATGAGTTTCGATGGAAGACAGAGGCTGAAATTGCTTTTATGGAAATGAAGAGGAGTGCCTGATCCAACTTCCAACCCTGACCGCCCCGCGCGAAAAAGAACCACTGGTCCTGTACTTGTCGGCCTTCGACAAGGCAGTTGGCGTAGTGCTATTAGTAGAAAGGGATGGGGTTCAGATTCCAATCTACTATGTTAGCTGAATGCTCACTGATCCTGAAACAAGGTACTCAATCATGAAGAAACTAGTCTTAGCTTTAGTCCATGCGTCTAGGAGACTGCGTAGGTATTTCATGCGTCATGATGTTCTAAAAGTATTTAATTAAAAACAAATCAAATTACCCTAATTCTAGACTCAAATTAAACTCTAGACTCCTAAACTATACTAAACTACTAACCGGCAAGTGGACCGATCAATTGTAGAATAGCATTAAGCAATCCGGATTATCGAACCCACAAGACTCTCTAATTACTATGACCACTTAACTTAGACACAATTAAAACACTTTGAATATTTGAAGGGGGGTTTGCTACTAATTCTAAATTATCAATTAAACTAAAACTACTAAATTGGAACAAATCAAACTATGAACTTTTAAGGAAATTGGGAATTAAATAAGGAAATAATGAACTAGTCACCTAGGTTGGATTTTTAGACTACTACTCATTTGATTTAATAACAATTAATTAAGTTGAATGTTTTACTGGGATCTTGCAATAGTAAATCCTAGGTTTACCGAACAGGACCCCCGACCCTTCTCAGGAAGACACCTATGATAACCTACAATTATTATGTGTTTACCGGTTCTAAAGATTTCTTTTCAGTTCTCTTTTAATTTAGTAAAGTGTCTAATTAGTTAACTACTTCTCAATAATTAACCTAGACCAACTACAACTTCTAGTTTAGCTTAACCGACTTAATTTTGACAAGTAAACTAGATTTGGGAATTTCTCAAAACCTAAACCAAACAATTTATCTAATTAATTCAGCCAACTAATTGTTACTTCTCAATAACTAATTTAGGTATAATGACAAAACTGATTTTATATTTCATTCAATTGTTTTCCCGGTTTTATTGGCCAATTTACCGACAACTTCCCGAATCCCTAAAGACACAAAAAACAACACACACCTATTCTATGGAAGACATCCACCTAGATTCATGTAAAACAATTAAACAATCATAAATCAATCAAAATCATGCCAACACACTAAACTAGATAATTAAAGTTGTGAATTTTACCAACTACACATTCAAACCAAAGTTAAAATAAAATAAATCAAACTTTCATAAAATCCATCATCCAAACCTAGGTAACTGAATTAAATCTAGCCAAGTATCATGTTTGAAAAACTAATTAAACAAGGTTTAGAACAAGAATATATAATCAAGTAAACAAAGGAGTGCAAAGATCAAGAATGTTGCGATAAAACCGTTGAAGCTCTTGCCTCGAAACTCCTTGGTAAACCGTACGATTCTTGAAGCCTAGATCTTCTTCTCCTAGCTCAAAATCTCTAGAAAAATTTCTCCAAAAGCCCTAAGTTCGTCCAAGTTGGTCCCAAGATGTGTTTTAACTCAATAATGATTCAATAAATAACAAACAAATCCAAAAGCAACTCTGTTTTGAAACTTCATGGATAAAACATCCTCTCGCCGGCCGCGAGAGGGATAAAGCCTTCCGGTCGCACCCCGCGACCGAGTCATAACTCCGGAGATAATCATCACCCTCTCGCGCCCCGCAAGAGGGATATGCCTTGCTGGTCGCGGCCTGCCAGAGAGTTAAAAACCCATAATTGCGTTTTGTTTCCTCTTTTTCGATCCAATCACGTCCCGACTCGGTATTTAGCTCGTTTTTCCCATCCTTCCAACCGTTTTCACGAACCAAGACCTGCAAAACGCATTTGGATTAAAAGTAGATAAACTTCTTGACAAACCGAAACGAAAACGTGCTAAAGCTATACAAACTCTACAAGATAAATGGATGTATTATTCAATACATCAAATAACCACACACTTTCTCTTTTTCTCCCTCGAAAAAGAATTGTGCATAAACGGAATCATAACCAAACAATTAATCGATTTCACAAATTAAGGTTATTTTCATTAGGGAATGAGATATATGTTAACCGCGATTGCAAGTATTGGATCCACTCAAACTCAAAATTCGATTCAAACCTCTTATCATGTGAATTTAGTTTAAGTGCGGTCAATCTACCTAGGGTCTCACACTAGAATCCACAGTGCCCCTAATCTCCCCTCAAGCTTATGGAACAAAAGGAACGAATTATTTAAACCCTTTCCTAACTGTTTTATACCAAAATATAAAGAATTTAAAACCAAGCAATCTTCTCTTTTTATCCTTTTTCATTCAAGCATTTGATTTCTTTTTGCATATCTAACCTAGAGGCTGTCTCGACCAGAGTCACCATCCCCGAAAGCGATAACATGGGCTTCGATACTTAAAATATCAACTAATCCTAGGGGGATTCTCGATCAGAGTCACCATTCCCAAGGGAGATTCCATAGGCCTCGTCTACTTTTCAATCAAGCTCAATCTTTTTTATTTTTTTTCTTTTTACATGATTAAAAATTCTAAAGATTTTAGCTTATAACGACATTCCTTATACTATTTTTGGCGGTTTTAGTTTCCCATTTTCCTAGATGAGTACCCACTAGTAGACCGCAATTAAGATATATTAATCTCAAAGAATATAAGAACCGAATCGAGCCGACTCACATATCCCAAGTTAGATACAAACTCACCCTTTTATTTGTCATATTATTATTATTTGAAACCGAATAAAAATTTAATTTTTCTATCATTTTTCGTTTAATTTCATGCAAACTTCTTTTCGAAAAGACATTTTCGGATTTTTTTAATTATTTTTAACTAAAATACTCTACTACACTACTCTACTATCTCATTTCCACACTTAAATTTCTGCATTGTCCCCAATTCAAGGCTGAGACAACCTACCACTCAAAATAAAACCAAACAAAATAAAGAAAGAAAATCACAATACAAAAGTGAAGCGACTTAGCTGGTAATGCGAGACTGTCAA
>CAMTDV010000116.1:26643791-27070314 GCA_947069175.1 Scalesia atractyloides | reverse complement strand
CGTGTTCGGCACAAGATTAGAATAAATGAGGATGTCGTCGATGAAAACAATGATGAACTTATCCAAATGAGGTTTACAAACCCGATTCATTAAGTCAATGAAGACGGGTGGAGCATCCGTTAACCCAAAAGGCATGACAATGAACTCATTGTGACCGTATCGAGTGCGGAAAGCAGTCTTGGGAATATCTTCATCTAGTACACGAAGCTGATGATACCCAGAACGCAGATCGATCTTGGAGAAACAAATAGCACCTTTAAAGAGATCATCGATGCGAGGTAGGGGATATCGATTTTTAATTGTGAGTTTGTTGAGCTCATGGTAATCAATACATATACGGAAGGATCCATCCTTCTTTTTCACAAATAGCAAAGGAGCGCCCCCAGGTGAAAAACTTGGACGAATGAATCTTTGTCTGATAACTCTTGAAGTTGTTTTGATAACTCTTGCATCTCAGACGGTGCAAGACGATAAGGAGATTTAGCTATAGGGTTCGCACTAGGTACAAGATCTATACGAACTCAGCTTGACGTCCTGGGGGTAAACCAGGTAGTTCTTCAAGAAAGACCTCAGGATAATCCCGAACAATGGGGATGTCCTGAACAGTTTTGCCCTTGCCTTTCTTCTCTACGATATGTGCCAAGAAGGCTACATAATTCTTTCGTATGTATTTTTGGACTTGGGTACAAGTCATGAGGTTTAGGCTACTAGAGGGTTTCTCTCCATGAATTTCTAGAATTTCACCAGATGGAAGAGGTATTCGAACTATCCTGTTAAAACAGATAACTTTGGCATGATGTTTGGTTAACCAATCCATTCCTATATGATTTCAAAACTCTCGAGTTGCATTAGCGAGAGGTCAATAGGAAAAAAGATAGTTATCGAGGTTCAATTGACAAACACGAATGACAAAATCAGGTTTAAAGGGTTCGCCACTAGCTATTTCGACTGTCAAGGGCTTTTCTAGTTTAGTTCTCGGCATTGAAAGCAAAGGTTCAAAAGCTAGGGACACAAAACTTCTATCAGCACCCGAATCGAAAAGAACTGAAGCAGGACAATTGTTAACAAGGAACGTACCCTTAACGACTTCGTTATCAGCACGGGCTTCGTTGGCGTTGATGTTGAATGCTCGTCCACGAGCTGGATTAGCATTAGCAAGTTTTGGGCAATTGTTCTTGTAGTGACCCATCTCGCTGCAGTTATAACAAGACCCAGGTGGAAAGTGAGGTCGAGAAATATTTGCTTGGGGTTGAACAGGGTTTGGGTTTGCTTGATTCTGAACGGATCGACATATGTTGGTAGAATGACCGAGTCATCCAGATGAAGTACACTGACGACAGGGTAGGTGAGCTTGGTGGTGACCATTCAGTTGCACAACGGTGCAGTACCAGCATATGTTCCTCACAGGAGGCTGAGCTGGCGGGTTAGGAGCAGCTTGATTTTGTTGTGTGGTCACGACAAAGTTTTGCGAAGCCTTACGCGTCCTTGATCTTTTGGAAGGTTCGGCTTTGTTTTCCTTTGTTTTCCCTTGGGTTGTCTTAACACCCTTGCGATGATGTTACCCTTATTGACCTGAGACTCGGTCAGGGTTGCAGCTAGCTCAATAGCCTGTCAAACAGTGGTAGCGTTACTTCCGGTAACAATGTCCTGAACAGGATCAGGTAAGCCATCGATGTATTTCTCAATTGCCTCATCCAAAGGCGTCACCATCGTCGGACACAACAAACTTAACTCTTCATACCGGTCAGTGTAGGCACGATGCTCTCCTGTATCTTCCTTGAGATCGTGGAATTCATTTTCCAGTGCCCGTTGTTCATAACGTGGGCAAAATTCCTTCATCATTAGAGCTCGAAGCTCTTCCCAGGTTTGTGCCAATGCCACATCGGCACCCCTATCTCTCATCACACCATTCCACCATGTAAGTGCTCTTTTATGGAATACACTCGTTGCAAACTCAACCTTTCGCTCATTTGGGCATTAGACATATCGAAACGTGCTTTCAAGACTCTCAAACCATTGAAGGAGTCCAGTTGCTCCCTCAGACCCAGTGAACTTTAGTGGTTTAGCTGAACAGAATTGTTTATATTTGCACGGAGCAGGTGCATTGTTTTTGTTATTGTTATTGTTGTTCGCTTGATTTAGTTGGGTCACTAGGTTCGGGAGTACAACAGCAATTTGCTGAGCGATCAGTGCTGCCATTTCGGCATTTTGAGTTGCATCACATTGAGGAAGCATTCTAAAAGAGAGGAAACATGAAAGGAAATGTGTGAGATTGTCATTAGATAAAGAATTGGACACCGTGTTACCACAACAACAAAAAGTTAAAGAATTGGACACCGCGTTACCACAACAACGAAAAGTAAAGTAACTCGAATTTTTACCATCTAATGAAAACGCATTATAGCTTATCCGACTTGTTTTCAAACAAAATTTATGTAAAAATGTAAACTAACTAAAAATGTATATAAAAAAGCACAAAATCTTATTATATTTGAGCTTGCCTATTTCCAAAAAAAAACTACATTGGAACGTAAAGCAACCTGAATTTATATTGATACATATATAAAAATAAGCACGTAAAAATTGACTGCAAAGTTTTTAAAAAGTTGGAGAGTTGTAAGTGTGAATACTAAATGTTGAAATGTGAAAGTAAAAAAAAAACAAATAGACACTAAGACTATAAAGTGTGGAGGAGGGCAGTCCCTTAAAGAAGATCCGCCGCGTACGCATTAAAAGACCAAGAAAATGAAAACAAAGAAAAGAAAAACTCCACGTGATTTTACTGTGCATCTAACTTCTTATTGTCGCTTTATATATAATTTCCTCACGTGTTGCGGCGGGTCCAAATGTAAAGCAATTATTTGTACCATCAAGACCCGAATCATTTCTAAACAAATTTATGTCAAAACGTAGATAAATTGAAGATGTACATAAAAATAAGCACGAAAACGTATTATATTTGACCCGGCCTATTTCGAAAGAAATTTACGTCGAACACCAACTTGAACTTATACCGACATGTACATAAAAATTAACACAAAATTATGCATTTTTAAGTTAAAAATGTACCACGCATTGCGGTGGCGCCAAAATGTAAAGTAAGTCGAATTTATACAATCTTACGGAAACGTATTATATTTGACTCGACTTGTTTTAAAACAAAATTTATGCCAAAACATAGACCAACTGAAAACATACATAAAAAAAACCACGAGAACATATTATATTTGACCCTAGTCATTTTCAAAGAAACGTAATCAACTTTAATTTATGCCAACCCATGCATAAAAATAAGCACGTAAAAATTATTATAATGTTTTTGAAAGTTAAAGGATTGTAAGTTTGAATACTAAATGTTCAAGGGTAAATAGTAGAAAAAAATATACTAAAAAACAAATTAGCCCATATGAAGTTATTGTATATGTAACTTACAATTGTAAGTATATTAGTGGGATTCCTGTGCTTTGCGGTGGGCTTTTGGGTCAGTATTGGTTTTGTTCTTTAAGGTATCGATGTGAATCAGACATTCGTTATATGAACCGAAGGAGACAAAAACGAATACCAGTATGAATAGAACTCCATTTACAACGAAATTTTTACCAAAACATCAAGACAACCATAAAAAGGAATGTTGGTACCGATATTCTTTAGGTGTACAATTCGTCACAGTAAAGAATAAAAAAGTAACATTATATTTGACGCGTTCAATTTTGAACCAAACTCTTATCCAAGCGTACACACAAGTAAGAACATCACAACAACTTTAACAAAATTATAAGACATATATTATATTATTAGAATGACCAAAGTATAAACAACGTATAACGAAAAAATAAACACTATAGCTTTGATTTGTACATTAGTATTCCTACCTCAATTTTAAGTAAATTATATATGGAGACGTAGCTAAAAATAAATATATTGCAAAGATATGCCCGAAAGTTTATAAAGTACCACATATTATATCAAAGATGAAAGTAAGTGATGGTGAAGAGAACGAAGAAATGAGAGTAATGGAAACTGCTTTTAAGATTTTTGAAATTTGAGATGGAAGTGAAAAGCTTCGTTTGGATGGAAAGTGATATCTATAAAGGAAAAAGTGAATGTTGAGTGGCAGCGGTTTAAAAGATCTGATGGCTAACATCTGTCCACGTGTAACCTCTGATGGATAATGGATGAAAATTATTAGGGAAACTGCTGCTGAGAAGCTACAGTGGTTGAGAACAGTAGTCATGAATAGTGGTGATTTAACTCTATTAGGGGATAGATATCAGTGGATAAGGCAAAGCAGTGGTTTAGCCCAAGCAGTGGATGTGAACATTAGATAAGAATAGCAGAGGTTATATTTATTAGTGGATAGACATGTAAGCCAAAATAGAGATTTTGAAAAACAGTGGATTTGAATAGACTTTAGGAATTTATTGAAAAAAATTTCAATTTTAGCTATTTTTAAGGATGTATTTTTTTATTTTCAGAAAACATTTTAATGCCTTTATTCATGGAAAACAAAAATTTTTCTTTTAATCCATGTTAAGCTTGCCAATGATAGAGATCAAGCTTTCAAAGGTAGATGTATCTAAAGCTTTTATTAGAACATCTGCCAGCTGATCCTTAGTTGGAACATGATGCAGAGAAATAAAACAATTTTCATAGCAATCCCTCACAAAGTGATGTCTAATGTCAATGTCGGTTGGTTGTTGAATGTGAGACTAGATTTTTGATGATATTTTCAGTTGCTTTACTATCTAACATGAGAGGAGTCTCTAGAGCAGTTACACCAAAATCCAGCAATTGATTTTGAAGCCATAGGAGTTGAGCAGTGCAACTTGCAGTAATTACTCAGCCTCAGCTGTTGATGTTGAAACTGTAGCTTGCCTTTTGCTTTGCCAAGAAACTAAGCAATTGCCTAGAAACTGACAACCTCCTAAAGTTGACTTCCTTGTGGCATGGCAACCAGCAAAGTCCCTATCTAAGTAACTTGAAAGCTCAATATTCCCATTAGCAGGATATCAGATACCAAGTGAGGGAGCACCTTTTATGTATCTGAATATTCTTTTCACAGCAATAAGCTTTGACTTCCTAGGTGCTGACTAGGATCTGGCACAAACACATGTAGCAAACATGATATCTAGCCTAGATGCAGTTAGGTATAATAAAGACCAATTATGCTTCTATAAAGAGTTTGATCAACCAAGTCATCTTTGTCATCAATAGTGACCAACTTTGATGTGGCCATAGGTGTACTACATGGTTTACAATCATTCATATCAATTTTGGTAAGTAGTTCTTTGACATACTTACTTTCATGAATAAAAATACCATTTTGCAATTGCTTAACTTGGAGACCAAGAAAGCATTAGAGTTCACCCATAGCACTCATTTCAAACTCAGCTGTCATGAGTTCTCTAAACTCTTCACACATAGCATTGCATGTGGATCCAAAAATGATGTCATCCACATAAATTTAGACAAGCATCAAATCCTTTCCTTTCCGTTTTAAAAACAAGGTTTTATCAATTTTACATCTTGTAAAGCCTATGGATAAGAGAAAGATGGAAAGAGTTTCATACCAGGCTCTAGGTGCTTGTTTGAAGTCCTATAAAGCTTTGTTCAGCTTGTAAACATGGTCTTAATAAAAAGCATCTTCAAAACCAGGGGGTTGACAAAGATATACCTCTTCTTTGATCTTGCCATATAGGAATACACACTTGATATCCATTTGATACGCCTTGATGTTGTGGTTGGCAGCAAAGGCTAAGAACCATCTGATGGCCTCCAGTTTTGCAACAGGAGAAAAAGTTTCATCATAATCAATGCCTTCTTCTTGTCTATAGCTTTGAACAACAAGCCTAACTTTGTTTTTTACAACAACGCCCTTTCATCTGTTTTGTTCTTGAAGACCCATTTTATGCCTATGGGACATACATCCTGAGGCAATGGTACAAGTTCTCATACTTGTTATCTTTTGAATTGTAGAAGCTCTTCTTGCATGGCCTCTACCCAATCTTTTAGTGCCTCTTGGTACTTGACAGGTTGTGTGAGTGATAGAAAACCAGCAAAAGGCAAATGTTTGGGGATTGACTTCTTGTGAGAACCCCTTCATTGTTGTTGCAAATAATTTGGTCAGATGGATGGTTTTTAAGGTAGATTATCTCCCTTATATGGAACAATCGCATTTTGAGGTGAAGGCTGCAAATGGGAATCATTTGAGCTAACATCTGTTGGAAATTTTGAAGAGCAAACATCTGTTGGAATGGAGGTGGAGGTATAGGTGGAATAGGAGTAAATATAGGTTAACTTTTGTCCACAGAAAATAGAATTTTGTCAACAGGGGTTTGACTGGATGAGCTGGCAGAGGTTTGAGGATCAATAATAGTTGATCCAACAATGACATAGTTTTCACAATTCTTAGTAACATCCGTTGCTCTGGAGGAGGAAGTGACTTTGTATTGTGGAATCACAATGTCATATCCATAATATTGATGTGAAGACTCTGGTGTACCTGCATTGTTAGTCTTGATAGACACATCTTCAAATGTAAATTTATCTAATCAAACAGTTCAGCAGAATTTGCTGGGATCTTTAATGAAAAAGGTTCATTGAACTTTATATTCAAGGTCTCTTCCACACACCTAGTTCTTGAATTAAACACTCTGTAGGCTTTAGCAGTGGTTGGGTGTCGTATAAAATAACTACAATCTATTTTGGCTGCAAATTTTGAAATAGAATCTTTTAAGTTTAAAATGAAATAAGGGCAGCCAAAGATTTTGAAATATGAGATCAGAGGTTTGATCTTGTACATAATTTCATAAATAGTCTTTTGATGTCTGGGGTTAATTAAAACTTTGTTCTGTACATAGCAAGCACTGTTTACAGCCTCTGCCCAAAAAGACAAGGGTAAACCTGAGTCTGCAAGCATTGTTCTAGCAGCTTCAATCAAAGTTCTATTTTTCCTTTCAACTACCCATTTTTTTCTGGTGTCCTTAGGATGCTGTATTGTCTAACAATCCCTTTTGACACACATAAATCATCCAACTCCTTATTTTTAAATACTTTCAACATGACTTTCTCCCCTATTTGGAACTTAAGAGGTTTATGCCTCTTGTCGGCATAGCTCTTCTGCCTATCAAAAGTTTGAGACGATCACGGATTTGCACAATTTTATCCGTATTCTCCAGGACAATCTTCGGTCCTAATAGTTGGGCTTCCTGAACTTCTGCCCAACACACGGGCGTTTGACATTTTCTCCCATACAAGGCCTCAAAAGGAGCAGCCTTGATGCTTGTATGATAACTATTGTTATAGGAGAATTCTATTAGGAGTAAGTGGTCATCCCAACTTCCACCTAAATCAATCACACATGCTCTAAGCATGTCTTCCAAAGTCTGAATAGTACGCTCACTTTGTCCATATGTCTGTGGGTGGTAAGCTGTACTAAAGTTTAATCTTGTGCCTAAAGATTATTGGAAACTTTTCCAAATGTGAGATGTATATCTAGTATCTCTATCAGATATAATAGATGCCGGCACACCATGTAGGGATACAATCTTATCCACATACAACATAGCCAATTTGTCAAAAATATACGTTTCTTTAATTGGCAAGAAATGCGTTGACTTAGTCAGCCTATCCACAATGACCCAAATCATGTCATTATCACATTTGGTCTTAGGTAACTTGGTAATCAAATCCATAGTTACCATTACCCATTTCGAAATGGGAATTTCAAGCTGTTGTAGAAGTCTAGACGGTTTCTGATGTTCGGCTTTAACTTGCGAACATGTCAAACACTTAGCTACATAAGTGGCTATGGATTTCTTCAAACCCATCCACCAATAATTCTTTTTCAAATCCTGATACATCTTGTCACCACCTGGGTGAACTTAGTATCTCGTATTATGCGCTTCTTGGAGGATTAGATCTCTAAGTCCTCCAAAGATTGGAACCCAAATTCTGCCATTAAATCTAAGGAATCTTTTCCAGGCATTAACTGATCAACAGTTCGCCCAATCCCTCAATAGGAATATAAGCCTCTAATAAGGCTTGCTTTTGCGCATCTAATAGCTTCTCATTCAAGCTATTTCTAAGCTCAATGCTCTTGGCATTAATCCTAATAGGCTTAACCCTTTCCTTGTGACTTAATGCGTCAGCAACGACATTTGCCTTGTCGGGATGATAGTGAATTTCACAATCATATATTAAGTGTCTCCATCCAGCGGCGTTATCGCATGTTCAAATCCTTTTGATTGAACAAATGTTGGAGACTCTTATGGTCAGTGTATATAATACACTTTGTGCCATATAAATGATGTCTCCACGGCTTAAGTGCAAATACAACAGCACCCAATTCTAAGTCATGGGTGGTGTAATTCCTTTCGTGTACTTTTAATTGTCATGATGCATAAGCAATAAACGACCAAATCCTCAATAACCTCAGGTAGAGATAATACAGGAGCGTTGCTCAACTTGTGTTTTAGAATTTCAATAGATTCTTGTTGCTTTGGACCCCAGTCAAACTTGACATTCTTACGGGTCAAGGTAGTTAAAGGAGTGGCTATCCTAATAACCGACCAATCCTAAGAAACTATGAATCTCCGATGGAGTTCTGAGTACTTACCAATTCATTATAATTCAATCTTGGCGGGATCCACTTGGATACCACGTTCACTTACAACATGTCCAAGAAACTGGACTTCTCTAAGCCAATACTCCCACTTAGAGAACTTAGCATAAAGCTTCTCTTGTTTTAGCAATTCTAGGATGCACCGCAGATGTTTCTCGTGATCAACTTGATTACGAGAATAGATAAGTATGTCGTCTATGAAGACAATGACAAACTTATCTAGATACCCTTTGCAAACTCTATTCATAAGATCCATGAATGCTGCAGGTACATTTGTGAGCCCAAAAGGCATCACCAGAAATTCATAATGACCATAACGGGTCCTAAAGGCAGTCTTGGAAACATCCTCACTTCTAACCTTCAGTTGATGATATCCGATCTCAAGTCAATTTTAGAGAAGTAACTAGCTCCTTGGAGTTGATCGAACAAGTCATCGATCCTAGGCAGAGGATAACGATTCTTGATCGTTATCTTATTTAGCTCACGGTAATCAATGCACATCCGCATTGAACCATCCTCTTCTTAACGAATAGGATAGGAGCTCCCCAATGTGAGGAACTAGGCTGAATGAAGCCTTTCTCCAAAAGTTCGTCTAATTGTGTTCTCAATTCCTTCATTTCTGTCGGTGCTAGTCGATATGGAGCTCTTGCTACAGGTGCCGCTCCTGGTAGGATGTCAATCCTAAACTCCACTTACCTATCTGGAGGTAGACCCGGTAATTCTTCAGGGAAGACGTCGGGATATTCAGAAATGACTGAAAGGTATCCTTGGCTTTGGCTTGTTAATAGTTACTTGTGCCATGTAGATGACACAACCTCTCCCCAAACACTTGGATGCCTTAAGCAATGATACTTTGTCTGGCAATCCATAGTGTGAATCTCCAAGAATGGTGAGCATTTCACCAAATGGGGTTTTAACTTCGATGAGTTTATTATCACAGGAAATGCAGGCTTGGTTATGGGATAACCAATCCATGTTTAAGACTACATCGAACCCCGCCAATTTCATTGGCAGAAGAGAGATATGAATAGAATGATTCTTAATGGATAGAAAACATCCATCAAGAATGGAAGATGTTGTTTCTAAGGTTCCGTCAGCAAGTTCTACCTCATAAGTTATGTCTAGAGTTCTTATGGGTAAGTTTAATGGTTTGCTAAACTTATGGTCTACAAATGACTTATTCGCAGCCGAATCAAAAGAACTCTAGCATATACGTCATTGATGAGGAATGTACCTGTTATGACGTTGTTGTCATTAACAGCCTCCTTGGCATTCATCTGAAAAGCCCGTGCATTTCCCTTCTTAGCCTCTCCAGGATTTGCATTGTTACTCTTGGGATTCTTAGGGCAGTTAGCCTTAATATGTCCTTTTTCATTACCGCCGTAGCAGACGACATCCTTAAGATCCTTGCATTCTAGGGTCTTATTGTGATAACCGGCATTTTCTGGTTGTAATTACGTGCAAAATGAACATTAATACCATCATAAGTAGCGTAATTAGACATAAATTAACTTGATCAAGCCTTTGGAATGCCTAGGAACTTCTATCCGACTTTTCGGTACGCGAATGGTGATTTGACGGAAAACTGATGAACGTCAAACCTAACGAACTGACACCAAGCAAAATACTGACAACACCGACAAATACGAATTTTACATGTATAATTTAGGCGTAAGAATTTGGTTTTGATGAATTATCGTGCTTTCGAATGTTACAAAACGCTTACGTGAACGAAAAACGCGTCTGTAGGAACACAACGACAACGAAATGGAAGCAACGGACTCGAGTTACGCCTCGATATTAATATATTATGATATATTTAGCTTCGTAATCGAATTTTATTATTCGTAGCCGAGATTGGATCAAAAAACGGACAAGATACGACAACCGAAGCAAATTACGCATTTTAACGAAACCGACGAACGCACGCGATTAATATCGAATACCGACACCATTTTACATTTTTTGACCCTAAAACAATATTATACAACACGACGTTCGGGTTCGAAACAAGGCCTCATAGAAGCGATTGGGCAGCTCAAAACACTATAAACGGGCTTTTGGGCCTTGGGCCCAAACCCACAAAACCCTACCTATATAAACAAAAATCTAACCACAAACCCTCATTTCTCACCAACACTCTCTCTCTCTCTAACACTCATCTCTCTCTCGTTCTCTCTCACTCTAGAAACTCCAGCGACGGCTGAGCCGGCCGGAACACGGCGGAGTCACGGTGGAGCCGCGGTGGCGCCACCGCCGGTGGCGGTTCTCCGATGACTTTTTCCGGCGCGTGAGCGCGCGTAACCCCACTATATCGTACCTCTCGAACACGAATCCGGTGATGGTTTTTCCATTTGAGCAACAGAAGTGGTGGTTTTAACTCCTCTTAGATCCATAGTAGTTCCGGTCGTATCTTGTTGTTTCAGGGTTGGAGTGGTGACTCAAAGCGGAGGAGGTGCGGGGAACCACCGCAGGTGAGGAGACGACGCTCGATGGTTGAACCGCCGCACTAGCGGCTAGAAACGCCGTAATCGGCATCGGTAGCATGTGGGTTCGCGTCGGATTGAAAGGGTTCGACGCTGCTGTGGTGAAGGCGTGTGGGGGGACCAGTGGTGCTCGACGACAGTCATGGCAGAGAACCACAGGCAGCGACGCTGGGGCCGACCAGCGGTAGCAACAGTGAGGGTTCAGGCTCGGGTTCGAGTTGGGGTTTAACTCAATCATGTTCAAGTTTGGGTTTTTTTGGTCAACATCGAGTCGACTCAGTCAACCCAGGTTAACTCAATCAAACTTGGTCAACTAGTCAAAGATTGTCAATGTGGTCAGTCTTTGTTCGTGTTCAGTTCGGTCAGTTTAGTAAAAATCAGATTTGTTCGAGTCAACTCAATCACCACGGGTTAAACCCGGTCAACTTAGTCAACACGGTCAACCGTGGTCCACGCGGTCAGCTACGGTCAAACTCAGTCAACGGGTCAACGGTCGACACGAGACTTGGAATGTCTTAGAGTGCATGCTAGCAAGTCACATTGTGGAAACGACATTATGGAATCACATTAAGCTAGCTTTGCATAAGGATATCAAGGTGAGTTCATAACCCCCACTTTTTACCGTTTTACATTTTTATAAATGTTTTCGGGGGTGGAAAGACATGCAAGTTTTGCAAAAGCACACAATGTTTTGATAAATGGAAATCACGTATTTCTAAACCATATTACAAACAGATTTCAACAAACACGTTGGTTTATAAATGGTTTAGGCTAAATTTACTTGTTTTCACAGCAATACAAGGTTTTTCAAAACCATGTTACAAATAGATTTCAACAAACACAATGGTTTATGAATGGTTTAGGCTAAATTTACCTTTTTCACAGCACTACAAGGTTTTTCGAAACATGCATGAGTTTTATGACTAGTGACGGGATTGTCTTAGTCACACCTAGGGGCTAGGCCCAATTTTATTAATAACATGGGCTAGGCCCAGTAACACGAATGACATGGGCTAGGCCCAATAACACGAATAACATTGGCTAGGCCAAATAACACGAATGACATGGGCTAGGCCCAATAACACGAATGACATGGGCTAGGCCCAATATCAAAAGTATGAGGTCCGAAAATATATGAAGGGCGAGGCCCGTTCATACACATCGAAAACACAGATTTTTAACAATTGGTATGTAGCTATGGGATTAGATGATGACAGATCATTGTGCGTAAGTAGGATGATGACAATAGTAACCATTAATCACGTAGTGACCAAGGTGCAAAAGGTATAGATCTATCGATTTTGAGGCGCGCTCCACTCCTGGTTTGTTAACCCTTTAGGAGTGCTTTTGTGATCCCAATGATGTCAGAGTTGTCTCGGTTTGGTTACTTACTTAAAGGCACATATGTCAGTGTATTAGGTACACCTTGATTGATCCTTAGATTCCATAGGCATCCTACATACTATGATTTCAGTACCGGTTTACAAATATAACAGAAAACATTTCAATATCGGTTTACAGATACGATATAAAACAATTTATTACCGGTTTACAAACACGACAGTTATATGCATCGGTTTACAAATAGCTCAGAAAACATTTCAATATTGTTATACAGATATGACATTTCAAATGCTTTGGGATACTATGATCTCACAAACCGGTTTTCGAATGCAAGAAGTTCAAATGTTTTATGGTTCATTTGAAACAAAAACAAATAAACTATGAACTCGCCAACTTTATGTTGACTTTTCACATGTTCTTTCTCAGGTCACAATTTCAAGTATGGCACAGTTGGAATAGGGGAGTTCACTCTCTAAAAGTCTTAGCACTCACATTTACTTCCGCTGTGCAATGAAGATACCAGTTCAGTTCACGCCCAGCTCTGATGTAATCGACTTATCGGGCGTGACACTTATGCCCCTTTTTCTTGCAGGTGCCATAGGGTTTAGCCTGTGGGTTAGAATTGCACTGTCCCCAGCGCCTGCGGTTACAGGTTTTGCATGTCGGTTTCTCGCCCGACCTATCATGGTTCTTTCTAAACCCAAATCTCCCCTTATTCTTCTTGTTTGATCTATGGTAGTTATCATCCTCTCTCTTCCTCTTCCCGTCAGTCGAAACTCATGCAAAACAAATTCGAGATGAGTTCAATGGGAGAGATGAAGTTCTTCCCAGGACTTCAGGCCGATCAGTTGCCTGATGGTATCTATATCCATCAGACAAAATACGTGCACGAAGTTTTGGAGAAATTCAGTATGTCAGAATCGTACCATTGTCTACTCCATTAACTCTAAATCACAACACTTGACCATATGAAAAAGGAGTGAAGATTGATGAGACCTTATATAGATCAATGATTAGATCATTAATGTATCTCACAGCATCAAGGTCGGATATCATGTATCCGACATGCCTCTGCGCCCGATATCAGTCAACTCCACGAGTGTCACACATGCTGATCGTCAAACGGATTCTCCAATATTTGAAGGTTACCCAAGCACCGGCTTGTGGTATCCACGGAGCGATGATTTGAATCTCGCTGGATACTCTAATTCTGATTTCGGCTACTGCAAATTAAATGCTAAATCTACTACTGTCGGGTGCCAGTTTTTTGGCACGCGTTAGTAACGTGGCAATGCAAGAAGCAAACCACGGTCGCTCTCTCTCTCTACTCGTGAAGCAGAATACGTTTCAGCTTCCAGTTGTTGTTCCTAAATCTTGTGGATACAACAACAGATGAGAGACTATGATTGCAGTTTCTTGATGCACCCATATATGTAGATAACAAGGCTGCCATTAACATAACCAAAAATCCATTTCAACACTCTAAAACTAAACACATAGATGGGGAAATAGAGGTTGAATTCGAGACGGATGACAAGGTGACGTGATCCTCATTGGTTGGTCATGTTTTTAGCTTTCAGATTTCTTTCTTTAAAAACAAAATTCCAAAAATATGTTTTTGATTTTATGTTGAGAAATGTTGTAAAAAATACAAAAACATATAAAATTTGAAAATTTACAAAAACATGAAAAAGACAAAAAGAGTTTTCTTGTAAAAAGAGAAAATGATAGTGCATCAGTGGATTATCACAGTATGCTAAAGAAATGTGGTGTTAAAAAGTTTAAACGGGTCTCACTAATGATGAGCAAGTTGATAATGCCAAATGTAACATATAAAATGTATCAAATATGGTATAAAATCGACCCTTTTTAGTACTAATGTTGGAAAAAAATGTGTTTTTTTGTATACTTTTGATTTTCAGAATAACAAGAGCTTAAACGTACAAAAGGAACAAATTAACGACAAAATCAAGCATAATTATAACAGAAGGGAAGACAACACACTATACCAACCCCACAAGCTTCACCTCTAGCACAGAAACACCAAATCAGAAGTTTGGCACGTGGTCATGCCTCGTCGACATGGGGTTGTGCCCCTTCAAGATTCAAGATTACAAGAAGACAAACAGATGCAGACAAGAGACACGGGACAGTGTTACTGTGGACACGGGCTGTGGTCAACTTCCAGATTTGCATATCTGGGATAGTACTATAAGTACAATGGCCAAGGGGTCGTGTCATTGACACACGGGGCCATGAAGCAGGCTGATCTAATAAACAAACTAAATGAAGATAGAGAAGAAGGAAGGCATGGGGCTGTGCCCTGTGGGCACGGGGCCATGTGAGCAGTCTGTTCCCAGCTATAAATAGGGGTGCTTGGTTTCATTCCAACTCATCCCTTGGCAAACCACTTCTCTCACACCTGCCACCACAATACCACCATTATCCATCCATCATCCATCCTAGAGTATGTAGTAGTCTCGTGATCCAAGATTGATCGTAAGAGTTTTTGTCAAACAAAGGCCATGCTTGGCTAATCTCTTACATCACTTGGTGAAGAAGTTATTTATGTATTAGTTTTGATATCCTAGCTTTGGTTAACTTTTTAATTGAGTATGTTTAATGTCTTTAATAACTAGTTTTTTATATTGAAAGTGAACTTTATTCTATCATTTTTAATCTTTCGTTGATTCACTCATTCATGTCTTCATTGTGTGACAACCGGCATTTTCCGGTTGTAATTAAGCGCATAACAAACAGTAATACCATTATAATTAGCGTAATTAGACGTAAATTAACTCGATCAGGCCTTTGGAGAGCCTAGGAACGTCTACTTGCTTCACGTTACGCGATATAACGACAATCGAGAACTTTAACGCGAATTTGAACGATAAGCGAACGGATGCCGAACAAATACTGACAACGCCTAAAAATATGAATTTATACTTGTATTTATCATACAGTTATGATTATGCGATAAATTTGGATCGTTGAACGTCGCAAAGCACAACGCGGAAGTTACGCGGAAAAAACCGGAATGCACCGACAACAAAACGAAAGCAACGGACTCGAGTTACGCCTCGATATTAATATATTATGACATAGTTAGCTTCGTAGTCGAATTTTATTATTCGTAGTTGAAAACAGGTTGAAAAATGGACAAGAAACGATAACCGGAGCATTTTACGCATTTTAACGAAACCGACGAACGCACGCTATTAATATCAAACGCCGACCCTATTTTTACACATTTATTTTTTTTTATCTTAAAATAGTATTATACGACGTTCCATGGAGTTCGGGTGAGAAAACGGGCTTTAGAAATGCTATCGGGCCGCTCAAAACACAAGAAATGGGTCTTGGGCCCAGTCCACATAAAAGCCAAGCCCACAAAACACACCTATATAAACCAAAATACACACACACCCTCATTCTTCACCTACACACTCTCTCTCTCTAACTCTAAAGCTCTCTCTACTCTCTCTCTAGAAATTATTTCATGCACTAGTCCGGCGCGGCGCAATGGCGGCGCCACCGCCGACGGCGACGATGGAGGTTTTCTGGTGAACTTTCTGGCGACCGTTTTCTGGCCAAGAGTACATTTTTTCGACTATCTTCAACGTTTCCGATCGCGTGGTGATGTTGGTTTTAGCAGATTCGAAGCCGTTTGGGCTCGGGAGCAAATCCGGTGACATTCCGGCCAAACTCCGGCGAACCCGTTTTGGACTTTTTCACTTCATGCATGTTTAGATCGGGTGGTTAGAGACCTTTCTGTAAGTTTTCATGAAATTTTATTCTTCGGCGAAATTCCGACTTCTGGCATGGTTCTGGCGAGGTTCCGGACATCCGTTTGCAATGAAAAATATATTTTTGGGATCCTTGTAACCCGTAGAGTCCATGCGAAACACTTTCGTCTCGGGTGAAAATTAAAGTTCGGGACACTCTCGGGCTCGGTTCAACGTGTTCAACAGGTCAACACTGGTCAAAACTGGTCAAGGGATAGTTTTGGGTCATTTTTGGTGCCTCAGCTCAGTTTTGGGTTCGGTCAAACTCGGTCAACTGCCGGTCAACCGTGGTCAACTGGTCAACTATCGGTCAACTGGTCAACGCAGTCAACTCAGTCAACACGGTCAGCTCAGTCAACGGGTCAACTCGAGACTCGGTAAAAATTAATTATGACGCGAAATTTAATTATATTAGTTTATAATTATTATTAATAATTAGCGCGCGAACACCGAGCACAAATCGAACCGTAAACGATTATATATCGCCAAAGGAAATAAATAATATATAACAATCGAGCCGACAGTGTAACTCGTTTAAAATTATTAGTTAAAAATCAAACCGACATCGTTATTATAATATAAATCGGAAATTATAAATCGGCGAAAATTATATTCGAAACACGTCGAGAAGTTGTATATATTGTTTGCGTACATTGCAGATTGTGTTTTGATAAATAAATTGACAACTTGTGTTGTCGGGATCGTCCGAAAACAGAGGAAACTCTCCCCGATTTTTTTAAAATACGCAATACAAAAACGCGACACATTTCAAAGATTAAACGTCCGATTTCAAATGGTTATTATAAAATAAATATAGGCATATATTTATTTGACGACGCTAATTAAAACATTCAAAACTCGAGCCGGCAACATTTCAACGAGCGCGATGTCAAGATAACAAACATTCGGCAATCGACTATAAAATAAATGATATTTATTTATGTTTACTTCAACATCGCAACTCAGAAACTAGCTTTCAAACATCGATAAATCATTCGAACGACGATATAAAAATAAGTATATTGTTTATACTTATTTCGAAACGCCAAGATTTCCGAACGCTTTTACAAGACGAATACAAGGCACGTATTATTTCAAATGTCAGAATTCGGAAATAGTATAACAAAAATATTATATATATATACGAATGGCGAGACGTCATATACATTAATAAAATAAATATAGTTATATTTATTTCGAGCGTCAATGACTCGAATACTTTCGGAGGATCTTATGACAATATATATTTATTATATCCGATTTCAACGCCTAAACAAAATGTGACACGATACACGCAAGATTATGACAAGCGTACGATCATCTTTCGAAACTACGAGAGTCGTACTATTATCCGACGACGACGTACATAACGGCTAATACTATTTCATGAAATATAGTATTGTTTATATATAAATATATTTCAAGTCGTTCGAAAACTAAGACAATTCTAAGAAAACCATAGGTTGGTTAACCGAGTTAAGTCAATAACACATTCATAGAATCGTATGAGTAACGATTCGGTAGAGCTCGGTATCACGTAGTATAGCTACGTCATTCTTATAAACTTACAAGTTATTCCATTTTAGGAATACACTAGATTGCATGCTAGTAAGTCAAGTTGTGGAGACAACACTATGGAAATAACATTTAAGCTAGCTTTGCACTGGATTATCCATGTGAGTTCATAACCCCCACTTTTTACTGTTTTACATTTTTATAAATGTTTTCGGGGGTGGAAAGACATGCAAGTTTTGCAAAAGAACATAACGTTTCGATAAACGAAAATCATATATTTCTAAACCATGTTACAAACAGATTTCAATGAACATAAATGGTTTACGAAAGGTTTATACTAAACTTACCGATTTTCACAGCTATACAAAGCTTTTCGAAACATGCATGAGTTTTATGACTAGTGACGGGATTGTCATAGTCACAACTAGGGGCGAGGCCCCAAAACTTCATTGAAAACATGGGCTAGGCCCAAAGACAAAATAACATGGGCTAGGCCCAAGGACAAAATAACATGGGCTAGGCCCAAGGACAAGAAAACATGGGCTAGGCCCAATGAAAAAATAACATGAGCGCAGCCCAATAACTCAGTTTTTCAACTATGGTATGTAGTTATGGAATTAAATGATAACAGATCAATGTGTGTAAGTAGGAAGATAACAATAGTAACCATTAATCACGTAGTGACCAAGGTGCAAAAGGTATACACGCTCCACTCCTGGTAAGTTAACCGGTTAGGAATGCTTTTGTGATCCCAAAATGGCAAAGAAGTCTCGGTTTGGTTACTTACTTATGGCACATAGGCCAGTGTATTAGCTACACACTGACTGATCCTTAGATTCCATAGGTATACTACATACTATGATTTCAATACCGGTTTACAAAAATAACAGAAAATATTTCAATACCGGTTTACTTACAGGTACAAATGAAAACATTTTATTACCGGTTTACAGACATAACAGTTATGCATGGATTTGCAAACAACATGGAAAACATTTCAATATTGTTATACAGACATGACATTTTAAATGATTTGGGATACTATGATCCCACAAACCGGTTTTCGAATGCAAAATGCTCAAATGTTTTATGACTCATTTGGAAACAAAAACAACAAGCCAACTTTATGTTGATTTTTCGCATGTTCTTTCTCAGGTTATGATTACAAGTATGGCACGGTTGGAATAGGAGAACCCATGAGGATTCGAGTAGTTAGCGGGCGTTCATTTAGTAGAAACCTTAGCCATCACGTCTGCTTTCGCTGTGCGATGAGGATACCATTCAGATCACGCCCCAGCTCTGATGCGATGGGATAACACGGGGGTGTGACACATGGTCTCTATAAAGCACGTTAACTACCTGAAATGAGGTTAGAAAGGTGGTATAGATAAAGTTCTTGCCTCGTTAAGTGTATAGATCCTGCAAGGACTTGATTGAAGCTTATTAGGACTTCCTTTGAGGTAGATAGCTTCAAATTAGGGGAAGTAAGAACGGCTTGAATCCCTTATGAATATCTACTATTAAAACTTTAACCCGTTCTTGCGGGATTGTAACCCTGCTGACTCAGACCAATATGGCCGAGGGTAGCATTGCCTCCAAAAGAGGGACATGTCACATTTTGCATTAATAACTTACTTAATTATCTTTCAATATACTTCTTTCTGCAAAAACAAACACGGAGGCCGTGTTTGATACACAGGGCCGTATTAGTTTCTCGGTATCCTAAAACTATTTTCTGCCAGATACGAACTGCAGCACGGGGCCGTATGACCACTACATGGGGCCATGTCTCTAATGCATTTTCTAGAAAACAGTGTCGTTTGATCCCAACGGTTAAAACCTAAACTGGCAATTATGGATGATTATAATTATTTTTACCCCCACTACTCTTATGGTGAATGGTGTCAACTGTGTGGCGGAAACCATAGAAATTTAAAATGTCCCATTCTAAAAATTAATCCTCACTATTTAAACCCATCGTTTTTCTCTGAAGATTACCTTAAAATGAGCAGAAGTAAACGATAACTATCATCCTCCAAAAATCCATCAAACCTTTTCAATAGGAGACATAAGCTCGGAAGAACTTTGTCAAATAGAAAAGAGGATTCTCCAAAAACTCAAAAAATAGAATCCATGATGAAGGCATGATATTCATCAAGGAACATAGACAATGGAGAATCGATGGATCCACGTTTAAACAATACCAAAGCCAACAAATTTACCCCAGCCAGATGGGAAAACGAAGACCATAGTCGTCCCTGCATCGACCCCGCCATGAAGGACCCCTTAAAAGTGTGTGAACTTCACACCAACATTTAGACCAGAGCCGGTCGACCCACACTTTCTTTAACAAGAGCCCGAAAAAGGGAAATAAAGGATGGTTTTGCCCTCCCACTTTTCTAGAACAGCACCTTTCCGACAACCTCTTGCGTTTTCGTGTCTCTCATCGGAACCTTAGGTAAATTAAAAATTCGGTGTTGTTCCAACCAGTAAGGAATCACCTGATAAAACAAGGTTCTTTAAAAACACCAACAAAACTTCATAAAACCCACCAAAAAAACACGGGGTCGTACCATCTGGCCACAGGCTGTGCCCCATCTATCCTCCAAAACATGTGGGCGTGTTAAAAAGACACGGGGTCGTGCAACCAGTACCTTTTAACACGGGGTCATGTCTACTTTGACATGGCCTGTATCTCACTATCACATAACGGTCTCTGATTCATGCAAGCGACATGGGGCTGTGTCAACATGATGTGACTTTAAAAAGGTAGTTCCTCAAAAAGGTTTCCTACCTGATCTCTCACACATACCTAAAAAGGTAGTTCCTCAAAAAGGTTTCCTTCAACCTTCTTGTCTTTACTACTTCTAGTCATTTCTCATTCTTCAACCTTTAAACCTCCATTGAAAGCTTGAAGCTTCAAAAGCTTCAATTATTAGGTTAAAAACATGGTTTTTAGCTCAAATTTTTACAAAACTACAATTATACAACAATGTTTTAAGTTCCTTACATTCAAAAAAGTAAAATCAAACAATTTTAGACTTAAAGCAAAGTTTCTTGAGCTAAATTACTAGAATAATTGAAGCAGCACGGGGTCGTTGAACCTTCAAGTAACTCTAAAACTTTAACGGTTTGTCATGTTCAACTAGCATGCTGAGTCAGCAGAGTGGCACGTCTTCAACCAGTTCAAGGAACAACCAAAAAGGGAGGAGGCTCTCGCTTGAAGCCATTCTCGTACGCTACGTTTGTGCTTTACAAGAATCCATCGAAGAAATGACAGACGGTGGAAGAGGTCCTCGTGGATCAGGTGAACTACCTCACCATGGCCTTGGAGAATAGCTTTAGGGAGATCAACCTTCTCCACCAAAGGTTGAACATCCTTGTGATGCCTCCGATGGAGCCGATCTTGCCTCAAGATGATTGGAACATCGCCCATGAGGTGGTGAACCCCATCGGTTGGGACGAGATACCTCCGGAACCTCCCATCAATGGCTACTTTGAGGTTCCTATAAACCCCACTCCTCTTCCACAAGAAGAAGTCGATAACGAACCCTTCATCTTCCTTCCGAGGGAGATCGAGGAAATGCTCAAGGACCTCCAAAGTAGCATTCTCGGGGGAATAGCTTAAAGCCCTAATTTTTCGAACACTATTTTCAGTGTTTGCTAATCTTTCATAGATTTATCTAGGGAAAGCTATTCGGGTCTAAGTAATCTCGTAGGACATCTAACTATCTATCTATCTTAGGACCTTTGTAATTTTTATTTTCTTTTTAGTTGTAATGATGATCGGATGGAATGAAATATGGTATTTTAGCAATAAAAGTTAAGTGCAGCATGGGGCTGTGTAAGGTAAGCACGCCCTCCTGCCTCAAGTCTACAGAAAAATTTTGGAACTGGAACATTGACACGGGGCCGTGTCCCCCAAACACAAGGCCGTATCCACCAAACACGCCCCCGTGCCTGCCTCCTGAAAATTTTCTCAAAAATCTGTTACTTGCACTTTTGACACGAGGTGTGTCGTCCCACCGTGCCCCCATGCCTAGTGCCTGGTTTTTGAAAAGTTTGTTGTTTTTAAGCCATATTTACACATTTAACCAATTATTGGACACATTAAGGGCAATGTGCAATTTAAGTGTGGGGAAAGCTAAACTTGAAATTGTTGTCCTAGCCTTACACAAAACTCTACTTGGAAATGCTAAAACACCCTAAATCTTTTTCAAAAACATTTTTTTCTCTTGTTTTGTCTTATTTATAGTTTAAGTTAGAAACCAAGATAAAAAATTTTCGTCTTTTTATTAAGTTTATAAACTGACAGCATTGTGATAAAAAGAACCATACAAGAAAAATCTATAAAAATGGCATGACAATTCTTTGTAAAATTCAATTGTATATACATTTTCACACTTATACCCATTTTCCCACAAAAATGTGAGTTTTGAGCCTTTACCGAGCATTCAAATCTATATCATTACTAATTGCTCAATTTCGTTTCTTGTGTCAATAGCTGTATGGTTCTTACGAATCTAGAACTTGAAAAGACGATACATTCCCTGTCCTTACCAACATGTCTAAGTAAGTATATGATAGAGGCATTAGGATATATAAACCCTTTTTTCATCTTCAACTTTATTTTCCTTTTATCTTCAAACCAAAAAACAAAAATATTCCCCTAATTAAACCCCTTTGAGGCTAAACTTTTCGTTTCAAAACGCGCATAACGCCATTTTGAACAAACTACCCATCACCCAAAACCAATCTTTATTTTCACACCCCTTTATCTTAGTAAAATGTGATTCTTTTGAAAATAAAAAGAGGTAACTTAACTTTATCTTATTCAGAAAAAAATCCTCTAGTTACTCGAAATAAATAAGCAAAAATTTTATTTCTTATGAATATATAGTTCATAACTAAGTCACAAAAAAAAATTTCAAAAGAAAACCGACATTTTACGTTTTTAGCCACTTTTCAATAAAACTATTCTACCCCTAGCCAAAACCTACCCTTCTAAAAGTCCTCTTGATATTTACGAAAATGTTGTTAAAAAGGAGGAGGTTTAACTGCTTGTCAAACGTATTGTAGGAGTGAGTTCCATACCGGTATCGAGCGTTTCACTTATGCATTTACGGTCGAGTGTTGAGTGATCACTTGTGAGATGTGTAAATTTGTATATAGCTAAATAGAATTTATAAACGCATGTTACGCCCAAAAATATTTATTTTTCTTAAAAAATGTTTAAAATAAATCATGCCGAATAGGATTGTAAAGAATATAAAAAATAAAAAGAACTTGGATTCCAACACTCTACAAATAAGACCCAAAAAACTTCTTCTTTACCAATTCAATTTGGGTGTGTAAGCAATAATTAAAGAGTTTTTCTTGAGTACAAGCAAATATTCAAGTGTGGGCGTATTTGATATGCGTCAAATGCAACATATAAATTGTATCAAATACGATATAGAATTAACCCTTTTTAGTATTAATGTAGGAAAAAGTGATAAAAAGAGCTTAAATGTACAAAAGGAATAAATTAACGACAAAATCCAGCATAATTATAAAAGAAGGGGAAGACAACACACTATACCAACCCCCCAAGCTTTACCCTCAGAACAAAAACAACAAATCAGAAGTTTTGCAAAGGGCCATTCCTCATCGACATGGGGTCGTGCCCCTTCAAGATTCTAGATCAGAAGAAGACAAATAGATGCAGACATGAGACACGGGGCCGTGTCCCAGTGGACATGGGTCATGGTCAACTTCCAGATTTGCATATCTGGGAAAGTACAGCAAGTACAACGGCCATGGGGTCATGCCGTTGACACATGGGGCCATGTAGCAGGCTTATCTGAAAATCGAATTAAATGAAAATAGAGAAGAAGGAAAGCATGGGATCGTGCTAAGTCTATTCCTAGCTATAAATAGAGGTGTTTGGCTTCATTCCAACTCATTCCAACTCCATACCGGTATCGAGCGTTTCACCACAATACCACCATCATCCATCCATCATCCATCCTAGAGTGTGTAGTAGTCTCGAGATCCAATTTGTGCCAAATAAAGGCCAAGCAAGGCTAATCTCTTACATCACTTGGTGAAGACAAGTTATTTATGTATTACTTTTGATTTCCTAGCTTTGGTTAACTTTTTAATTGGGTATGTATTAATGACTTTAATAACTAGTTTTTTATATGGAAAGGGTGAACTTTATTCTACCATTTTTAATGTTTTGTTGATTCACTCATTCATGTCTTTACGATCTATATAAAGCACGTTAATTGTCTGGAAGGGGTTAGAAAGGTGGTATGGGTAAAGTTCTTGCCTTGTTCAGTGTATAGATCCTACGAGAACTTGATTCAAGCTTATTAGGACTTCCTTTAAGGTAGATAGCATCAAATCCGGGGAAGTAAGAATGGCTTGAATCCCTTATCAATAAACTTCTATTAAAAATTTAACCCGGCCTTGCAGGAGTGTATCCAAGCTGACTTAGACCAATATGGCGAGGATAGCGTTGCCTCCAAAAGAGGGACATGCCACATTTGGAATTAATAACTTCCTTAATTATTTTTCAATATTCCGGCCTAGCGGGACTGTATCTCAGCTGACTCAGATCCATACGGCTGAGGGTAGTGTTGCCTTCAAAAGAGGGACATGCCACTTTAATCAAGATAATCTCTTAAAAAACCCAAAGCGTGAAAATCATCAAAGGATATGTAAATAAAGAGTCGGAACCAAGTGATTCTATCTTGTCTATTTATTTCTTTTATTACTTAGTTTATTTCTTTATGTTTACTTATTAAAAACATTTTCTCAAACTTTTGATTAGATTGGACGTCGATTATATTCCGATATTAAAATCTCTTACCATCACTATACTACGCCAACGATGTGTGCACTTGCCCTAAGCGTTGTGTAGAGAGTGATAGTTATATCGTGTTTTATAAATTTAAAGCTTGAATAAACGAGTGAAAAATACTTAAAATATAACAAAAATTATACACATCCTCGCTCACATCACCAGTAGACTTCGCACATTCAGTAAATTGTCTTTGAGATATAAATATAAAGAAAAACTTCTTAATTAGTGCCTTAACATCTCTCGGAGATATGGTCTTAGAGCAAGAAATTTCGTTTAGAGATTGCCGGATTCTAAGATACTAGGTCTTTATAGATAATTGATATATGGGGTATTATACAAGTTCTTCTGATTTTGCGTCAGCAATGGCCTAGAACTTGTAGAATACTTTTGCTTTAAAACCGAAAAACTCCACAAAATTAAAAGTAACTAGAGATCTCCCAATTGCAGTCAAAAGATTCCAATTTGGAACCCCATTTTTAAGTCGTACCTTCATCTCTTTGTCTGTATGGTGGTACTAACCTGAGCTCTCAAGGTCTTGCACAACCTAGATACAGATATCAATTAGATATATTCACTTGTAAGATGAAATCCAGGAAATCTTGATACGAGAGTATATTCTGAGGTGAGAAACGCTATTAAGTCAAGTTCTAAGACATCTAATTAACGTATCTCGGAGCAATTGAGAAATGTGTAGAGGTTTAAGTGCACCAGTATACTAACCATCTAAGTGAATCTGTTTAGAATTTAAGGTTATTCAAGATCAACGGTACTAGTGATGTGTCTCAAAAACTTATATAATCCTCTAACACAAACTCAAAAAAATGTCTGTAAATATGTTGTACATAGTTATTGCATTTCATTTTAGAAAAAAAAAACTCAAAAAGATTTCAGTGTGTTTAAGCATAAACTTTGAAAACATCAAAAAGATTTTATATCTATCTTAGTTTCGACTACCGATGAAGGAAAACGGATCTTCAAAATCCAAAGATGCTGAATGCTAAGAAATCCAGAGGACAACGGGTTGGGAGCTTATTCTGAAATGAGAAAAGATTTGAAATGTTCAAAAGTTCATTAGTTTGAAACTTAAAATTGTCTCTAAACATCAGTTTGTTCATAAAGTATTCAACCAAGGTCATTAACTTGGATTTGGTAGACAAATAAGTTAACAAGGGTCATTAACTTGTATTTGGTCAACTAAGTGGGTCGTTAAAACTGGTAAAATGTTCGAGAAACTGAAAAATGGTAAAAACTGAATTCACCTTCGCATGAAGTTGTCACTTTGCACGAAGATAAAAGCTTTATCTTCACACGAAGAGAAACATTTATCTTCATACGAAGGTAAACATGAACGTTATATAAACAACTTCGCACCAAGTAAATTCATAATTCACTGTCACCTTTTCTGTGGGAACTAAAAAAATTGCAAATCAAGTAATGAAGTGCTATCCAATTTTAGACTTGTAGTGGTTGATTGGCACACCACTAACAATGCCTAAGGTAGTTTGGACAAGATTGGACCGTATATTAACCGTATTTTGGACTTGTCGGTGTTCCGAAATTAAAAACTAAGATCTTGGATGTTTTAATAGACCAAAATTAAAATTTAAAATATATCTAGATTAATGGGCACTTTTAGAACATGTTAGAAACATCAATTTCAGAAAATCATCAAAAATTTCATGTTTGATTAAAACTCTGTTTTGAATGAAGTGAAAATGTGGTAAACTAAAGTTTACTTTGCACGAAGTTAGATGGTCTAAAATGTTAATTCCACTTCGCACGAAGTGAAAACTGATTTTGGTCAAAAGTGTTTTTCTCTCTTATTTCGTACGAAGATAAAAGTCCACTTCGTTCTAAAGTCACTTCGTACAAGGATCTGGTATGTTTGCGAAATTTTCGTCTAAGTGTTTGTTTGTATTATGTTTTGCAGGATAAGAAATCAAATTTCTAACCGAAGCACAATATATGTTGTGTTCTCAATGAAAAGCTCCCATAGATAGCTCCATTCAAGGATATTCGGAAGTTTATGGATGAGTTTCCGATTAAGAAAGCACTGACAGATCAACACAAGGCCTATCGTTAACACGTAAAGAGGTTCTGAGATTATGCGAAAGTTCGTACCTGAATTAAAAGCGATCTTATCATTCGTAAGACTTGGTAATGAAGACAAAGATGTGCTTATTACTGAGGCGTTGATTCGACGAGTGTTGGATTTCAAAGACAAAGACGATGATCCGATAATGTACTCAGAACGGATGTGCAAAGGTTGTTTTTACCGAATGGGATACAAAGGAGTAGTAAACGCGGCGAACTTCAACAAAGCATTTCTAGGAAGACCGTACAAATTCTTTTTTGATTCTGTTATTTCCGCCCTAAGTCACAGAAAAGGAGGAGGTGATGCTTTAGTTAACTATCTGATGTGTATAATAGCTGCACTTGCATTGAATCGACCTTTCAACTTCACCAGATTAATTTGAGCAAATGAAGCTGAATATTGAGAAAGAAAAGTTCTTGCAATATCCAAGATTTGTTTAGATGATGCTAGATGACCAATTTCCTAACCTTGTAAAAGACAATAAAGCTTTGTTGGAATTAGATCATATGTCAGAATTATCTTTAGTTCGATTGAACCAGTATCTGAAGCATAAAACTGAACCTGTTGCAAGGGAATTCTTTGTAGTTTTCAAAGACAAAAATTACAAGGCACCGCCTAAAGACAAATGGAGGAACGATGGTAGTAATTCGGATAATGAAGATGATCAGATGGAGATATGTTCCAAAGAGCGTTGCATGGTATGAGAAAGAGGAGACGAAAAAGAAAAAGACTACTCCTAAGAAGAAAGCTCAAAGAAAAGGAAAGATGAAACCAATGTTGAAGATGAAGTTTTTTCTCCAACTTCCGACCAAGAACAAGATGATGTAAATGTTGCAAGTATTGCTGCGGAATCGAAAAACAAGCGTTTGAAGGAGATAATGAGGAAAGTTCAGATGAAAGTATTGACTTTGAAGCACGAGTAGTAGCAGAAAAAGCCAAAAAAAGAAAGAAAAAGGCTTTGGTGATGACGATGAATCTTATGTCCCTTCTGATCCGGAAGAGATAAGTAAGAGGCCGGCTAAGAGAGTTAAAAGTAAGCCGACATATGTTACAAAGAAAGCAACAGGGTCTCAACAGTAAAGAAAGCAAGACGAAAGTAAAAGAAAGCTAGGAAGGCACCTTAGATTGAGTCTGTACAACCACCATCACCACCACATCAATAACCACCATCACCACAAGCTCAACATGTTACACCACCACATCCAACATCACCATCTAGACAGTCATCACCACCAAGACAACAATCTACTCCACAATCGACTCAGAAACGAAGACCTTTCCAAACAGGATACAATTTTGGTGAGATTCCATTCTCGAACTTTGAAGGAGGATTGGATACTAATATCTTCAATGATGAAAAGATCACATCGCTCGAGAATAGAGTCAAATTTCAGGAAAATGATAGAAAGAATTTGGAAGCGATGATTGCAAGTTTAGTCTCAGATAATGAACAATTACGCAGACTGGTGAATGATTTCGAGGAAGAAAGAGTGAGGAAAGATAGGAAGTTTGATTTATTTCAGAAAGTGAGGATAAGAAAGCTGGGTATTGATTTTAAAGCTGAATTCAATCTAGTTGAGATTGAGGAAGCAAAAGAAAGAGTGGCCAAAAGGGCACGCAAAGCAGAAGCTAAGGCTGTAGTTGCGGGTAAAGGAAAGAATAAGGTAGATGATATTCCGGTTGTTATACCCACTGAGCCAGAAGCTGAATCTGAACCGTTGGTCAACTATGTGTTTGTTGGAGAGGCTGTAGATGTTACTGGAATTTTAGCAAAGCAAAAATACTTAGAAAGAAAGAAAATGGAAGCAGAGATTGATGCAAAGATAGATGAATATGAGAAAGATGATGATGTAGATATTGGTGGAGGTGATAAGAAAGTTGATGACGATAAAGGTGATGATGATGATAACACAAAGGGTGATACTGGCTTGGTAGTTCAGGATACGAAGATCAATGAATCCTTTGACTATGTTGCTTATTTGAACGATGATGTGAATGAAGAGAGTGATGCACAAAGACAAGGGGAGACGAAGGATCCTGTACATGAAGCAGAACAATCAGAAATCCTCACAGACGTTACACCTATAACGGTTGTTCCTGATTTACCACAACCTAGGATATTCTATCTTGAACATGGTGTGGAAGAGGGGGAGTTCGTCCATAACTATACGAAAGAAAAGATTGAAAAGATTTTAGGGGTGGATGAAAGTACCTTTGAGTTTGATTTTGAGGAGCTGAACAACCTTAGTGCTTCAAAGCCGGAAGATTATCTTTACAAATATGTGGCTGATGCTGATAATTACGATCAGGTTGTCGTGGAGGATGATTCTGATGACGGAACTATAAAATATACCGGTGAAGGTACAGATGACTTCCCAGCCTTCCAAGAGATGTTTGCAGAAGCTACCGATGACTTGTTGAAGAGAAGAGTTGAGGAAACTGTGAAAGATGGCAGAGTTCCTAAACGTTTATCTAAGGAAGAAATACTTGAAGCCAAGAAGACATGGTTTAAAGAGCTACCTAAAGAACGTAAATTCAGAAGACCACCCACTTTCTTCACACAGGATCAAGATAAATCTTTGGGAGATATACTTAGCTGGGTTGGATTTCGGAGTTGAATGTTTATGCTATAAAGAGGGAGTTTGGAGTGCAGTATTTCAGATTTCTATGTGATATTCAAACTTTACCATGGTGGGACATTGAAGAATTAGTTCAAACAAAGACGATCAACTATCAAATGAAGTTTAATGACCAAGTGCTGAGGAAGTTGATAAAGTATGAAGCTGCTCATGGTTTTCATAATTGGGTACCGCACATTCCAAAGAAGAAAATCAAGATAGATCCGGTTACAAAAGAGAAGGATGTTACTTTGATTATAAAGCGGCCACATGCGATGAAGAATATGCCGTTAATGAAGATAGAGCAAGACTTCAACGAATTCTTCAAGTGGTGGCAGTATAACATTGAAATGGGTGAAGCGGTGATTGTGTTAAAGTGTGAAGGCTTATGGAGGGCTATACGGTACTAGCCCGATGTGGCTAGTAAATTGTTCTGAAAAGGATATCGAATGTTTGTTTTACAACAAGATCCGTTATGAGGCAAAGGAGAAAGTTCATGCGATGCAATATCAAGGTGTAATCAACGTATGCTATGCACATGATATTAACTCGAGGAAGATGTGGAAATCAAAGTGGCGGGAATTGGAAGGAAAAGAATTCAGGAAGCAAATGCACAACAAAGAAAGGACTGATGAAACAATGAAAAAGGCATCCATCAGGAGGTTTCAATTTCTGAAATGGGCACCGACTACTGATCAAACATCGATTCCAGGCGAAGAATGTCGAAAGTCGAGAAAAAACTTTTTGGAAGATGATTAACATTATGAAGATTTTTGAAGACTAAAGACTGACCAAGACTGCGGCAATATCCAAGGGGGAGTTTGTTGATGTAGAATGTTTATCGCCTACGTCTTTGGGTCAGGTGAGTGTCTGTAATAGGGCTTAAACTATTAGAGTTGTTTTTGTGTATGTAAGGTTAACTTCGCATGAAGTGAAGTTCACTTCGTACGAAGGTAGCTTGTTACCTTCATACGAAGATAACTTACCTTGTACGAAGAGAAAGACTCACCTCACACGAAGAGAATTCCATGTCTATAAATAGGTGTGCTAGGGTGTTGAGTCTGGAACTGTTTTGTCGACTGATACGGTGAAGCCCTGTTAAATTTCACTCAGGATTATAAACATTTATCTGATTAATGAAACAATTGATTGAAACAGTAAATCTTGATATGTCACTAGTTTAACATGAATTCTGCATATAATGAACTAGGTAAACAAATCTAGGACTTGAGCTTATTGGATGAGCAGATCCTCACAGCGATGATATTGCATTTCATTCCCCAATGAAGCGGATTCTAGTGACTCAGAAACTGACAAAGAAGAGTCTTTGAATGCACACGCTAAGGTGGAGATTCCATCCGGTCTTGAAAATGAGCTGCAAGTACTAGTTATTCCAAATATGCAGGCAAATGTGAATCATCCGGTTAACAACATAATCGGTAACCTGAATTTGGGAGTTCAGACACAGAGCAGAAGCTTATCGGATATGCACACGCTGAGGGGGGAGACACTTACAATAAAAGCTTGCACGAGTATTTCATTTCATAAGTGGCACCTAAGAACTATCAGATGGCATTAAAAGAAAGTTCTTGGTTTGACGTTATGCAAGAGGAGTTGGCTCAGTTCGACAAGCTGTAGGTGTGGAATTTGGTCGATCTTCTACAAGGTCAACACACAATCAATACCAAGTGGGTCTTCAAGTGTAAGAAAGACAACAAAGGAGTAGTTGTCAAAAAACAAGGCCAGGTTGGTTGTTTAGGGCTTTAATCAGGAAGAAGGGATAGACTACCAGAGGTTTATGCTCCAGTTCCTTGGATTGAAGGAATTCATTTATTTCTAGCCTTCGTTTCTCACAAGCGAATTAAAGTCTATTAGTTAGATGTTAAGAGTGCATTCCTGTACGAAAAATTGAAAGAAACCATGTATGTCTCTCAACCACTAGGATTTGAAGCTCAAGAGGCGTCTAACAAGGTGTATTTGCTAGATAAAGCACTATATGGTCTCCATCAGGCTCCACGTGCTTGGTATAAGACTGTATGAAAACACTTGTTGGAACATGATTTCACTCGTGATACCAAGCAAATCCAAAGGAGTCACACATGAAAGTTGTCAAGAGAATCTTTTGCTACTTTAAAGGAATTCATTTATTTCTAGCCTTCGTTTCTCACAAGCGAATTAAAGTCTATCAGTTAGATGTTAAGAGTGCATTCCTATACGATAAATTGAAAGAAACCGTGTATATCTCTCAACCACTAGGATTTGAAGCTCAAGAGGCGTCTAACAAGGTGTATTTGCTAGATAAAGCACTATAGGGTCTCCATTAGGCTCCACGTGCTTGGTATGAGACTTTATCAAAACACTTGTTGGAACATGATTTCACTTGTGGTACCAAGCAAATCCAAAGGAGTCACACATGAAAGTTGTCAAGAGAATCTTTTGCTACTTTAAATGAAAGCCAAAATTGGGATTGTGGTATCCTCCTCAAGGTAGTTTTGGATTTGATAGTGTATGCTGATGCAGACTTTGGAGGGTGCTCGATCAACAGAAAATCTACCTCAAGAGGTACTCAGTTACTTGGAAACCGGTTAATGTCCTAGCAGTACAAGAAGCAAGTTGTAGTTTCTCTGTCCACTTGAGAGGCAGAGTATATCTCAGCTTCGAGCTATTACTCTCAAGTGCTGTCGATTCAGCAACAAATGACGGATTACAGTTTAAATTTCAAGAAACTCTTATTTTGGTTGATAATAACTCTTCTATCTCTATAACTAACAATTCATTAAATAACTCGCGAACTAAACACATATACCTTAGGCATCATTTCATTCGCCATTGTGCTTAAAAGGTGTTAATTGAGCTGGTTAGAATTGACATGCTTAACAATTTTGCTGATCTTTTTACAAAGACATTTGATTGGGCCAGGTTTGAAGATCTAGTCTAAATGATTGGCATGATTAACCCATAGTAGGATGGTCTCAAAGACTCACATGGAAGTTTTAGTTTGAATTTTATTTTGTTCAATATTTTCTTAAAACAAAAACCTAAAATATTTTACTTAGTTGTAGGATATTTTTAGGAAAAACAAAAACATGAGACAAACACAAAATTTGAAAACGTGTCGAGCAAAACAAGAAATGATAGTACATCAGCAATCATGTCTTTCATAGAGTATTTGTCATAAAGAAAATCTAAATGGTGATTGCTCTAGAAAGGGTAGGCTTTACGTGTATATAAAATCCTGTTTTGGTATATAAAGATAATGAATTGTGTTATTTGTGATTAACATCTCTCGAATATATGGTCTTGGTACCGTAATTTTGTTTAATAGATTACCAAAATTCTGAGATACTAAGTTTTTATGTCTGTTGATATCTAGGATATTATACTTGTTCTTCTGATAACGTGAAAACATTAGCCTAGAACTTGTATAATATTTTGCTAAGTGCTCGTTTGTGTGCAACACCTATGTGGATTTCTTTTCTACCAAGCAATCATCACCAGATGATATGTTCAGAAACATTGTCACCACCATGTGTACAAAATTGCATAACTATGCTACCATGGGGTGCATAGCTTCAAACTGCACAATTTACTATAAAAAGATACCAAACATTGGTACATAATATGTGCCAAATGCAACATATAAATCACATCAAATAAGGCATAGGTAAACCCTTTTTAGCACTAATGTTGGAAAAGAAGCGTTTCTTTATATACTTTTGATTTTCATGAATAAAAGAGCTTATATGTACAAAAGGAACAAATTAACGGCAAAAACCAACATGACTACAAAAGAAGGAAAGATGATACACTATGCCAACCCTCCGAGCTTCACCCCAAGACCAAAAACAACAATTCAAAAGACAAGCACGACGCCGTGCCTGCCAAGCATGGGGTCATGCTCCACTCCAGATTCCAGAAAGAAGTAGACAAGAGACACGGGCCCTGGTCAACTTCTAGATACACACACTTTGGATAGTACAACAAGTACAATGACCACGGGGAGATACGCAAATCTTGGATAGTACAGCAAGTACAATGGCCATTGGGTTGTGCAAGCATCCGGACTGACAAGCTCGTTTAATGAAGACAGAGAAGAAGGATGGCACGGGGCCATGCCCACCAGGCACGGGGTCGTGGGAAGCTTCTGTCCCAACTATAAATATGGGTGCTTGGATCCATTTGAACTCATCCTTTGGCAAACCACTTCTCTCACACCTGCCACCATTCCACCACCACAATACCACCATCACCCACCACAATCATCCATTATCCATCTCTAGAGTGTGTGTAGTAGTCTCAGGATCCAAGATTGATTGTAAGAGTTTTTGTCAAACAAATGCCACGATTGACTAATCTCTTATATCAGTTGGTGAAGACAAGTTATTTATGTATTACTTTTGATTTCCAAGCTTTGGTTAACTTTCTAATCGGGTTTGCATTAATGACTTTAATATCTAGTTTTTTATATTGAAAGTGAACTTTATTCTATCATCTCTTCATGTTTTGTTGATTCACTCATTCGTGTCTTTTCCGGTCTATATAAAGCATGTTAACTGCCTGGAAGGGGGTTAGAAAGGTGGTAGTGGGTAAAGTTCTTGCCTCGTTCAGTGTATAGATCATGCGAGGACTTGATTCAAGCTTATTAGGACTTCCCTTGAGGCAGATATCATCAAATCGGGGGAAGTATGAACAGTTTGAATCCCATATAAATAAACCACTATTAAAACTTTAAACTGGCCTTACGGGATTGTATCCCTACTGAGTCAGACCAATAAGGCCGAGGGTAGCATTGCCTCCGAAAGAGGGACATGTCACATTTTGCATTAATAACTTACTTCATTAACTTTCAGTATTCCTGCCTTGCGGGACTGTATCCCTGCTGACTCAGACCGATATGGCCGAGGGTGGCGTTGTCTCCAAAAGGGGGGACATGCCACATTTTGGGCATTAATAACTTACTTTATTATCTTTCAATATTCCGACCTTGCGAGACTATATCTATGCTGACTCAGACCAGTATGGCTAAGGGTAGCGTTGCCTCCAAAAGAGGGACAGGCCACTTTAACTAAGATAATCTCTTAAAAACCCGAAGTGCGGAAATCATCAAATGATATATAAATAACAAGTCGGAACCAAGTGATTCTATCTTGTCTATTTGTTACTTTTATTATTTTCTTTTATTTCTTTTTTTTCACTTAAAACATTTTGCTCAAAATTTGGTTATTGATTAGGTTAGACATTGATGATATTCTAGTATTAAAAGCTCTTGTATCCTTGGACGACCTCGGTATCTTACCATCACTATATTACGCCAATGATGTGTGCACTTGCCCTAGTGTGTTGTAGAGAGTGATAGTGTTATATCGTATTATATAAATTTAAAGCTTGAATAACGAGTGAAAAATACTTAAAATATAACTAAAAAATATATACACTCCGCTCACGTCAGTACACCACTTAAAGTCAAGCCTTCATCTCTTTTTCGGTGCGATGGCATTACCTGAGCTCTCAAGGTCTCGCATTTTAGCCTGATACAGTTATCATTTAGATTGTAAGATGTAATTTTTGGTAGGTTTGATAGGGGAGTATATTCTGAAGTGGGGAACACATTTACATTCAGCTATAAATACACTTAATTGCCATATCTCGAAAACAACGTGCTAAAAGAGAATTGGTTCCGGGTTTAAGGGTTTTTAATTGGTTCCGGGTTTCCGGAATATGTTTTCCAGATTACTTCGTGGATATAAAAGGATTGAAACCTTCCGGATTTCATATCACTTTTCAAATTTCAAACATCAAAAAACCTTCAAACTCGTTTCCGGAAACACGTATTCCAACGTTCCTTTTTATTCTTCTTGTTCAAGTTACTGGTCTTTTGATAATCAGGTATGTTTTCTGGTTTCTTTTTCATCATCATCATCATCATCATCATCTTATGTTTGGTTGATATCAAATGTTGATTGTTTATATATTAGTTTATAGACTTTATAAATAAACTTGATTCGATTGTTTTAGGTTTATGGAAATGTAGATTTTGGGGTCTTTGGATGAATAGTTTGGGGTTTAAAGAACAATGAAACAGTGCAAAGGTTTTAAGAACAATTAATTTTGATCCAAAACTGTTAAAGTTAAAAACCATCAGTGTTTGTCCTGATTACAGAGGTTCCAGGTTATACCTTCCGTAGTTCGGAAGGATTTTAACCCGGTAACTGATGAAGTAATTCCAGACTATGGATTCCAGATTTGTGATATATTCCGTATCTCTGAGCTTTTCCAGGTTCGTCAAGTTCCGGACTACGGATTATATGATCAGGCAGTAGGTAGTAATCTGGAATGATCATTCCGAATTATGCTTGTGGATATCTTCCGGATTACAGGTATATCAAGTAAATTTAGTTCCTTCCGGATTTAATTTTAATAGTCCGAGAGGAATTATTTGTTCCGGATTAACATATCTTCCGGAGAACTGTTTTGTTCTTTCTATCTATTCCAAATTAACTTCTTTGTAGTTGTTCCGGACTTCCATTTCTTAGCAACTTTTTACTAAGTATTCAAACCGTTAAGTCTTGGAAAAACTTTCTGCTCTACTTTAATGACCCATGTTGATTTACTACGGTATTTCGTTCAACAGATATGGCTACACCTGCTCTCATCAGTAACTTCAATCCAAAACATAATCAGGTTGCATTGTTGGATGACACTTTACGAGGAATTGACCACTATCAGCAAATTATTCGATTTTTGTGAAGGTTCAGAATATTCTATGCTATTTCAACAAAAGTTTGGCTAGTTATTTCATGTTTAGAAGATTTTTGGAGAACCAATCGTGCCCTGAATGACACTATTGAAGCTACCGTAAATGGTCAAAAGATCGTTATCACTGAAGATGTCACTCGTGCTGCTCTTCAGTTAGGTGCACTGGATCAAGGGGAGACTTTTTATGCAACTGTTATACGTGACCATGTCGTGCGAGGATTCGGTAAAGTTGGTCCTTTTCCTGATAAACAGATCCACAAAGGCTTGTTGTTGGTTCAATGGAGGTTCTTTTATCACATATTGATGTAGTGTTTCGCTCCGCGAAGGTCTGGAATGGATGGTATGGGTCATCATCTACTCTCTGCCATGATCGGATTAACCTTCAACCAACCCTATAACTTCTCACGGATGATCCTACGAGCATTAAAAACTCAGCAAGGATACCAAGCTGGAAATGTAAAATTGATGAGCTTATATCCTAGGTTCCTCATGTTGATTTTGAGGCATTTGATTCCAGATCTACCTTTGCACGAGGGATTTGCACCTTATCTACAAGATGTCACGATGTATTTTAAAAGCTTTTCCGAATGGCTACCCCGTCTGTACATGCAGATAATGTTTCGGTTGATAGGAACTTTCTTGGTGCTCTCATCCAGGAAGAAAATTACGATGCGGCAGCTGATCAGACATGGATCCAAATCACGAATGGAGTTAATCAATTATTTGAAGTTGGAGACAACAAAGATGTGCCTACTCATGGTCAACCATTGGTGATTGTTGAACCTCCGGTCGATGTTCAACAACCTCCGGTGGTCGTTTAAGAACCAGTTCAAGTACCTGTTTAAGAACCCTTACAAGAACCTATTCAAGAACCGATTGTTCAACAACCTGAAGAAGATGTGGCCATGGAAACTGTTCATGAGGAAGAAATACAAGTAGAGCAAAGAATCAAAGGTGAACATATAAAGAATATTGAAGCTGAAAGTGAGAACCCAAACCTTGCTATGGATATGGAAACACTTCTCAAAGATATTGATGCCTCGTTGGGCACTGAGGCTCATGTTTCGGGTTCATTAAAGGGAAAAGGGAAATTTGATGGTGATGAAGATGCCACAATGTTAAGTGAAAGAGAATATCGGAAATTGGTAAGGAAAAATTTCATTGGTAGATTATCCAAAGAAGGGTAACTAAAACCTAGTATGTTTCGAAGCAAAGTTGAATCACTAAGTCCCTTTTCTCGGTGAGCGATGAATGAATGGAATGATAAATCTACAAACCTTGATGCTTTGTCATCTAATTCTTCTGCTAGTGACGAAGTAAGTCGGTTTGCTACTGATGTTAGTCCAGTTAAGCAGTTGAAAACTTATAAACGTCGAAGAATGGGTGAAGGTTCGAGTGCTTCTGCTCCTTGATGTTTGTACTGTTGAAGCTTCTACGGCTGTTGAAGTTACTTCACTCACTGCAAGAGTATCTGCTTCATCTATCATTGTTGAGATTCCAGTTCCAAGTTTGGTGGAATCAATTTCTGTCTCAAATTCTGTTATCCATGCTCAACCGGTTGTAAGTACCGCCTTTCCTGTGATATTATTTGTCGTTCTCACTACACAATTATTCATGACGTTACCTCCATTGCCAGGTTCTGGTAATTTATTTGCGGGTGCGTCAAATGATGGGTTTAGTACATCATCTAGCCACTAGTGTTTGTTGGAATGTCACCAAGCTCTCCTCAACGCTTTGTGCATCCCAGAGATCAACGGCTATCGGGTCCTAGATTGAAGAAACCGATTGGTCGAAAACCATTTGGAGAACGTCCTAAAGTCTCTGCCGATCTAAAAGCTCCAACTCCTAGACTTAAAGGTCCAGGACCTACAGTGATGTTACCAAGACCTCATGAGTTGTTGTGCCACGTGGTGCTGATGAACGATAAAACTAGTCCATAAGTTTTTAGCTAATCAGACAAAGGCTATTTATGCAAAGCAAGATATGTTTAGGCTCAACAAAAGACAGTCGATGAAAAGTGAGAAAAATGAAGCTCTTGAGAAACATATTCTTTGTCCTTAAATCATCAAGCTCAACAGTTGTCTATCCTTATCTGCCATGATGCTGCTGCTACTCATAGACATCAGCAACTAGTTATTGCACATGAACAAATGCGGAAATTAGTTACTGAGCTTATTGAGCTCTTTGTCGCTCAGGGGGAGAGTGATCAAAAAGGCAGCAAGTACAAGTACAATGCAAACTCGGTGAGCTAAAGAAGATTGACAGTAGAGGGAGCAGCCAAGTAGCACACAAGCTAACAAAACTGCGACCAAAGCTACAGTTAAGGGAGAGTCATGAAGTGGTGCTGGTGGCGATAAAGGCGAAGGTTCGGTTCAAGCAGATGTGAGTTTGTCAAGTCTGTCTGAATAATCTGATGATGTGGATACTACTAAAGAGAACTACTTAACAAATGATGATCTAGAAAAAGATGATGTAGTTGAGGAAATTGTTGAGGATTGGAAGCCTGATATCGTTGTTGATATTGATGAAGTTGAGATTGGAAAAGGAGAAGAAATTGCATACACTGTGGAGAATCTTCCGACAGTTAATTTTGCCGATATTGACTTTGAGTCTTTCAGAGAGCACATCTACAACAATGAAGAGGTTGAAGAAATTACGAATCCCGAAGTGATCCTAGAGGAGACAAGAAAAGTTTTCCATAAGTGGTTGATGGCACCTCCACCAGATCTAACTCAAAAAATAGATACATTAATACACATGGTGAATACTCTAAGAGATCAAAAGCTGGGATTATGTTGAAAGACACAAGTTACTTATGGTAAAAAGAACTGATGGTGTGTAATAATACTTTAGAGCACCAGCAAGATATCTAAAGACTTTGCCTGCACGTGATTTACATCATCTGGGACAGTTAGATCTTAATCATAAAACCTCTAATGCTAATGTGAATGGTTTGATCAACGACCTTGTGGCTGAAAGTCATAATAGCAAATGGAAAATGTTCAAACCGGCAGTAGGTAGGTGTGTGAGAAGCAGAGATCGAGTAACAGGAAAACGTATTTACAAGATGGTTTACAATCTAGCGAGATGCGTGAGAAAGATTCTGATGCAAGAATTTAATCTTGATAACTTGAAAGGAATTAAGAACGAGTATTTGGATGGAAAAAGAAATTGTCATAATTTTAGACCCTATGTGGCTTGTCAACTTCAAGTTGGAAGATTTGAAGAAGTTGAAAAGACATTCTTTGTAGTACCTCGAAGAAGACAGGGAGCTGGCTCTTCAGTATACAAGGGTCGGTTAGTTCTGCATGAAGATGAGGTTTGTGCTGGGAGCATGTTTTCGAGGCATTGTTGAAAATTGTTTCAAGTTTTTTTGAAGATCTGCACTCTTCAAGGGGGAGTTTGTAAATGTACGTAATTTGATGAAGTACTGGATTCGAGAAGCTTGAAGAAGTTAAGGGTCTTTTGTGTTACTTTATTATGATAACATGTATTTTGGTATTTCCGGATTATAGATAATATGTAAGTTCCGAATAAATGTGTTTAAATTCGAAACATCTTGAACTTTATAGTTTGTTCATGTTTATGTTTGTTTCTTCGGAACTTATGTGTTCCGGAGTTGGGTTGTATATATACAGTTGTATGCAGTAATTGGAACTCACTCTTTGGGAAAGAGAAACCTTAATACAACTGTGTGTATGTGTTTTCTATAAATTTGAGAACAATCAGTGAATTCTCATGTTGTTTCTCATCTATTTTCTACACCATACCATGAATCTACGTGGTGTGATCGCGTGGTAGTTTCTGCATACTACGCGAGTATATTGTATGTAAAAGATCTTTATAGAAAGGCATAGGTGACCTTACATGATCATTCATACCCTTTTCATCAACAGTTACTAACAATTATTGATGAGACCTTTACTAAAGTTTTCATAAGTTATTAGCAATAAGTTTTCACTTTGGCATTTTATCAATAACTTGGTGGGCATTATTTACAAGTTACCATTTTAGCTTAATTTGCCAACAAATTTACCATGTCATTGCAAAGTTCATACATTTATTACTATCAGGTTAACAAAATAATTCAGCTATCATAATCTAATACATCATTTGACCAAAATAATCATGGGTTCGTCTTTATTGTAAAAATCCACTTCAAAACACATATGAACATTTATCCAACATCCAAATTACTCAAGTATTTCACAAATTCTTGTAAATATGATGGTTATAAGCATTATTACTACATCAATTTGAATTTTATTGCTACAATCACACTAGCCCTTCATCTTTCATGGATCCACTTAACAAGGAAACCCGCCAAAAGTGAAATCAAAACATACCTTAGGTTTGTAATGGCTAGATGGTTCAAAATCCTCAAGCATGCAAAGAAAATCACACCAGTTTCACCTATTTTATTGAATTTGGTGGATTAAAATTAGAGAGCATATTTCCATCTCTCTCTCTCTCCCTCCCCCTCTCTCTCTCTCTAGATACGACACACTATGCACATTTCCTGAATTTTCCCTTTTTACTCAATAAGTTTTTCATTCGCCTAACTTGAGTCCCTTAGGTTTACTAAGTTACCTTCTTTGAACACCCCTTGCATACTATCTTATTGTTAACTAGGTTAAGTTTTTCCTAGTTACATAACTTCAAGCTAAATGTCAAAATAAACGAAATAGTCAAAATTAGTATTCTGTGGAAGTTACAAGTTGTGGTTTGGACCTAAAGAGTTTTACCTCATTACAGGATTGTGATTTTCTCCTCATCATGGGATCAGGGAAAGGCATATATGACATTTAGAAAAATGGTATTTTGTCATGTACAAGGTGGACTAAAAGTTTTTGATCTCCAAATCATCTTTGATTACCTTCTTGGTTGGTTATTGGACCATGATGCACTACAACTTTGTCTGCTGATGTTGGTTGAGATCAGATTCATGGGCTGCGATCCTCGTTTATTGGTATGGGCGTTTATGGTGTGTTATTTGTTTTAACTATTTTTTTCAAATAATTATAGTTTATATTCTTGAAAACTATTTTATTGGGATTTTCTAGATATAGATCTTCGAGGCTTTCCCATATGCTAATAGGTTTGCTGGCAAGGATGGTGGGATTCCTAGGGTTTGGGGCAAGAACCAATGTATAACATGGAAGCTTGCACTACCATTAGTCATGGATGCCAAAATGGTATGTAGTATCCATATTACTTTTTCTTTTCTTTTCAATAATTTTATTAGTATTATTCCAATAATTTTTTTAGGATTAGTTAATTTAGTGTGCTATTATTAATTTAGTCTGGATTTGAGCCACTACAAGTGTTGACGCCAACTCCTACAGAGTTTGCCACTGATTGGTGGAGCGCTAGTTGTCAATTTTTTGACAACTATGCTAATGATTCATCAAAGTTGTTGAAGAAGATACGTTTAACATTGTCACCTTAGCGGTCGGTTATGGTCCATGAGCATGGCAACACCCTCATGCCATTGTAGAACATTGCTAACACCACTGCCACCCTCGCAGAGGACATTGCCAGGACCACCACCATGCCCAACTCTAACAAAACCACTAGTCACCAAAGTACAGAGTTGAGGACAACTTGAGAGAAAATGATGCTAGAAAATAAGTTACATAAGTCGTTGGTTACAAGTCTCACAAGTCTAGGAGCGTGTTGATGAAAGCATCCTAAACTTTTTCTTTTTAATCGCTTAAAAATCTAATGCACTTTATTTATTGTGCATGAGCTTTGGAAATCTAGACGACAACAATGTGCAAATACGGAGATGCCAATGATGTTAGACTGGTTTGGTGTCACACCCCAGCTAGTAGCGGAAACAAAAGGGATGCAACCCTCTGGTACAAGCGCATTGTTTATAAAGATACTGTATTAAACATTAAGTTGTACATCAAGTCACATTGTTGTTTACATACTACAAGTATGTTACCACAGCATGTTCCCGTGAACAGCTTTATTATTATAGCAGGTATGCTTCTATGTGTGTAACTATCCGTAAAGCCAAATTTGGAGCAGCAAACACATGTGTCAATCAAGCTCCTATTTACCTAAAAAGCACGTTTAAACACGGTCAACTACAAATAGCTGGTGAGTTTCACAGGTTTTGTTTGTCTCTACGAACATGTACACAAAAAATTGAGTTTTGCGCATGCGATGTAATTATACTAAATCCATAAGTGAAGCCTCGACGTGTTTCTAAATCACCATGGCCAACACCAGCCACACCTAACAAAAAAAACATATCAGTACCCTAGGTAGCTATGGATAACACAACATAGCTTGTTTCAGTGTATGAATATGTACAACTGCGTTGTCTCGAGTGGTAACCAACCGTGTGGTTTAGGCTCGTCCGGCCAAATAGTACTATACACAACATTCACCGGCCAATTAGTTAATCACTTATGCTTGTGGGATTTTTTTGTATGTTAGATGTTCAACTCAGATAATTCACGTCAAAGCTGTTCATCTTCGTATGTGTACGAAACATGTCCCCCCCCCCAAAGTGTTTGATAAAACATGTATAAAAGAGGGGCCATGAAACTCACCTGGTCATGTATGTTCACAGTATGCTATAAAAAAATAGGCATGCAATCATTATGCTTGTCCAATCCTAATATCAGTACTTTACGGCTAATCATTGAGAGTAGCTTTCAGATCGATATTTTCTATACGATGAGTTTGGATGTGCCTATTCATACAGAAATGGGCTAATAGCATCTAAGTATGGCATTGGGTAATGTCTTAGTTTCAAAATCAGGTTTGGCTTCCGTTAACCGTTATCTGTGCTCGTCGTGGTTGATCGTTTTAAGGTTTAAAATAAAGGCATGATCACATACAATATAATTAATCATTGAACAGTATGAAATGATTTGTTTTACAAAGAAAGTTTGGGCGTTAAAATAATCAAATTTGCCCAAACGGCAGTTCTGTTCTTGTAGTTTAAAATTTGCATTTCCAAATTACTCGAGTTACCGCAAGAAAAGTTAGGATTTACTTCAAATCTTCTAATTATCTCCAATTAGGCCAAAAGTCCCGGCAAGCTCGTTAAGTAATAATTCTGCGAGTTTTTTTTAAGTAATCTTTCTCACGTGTAATTGTCATGACAACTACATGTCTGAATCTTATTAAATTCTGATTTTTTTTATAATTGCTCCTGCTGATATATGAGTTTTAGGAAAATAATTTTAAAAATATTAAATTTATTTAATATGCTTAATAAATTAGTTTTAAGAAATCTGATTAACCATTGATTTGGCAATATATACCATCCGACTTCAATTTATTCTAAAATTTATACTAAATGGCTTATATAAGTCTAAATAGTTACTATAAAATTTCAAAGCCAACCGAGCTTTCAAAAAAAAAATTTCTAGCTGTGAAAGTTTGATAAACGCGATTTTTAAAACCTTACCTAAGGTTAACCAATGAACCCCAAATTTTCTGTGGGACATTCTCATGCCAAATAAAGGCTGTCTGAAAAAATTAGGGATTTAATGAATTCGTTTGCTACTTTTCCCATATTAACGCTCTTAAATACCAATAGTTTCACTAGAGATTCTCAGATGATTGAAAAAAATCTCAAATTTTGCAGAGACCCTAATTTTATTGTATGTAATCACCCTTTAAATTTTCATGAGCTAACAATATCCATGCCATGGTTTATGCTCATACGAAGTCTAGTGCACGTATTTTGAGTTTTCGGGTGTTATACCTCGTGTTTAGAGCGTATCTGTACAATTTCTACATGTCCAGACCTTATGTAAGGCTATGTGGTTTACCTAAAGTCCATTTACATCATAAACAAGTGTTTAAAATCATGTTCAAGCCTTTTTGCTTGTATTATTCGATTAGGGTTTCTAGAGACGTTGTTTGTGTCGAATCCTTGTGTTTTTTCATAGCTCATAGTTTTCGCATTATTACACCATGAACCATCTTAGTACATGTCATATGAGTTCAAACATTGTTCATGGCTATTTAACAAAGGTTTTATGGATCAAACAAAATTCTTTTTGGTTTAAAACATAATAAATCATATTTTCTTATAAAACCCTATTTAATTTACTTATATAACAAATGTGTACATTAGATTTGAAGCTAGAACAACTTTGAAAGTCTTAGGATCAGTTGAGAGAGGAGTAGAAACTATGAGAGGATTGTAAAGAAAAAACAATACTAAGGTGTGTGTAGGTATAAGTTTAACCTAGAAAAAAGCCGGTTTTATTATTTATAATATTATATTATTATAACTTTATAATTAATTCGGCTGCTCACTCGTTTTACTTGTGTAGCATTTTATAAAATTATGAATATGTCATTGAGAAAAACTTATTTCTATACATTTTAACGTAAGGTTCGTTAAAAATGAAGTAGGATTGAATATAATATATTTTATCATTATTATTAGGAAACGGGCTCTTATACTATTAAATATCCGTCAAGGTATCTCATGGCTCAAATTGGCATTTGACCCTCACTTACTCGTTTGACAATACATGAAATAATTTTCATATTTCTTCTTCATGCTTGGTATCTTGACGATGGGACTGTCATTGGAGATTCAGAAGAGGTGGCTAGAGTGTTGAACATCATTAAGGTGACGGGTCCAACATTGGGTCTTGAACTAAATATTAAGAAAACTGAGCTATTTTGTTCTTTTTGTGATGGTAGTAAGTTTCGTGAGGGGTTATTTCCAAAGGACATCAGGAGGCCATTATTCGGGGTGAAGCTTCTGGGGGTCGTTAGTAGAGACGAAAGCTCTATTAGTGGGTTGGCAATGAAAAGAGTTGCTAATGCTGGAGAAGTGATGGAGGATGCAACGTTATTCTTTGACAAAGGTTTGTGTTATTCTTTGATAAGAGACCTAAAAAAGTGAACTACTTTTGTTTCGATCCTGTATGGGGATTGCCAAACTTTTCTTTGGCTTGAGGACATGCCAACCTGTACACATGGAGGATGCAACGTTATTCTTTGACAAAGGTTTGTGTGAAGCAATTGAGGAATTGATGGTTTGTGGAGATCCTTTCTTTGGAGACTTCTAGTGTCAACTTGCTCCCTTACCCATTAGGTTTGGGGTTGTATTCGGCTGTAGAGGCTTCATCCTATGCCTTTATGGCCTCGAGGGCCCAATCTTGGGTGCTACAGGACCACATCTTACAAGACAGTGGCATAAGTGGTATAGATTATGATTATGTTTGTGCTTTGGCTTATCTTCGTGATACGGTTCCAAGCTTTGACTTTAGTGGTTTCACTAGAAAGGACACCCCCTAAAGCCCAATATGCATTGGCGAGTGCTCTTTTTAGTAAAATTGTTCATGATATTGAAGTACAGTTTAACTTGGCCATTAGACAATAAGCCGTTTTTAAGTGAATATGAGCACCACATGCCCAAGATTTTCTTCTTGCTATACTTATAAATGGGTTAGGCCAGCATATGTCGTCGATGGAGTACCGCACTATCCTTAAGTATCGCCTCATGATTCCTTTATTTCCAATTGATGAGATATGTTGTGTTTGTCATAAGGCGTGTTTGGACTCTTTTGGTGAGCATGTAGTTCATTATAGAGAGCTCCCGGGGTTCAAGTACCAACATGATTTGGTTAGGGATGTCATTTTTGACATATTCAGGCGCACTAGGATTCCTGCTAAGAAAAAGGCACCTGTGAAGTTCTTAACTAACCCATTGGAAGGAAGATGTACCCTTAGATCAGCCACCACTTTTGTCTTCGGATAAAAAGGAGGAAAACACGCGTGTGTAGATCTAACAGGGGTTTCCCCTCTTGTGGGCTAAGGGGGTAGTGTTTTCACATTTGGTCAGGCTCCTTTAAAGGCTGCTAAAAATGACTAAATACGAGAAATCGTGCCTTGACAACGAACAAGTGTTTATCCCATTTGCTTTTGATACCTTTGGTTTCCTTGCGCCTAACGCTATGGACCTACTTAATCAAGTTCAAGGGGTCATGCATAGTAATGTTATGACCCCGCGATCTATGAATATAGTTTCTAAAAGACTTAGTTTTCTATTCAAAAAGGGGTAGTGGCAAAGATTCTTGCCTGTTTACCTTCTATCTCTATGTAATTACCCAATTGTTTTGCAACCTTTTTATATCTTGTTTTCAAAGAACTTTTTTAGTTCTAAAAAAATTCTAGCTTTTAAAACTATTACCTCTAGTTACCACGGTTTGGAAATATTAAAAACGTTAACCCATTTTGATAAGCATCTCGGTATATTTTTTGGTTTCAAGCAACTCTCAGTTATTAACGACCCCCCTAGTTATTTTCGAGTTTTAAAGATAACCGATCGTACCTTTGTGAAAAACCGAACATTTTCAAGGTTCTGCTCAAAAAAATCCTATATAAGTGTTTTGTTAATCTTTTTGGGCTTGCAAGATGATATAACACATGTTCCAATGATATGAATCACAAGTTAGATAGTAGCGATTCGTTATTCGTTTAACATGTTTGCTACGTGTTAAGGCATCAATGCTCATATATTAGTTACTAATAATCATGTTCAAGCTAAATCATGCCCTCAAAATCATTTGGCACAAACGACTTTGTTTTGTTAGTCGTGTAACATCTACTTTACAATATTCAAAAAACAAATCATTTAAGATGCTTTTCAAGTGTGACAAGCATTTTAACTCTAAGTCACTCGTTAATGCATTAAATAACTAATCCACATCCTCGGAATCATATAAACCATTTTTGGTTGCATATTGAGACTCGGCAATGCTTATCGATAACAATTCTCATTTATCGATAAATGTTTTTCGTTACCGGGATTTTTACAATTGTCACATTTGGCCATTTTGACCACAACATACATGATCATGTTGTGGTAATATGAAATTTTGTAGATGCTACAAGTGAAATCAAGCCGTCATAATCCATCAATGGCTCATCATATCGTCATATCTGAGAATTTAAGACAAATAACACAACCAAACCTAACCTTAGAAGCAATATTAAACAATAAACCCTAGATTCGAGAGAATCTGAACTTACGCTGAACAATCAGGAAGGAAAGTCGCATGATAGACAAAACCAGAAGAAAAGTAGTGGGAGAGCGGTGATCATGGGGGGTGGGGTATATCTATTGGCGGAGTGTGGTTGAGGAGGCAGAACCCAACCCTTGAATCACGGGTAGAGTGGTGGTGGGGGTTTAAACCACTGGCTTTGACTACAAATTGTTTCGCCTCAAAATCAACTGTCAAATTTTGGCCATAGCCACCATGTTATTCCGGCCGGAAATAATTTATGAATTAACGAACTGGTTTTGTTGTGTAGATTGAAACAAAAAAGGGTTACAAGTGACAACTCGAGCTGATTTAATAATTAATAATATGATTAATGAATAATGTAAAGCTTGCATGTTAACCATAATCAATAGAATATCTTTTCAGCACGTTAAAAGAGATTCTGTTAGAATTAGTGACCCGTATGATTTTTAAAAATTTGTTATATTTGTTATTATTGTTATAGATAATGCTGGTAGTGTAGATAATTCCAAAGTCTATAAAAGTGAAGTATAATATTACAATCCTATGTGTTTTCGGTCGGTAGCATATACACATCAACAAATGATATGATTGAAAAGAGTTAAATGCCGTTTTAGTTACGTGTATTTTATCAGCTTAGTTTAAAGGTTTAATTTTTCGATTGTGTGTCTAAAAAGGTTTTGTCGTTGCCATTTTCATTCACTGGGTTAACTTCATCCATTTTTTATGTTAACGAGAAGGTCAATTCGGTCATTTTATATGTAATTTTGTTAACTAGAAGGGGATTCGACCATATAGACTGAATTGCCCTCTCGTTAAAAGAAATAATGGATGAAGTTAACCTAGTGTACTAAAATGACAACAATGAAATCTTTTTATATCCACAGGCAAAAAATAAAACATTTGTATTAAACTGACAAAATATTCAAATCACAGCAACTAAAATGATATTTAACTCTAGAAAAAGAAGAATTGAGCTTTTAAACATAATGGAACTAACATTAGTACTAAAAAATCTAACCATATCTAGGTATGATGGTATTTATATTGGTTCTCGTCTCAATCCCTATGGCTTAATCTCCTTTCTCTTTTGTCGTGGTTTAATAATTCTTTAAATCCTCTTTCGGTGTCTATTCAATTAGAGAAAAAAAATTTATCCCTTTCATTATGTGTTCTCTTTCTTTTATCTACAAAGACTAAAAATATATATACGGGCAAGAGATACAGGGAGTGAATACTCAATCCAAGGTAAATATAAGTAGTTAAATTACTATATTCCATCCTTATTTTCAATTTATTAAGCATATGTTATTCACCAACTTTCGATTGTAGAATAATATCGCTATTCAATTTTTAACACTTTTTACCCTTACAAATTTGTTCTTTTACAACTTTCTCAAAATCATTTTTCATTTTTACCCAACACCTTTTTTACTTTCAAATTTGTTCTCGTATAGTTTTCTTCATCTTTTACAAATTTATCGTTTTACGTTTTGATCTAAATTTTGTGAGTTATCACGTTCAACGCGCAGTGGTTCATTTTTACGTTATTTTGTTGGCACGTCATAATGTGCAGGTACTAAGTCCACTTAGTTATTCTTTCTAATTTTATGTTTTCGTTTAATTTTGTGAGTTAAACACGCAACATGTGTGTGTGGTTCGACGTTTTTACGTCGACGTTTTGTTCTATTTAACGATCCCGCCTCAAAGTGTGGGTCATAAATACTAGTTATATATATATATATATATATATATATACACATATATATATATTAAACACGTCACATTAGCTATATGGGAGTTTTTTTTTTTTTTTTGATTTTAGGTTTTTAACAATAGACTTTAATAATTTATTATCAAACAATATACTTTTCTTTTCTTTTTTAAACACTAATATTTTCTTACTTTTTAGAACAACCATGTTTATTTTCATATAATGAAATCTTACATTTACTGTAATATCTATTTCCAGTTAAGAATATTTAAAAATTTCATTAGCTGATTACTACTTTAAAACTAACTAAAAATTACATAATTTATAATTTATAATATTTTGATATCAGTACCAATATTATTAGAATCAGTATTGATATTTGTAATATGCGTCTTTAACCTATTTTTATATTATTTAATTTGGCTTTCTTAATAGTTTGTGTTCGTTGACTTTTTAAAAAAAATCTAAACACACGACTGGATGTAATTTTGTTTACTAGGCATTCCAGTAAAAAATTGTATTCAATATAGTGTATTTTTGGTATCTTAATTTATGGGAGTACGGCTACCATGACGAACCAATTTCAACCGTGCGACATCGTTATCGTATTGATATTACTAAAACGGATATTGATATATGTTATTATGGTTTTCGATCGATGTAAAATACGTCTCCGTATCTTTTTGGACATATCAACATTTAATTCTTTAGGAATTATGTGACATTTGTACATTTTTAGTCATTGAACAATTCCGAAACATTTTCGTATTTAATAAAATCTTGTATTTTATTTGCGAGAATGTATATTTATCAATCATTATACAATCCCGGACATTTTTATTCAATAAAATCGTGCATTTTATTGGTAAGAATGCAAAAATGTCAGTCATTGCACAACTTCGGTCATTTTCGTGTTCGATAAAATTTTATACTTTATTTACGAAACGTGTAACCGTACAATCGAACGAACCGACATCCACGACATTTCCGGATAAAATCGAAGTTACACATGTCTTAACGCCTTTATATAACCTAAATAGGTTAAGAGGGGTTAAAAATGACAAAACGCGACAATACAAGTCTAGGGGCCAAAATTGTCAAAAAAAGTTTGCTTCATCACCAAGTTTGGCCATGTAATATCCGTTGAAAAACGGGTTCTAAAACCCTCACCATTTTGTAACCAAGTTTATATTTATCCCTTTTGTTACGTCTTATTATAAATCGTATAAGAGATTTGTTATAAATAATAATAAAGATAATAATAATCACGAAATAATATATATATATTAGTAATAATAAAAGGAAATTATAAATAAAAAATAATAATATATATATGTGCTGACCGTGGGACTCGAACCCGGGTCGCACACATAAACTTCAACCAACAAACCACTCCACCACCTCTCCATATCTGAAAGAAACTAAAGCATATATAACCTTATAATCAAAGTTGTATGCTCATCGTTTCAAATGATTGGCGCCCAGTCTCCGGCAACAAGAAAGGAAACCCGCACCGACCGGGAATTAGCTGTGATTTCGCGTTTCTTATTTTAAAACTAATCATAAATCTGGACTCAGAAATGTTCCAAAACCGCGTTTAAACAAGCCGCGGACAGCTTGCTTACCAAAATTAAACCAAAACTTTTAAAAACCAAAATTCAACTTACGCGGCCTTCTTCAACTATAAATAGAGGGCTCAGGGAACCCATAAGAGTGCACAAAACCCTCCTGCAAACCTCTGTTCATCAGAAAACATCGCTGAAAAATCTTGCAGCTCGCCGGAATCTCGCCGGAGAACTAGAACATCTCTGTTCGGTATATGTTTCATCCATTCCATTTTATTTTTATTAACATCATGTGTAGTCAGTAGGAATTTATAAAAGAATTATCAAACAAATCAATTCAATCGAGATTTCAACATTCTATTCATTTTGATAAAGAAGATGAACCTGAGTTGTCGTTTAAAAGAATTAAAATCGTAAGTTAACCGGGTTAGACACACAACCCAGTTGGTTGGGTTGGGTGCACACAAATCATACGTTTAGAGTTTGAGTTCCGGTCACCCCGTTTTGAAAACCTTTTTTTTAAAGCAAACAACGAAGAGTTTGAAACATTTAATAGAAGTAATTAAAATCTAACTTAGAGCAGGTTAGACACACAGCACAATTGGTCGGGCTGTGTGCACACACGAAGGAGAACCCGGGTTCGAATCGCGCTTATTGTTCCGGTCGATGCAACATCTTTTCCTTTTTAATATAAAAGTAATCAGGGACCATGTAGTAAGTGTATAAGAACAATTAAAATCTAATATCCTTCGGGTTAGACACGCAGCCTAGTTGGCCGGGCTGCGTGCACACAAACGGAAGGTCGCGGGTTCGATCCTCACACGCAGTCGGTTCCTGAGCGAATTATTCTGATTATTCAAAAAACATTTTTTAATTAATTAAACCTTTAATTATTTTTATTTTTTGTAACTAATTAATCTTACCTACGAATAAAAGTTTAAACAAATAAAAATATAGTAATAAAAATAATAAATACTAATTTATATTATCTAATAAAATAGTAAATAATAAGTTAATTAAAAATATTAAATCGAAGGAATGTAATTCTATTTAGCCAAATCGTTATGTGAATATTTAGGATAGCCGTTTCGCCACTTGGTATCTCAATTTCACAATCGTGCGCAATCTTCAACAAACCTTATTCACACCCCCTGTGAGTGAATCTTACAACTCCCCTTTTATTTCACGTTTTTGGGGGTATCATGTGTCGCTATATATATTGTTATCTCGTTATTTAAATCTCGTGCTATTACCATTATGTCATCTAACGTACTATGTGATATGGTTTTGTTTATTGCCATTTAGTGTTCATTTTCTCATTGCAGTCAATTTCTCACATTAGGCCATTTGTTCCCCGTTACCTTCAGGTGGAGCGTCTCGTAGCAAATATACGAGATCAGCTCTGTTTGGTTGAGCTTCGATCTTGTAGCACATCGCTTATCGTGCACACATGTACATTGTTAGTTGATGATAGATGAGATGGTTTGTGATTTAGATAACATACATGACGTTCCCATATTTGGTTAATGCACATTTTCATAAAATACTAAATATATCATTTTTCTTAAATGATAAAAAGGGATTCACTCGCCAACTTATGTTGAGCCAAACTTTACTTTTACACATGATACAGGTGAGCAGGTTTGAAGCGTTGATCACATAGGATATGGGCCTTAGAAGAATTAAAACATTATTTGCAAGTTTGTTTGGAACAATATTGTGTTTGATAGAATTATGTATTATTTGGATATTTTAATTAAGTTTGGAATATTAAATATTAAACCTTTATAATAGTAAATGTCATGAGCTTTGATGAAAACCCAATCATGCCCCGACTACCTTATCCGCTGCGGGTCAGTGTGACAGGCCACCAATCTCCAATTTTTAACACCTTGCACTCATTTTCCGTCACTTAATTTGGTGTTAACACATGTTAGGACACTAATCCACACTTGGTAACACTTGCTATCACCTCTCTAATCCTAAAACACTATAAATACCCTTTGATTCATCCATTTTTTCATACCACTTCATAACACTTCAAATCAAAGTGTGAAGTTCTTTCTATCCTTCTTGAAGCTTGTTTCCAGCCTTTGGAAGTCCCCTATCTTGAAATCTGAAAGTTTTCTTCAACACAAGTAAGTACTCTTTCTAGTTCTTCTATTATTTTAGCTATTTTGAGCTAAAAGTCAAACAGTTTGTCTTCATGTTTGACTTTCGGTTCTGACCATTTTGGTCGAGTCAAAGATCAAATTGAATTTTGCAATGTGATCGTAATCATGAAGGTATTAATCCCTTGCGATTGCACCTTCTGATTACCACGTTTAGTAGGCGAGATGACAAGTCAAAGTTTTACGAGTTAAAGTAAAAAAAATGTATAAAAATGCATTTTACGACGAAAACGTTTTTGGGTATTAAAACTTAAGGTTTTGACTCCAAATCAGTTTTATAACATTATTAGACATGTTCAAGCATGTCTAACTCGTCATTTCTAGTTTAGTGCTTATTTCTTAGTCGTAAGTCGAGCGGTTTTACTACCGCTTTAACTTTCGAATCTGACCCGTTTGGTCAATCTTAGGATTCGACCAAGCGTATTTTTATGACCATAGTAATTTAGGGAATAACCCTCTGAGGTTATACCTTACAGTCATATAGTTTGGTTGTTATATGATGAGTCGATTTTATGTACTTTTAAAATGCCGAAAACACCCTTTTGGCGTATAAAATGGTTTTAAACATGTAAGACCATAGTTTTGACATCTAAACTAATATTATAACATAATCAAACTTTTTTTGACGTATAAGACTCATCATAGGACTTATTTAACCATCCAAACCCATAGTTACGCTTGCGACCCGTTAAAGTGGCGTAAACCATTTTAACAAGTCGTAACGGGTCAAAGCACTTAGAAACTTTTACAAATCAGAATGTAAGGTATTATAAACCATATCATACGAGTCCCAACACTCGTTTGATTTATAAGAACTCATTCTATCCAACCCTCCGATTAAAGTCTCGACACACTAACATAGTATTCTGATACATTAGGACACACTTGAACTCTTCAATCCTTGAGCTTTGTTTGATCATTTGAACAAGACATTTACGCAATCCCAAGTGAGTACATAGCCCCCTCTTTTACGTTTTCAAATATTTTGGGGCGATTCATATGTGCCTATCACTACTTTCTTGTTTTCATGACAATATACATGTTTTGCTTATCTAGTACATATAATACATGATTTCAAAGACATTTTGCTTCATATGTTGACTTAGTATACCTAGTACATGATTTCAAAGACATTTTTGCTTCATATGTTGACTTAGCATACCTAGTACATGATTTCAAAGACATTTTTGCTTCGTATGTTGACTTAGCATACCTAGTACATGATTTCAAAGTCATTTTTGCTTCGTATGTTGACATAGCATACCTAGTACATGATTTCAAAGACATTTTTATTCGTATGTTGACTTAACATAGCTAGTACACGATTTCAAAGACATTTTTACTTCGTATGTTGACTTTGCATACCTAGTATATGATTTCAAAGACATTTTTGCTTGGTATATTGACTTAGTATGCCAAGTACATGATTTCAAAACATTTTCATGACATGCTTACATTGTTCAAGACATATTAGTGCGTTGAATATACAATGATACATTCATTAACATTGATCACACTGACCGGTATATGTATTGGTATCATAGGATTGACAATCCCGTTCCTGCTTCCTAGGTTTGTTTGGAAGTAAATTTAGGGAATGAAGAATGTGATGAACATTTGATACGCCTTTGTCTTTATAAGGGTTTATCCGACAGTCAACAAGGCTTGAATGTATACGCCAACAATCCATATATATGTCTGTCTACACAATAAAAGCAATTGATTTATAAGACAAGAGTTTTTGTTTAAACAAGACCTTTGTTTATTCAAAACACTTGTTTTATACAAGACATTTTGACAAGACAAAACTTTTTGGTTATTTAATACAAGACATTTATTATATGGTTTAGACAAGACTTTGGTTTGGCATACAAGACATTGGTTTATACATAAACATTTGGTTATAAATAACATTTGGTTTATACAAGACATTGGTTTATACATAGACATTTGTTTATAAAAGACTTTTGGTTTATACATGGCATTGGTTTATACATGACATTGGTTTAAACAAGATATCTTAATTGTTGGCTCATGGTAATTGATTTAAATGACGAGACATGTGTAATATGATAAAAGCATGGTGGATACACCGCTGGTACTTCCTATATATAAGTGCTTTCATTATATTACATAACGTAGCGTTATCTAAACCACTTCAAACAAAATACAAGGCATGACATATTTTATACAAGGCACGAGTTATTTTGGTTATTAAGTTAACCCACGATCATTTCTTTTAAATCATTTAATTTTCATATGATTTCATAAAAGAAACATTTTTGTAAAGGATCATGACTACTTTTGTAATAGTTGAACATTTCTTTTAACTTTCAAAACCATGAATCTTCATCACAAAACCTATGTTACCCACAAGCATTTTTATGCTGACGTTTTATTTTCACATATGTTTTAGGAGCTAATGTTTGACTTTGAGCATGCTTCACATAGGGCAGACTTGGGCGTTAGTGACTTTAAAATTTGCAAGACAATTGTTATGTTTTTTTATTTCATTCTCCCAAGACAATGTAAACAATTAAATTCAATAATACAAAACCTTATGTACCATGTGTTGTGAAACAGTAGTTCTGTGACATGACTCCCCGACGTTTCCGCCGCCATTTGTTGTTTTACGCGGTCGTGGTGTTACAGAAAGATTAGTATCATAGCTCATGGATATAGGGAATTAGGTTATTAGTAATAATTTGACCTAGACTATAACCTTCCTAGGTACCTAACACAAGTTATCTTGTGTTAAAATCTTAAAACAATACCATCACCTATCCTTAGGTGATTACCAAAACAAATTCACAAGTTACAAGTTCGTTTTGAAAATCAATCATCTATACGTAGATGATTTGTTTTTAGGATTCATGCCTTTAAAGTTTTCAAAATCTCGTCAAAGTTTGGGTTTTAATAATGTGAACACGTGCAATCTGGAAGGGTGGATGTCTATACCCCAAGTTTTCTGTCTAAGGCTAGAGTTTTCGTACAAATCTGCATTATCGGACCAGTCACTCTTACCTGGGAACTCTTGAGTGTCCACTTATAGGCTAAAGCATGTCTTCGCGATACATTATAAAGACCCATTTACTTTGATTAGTCACTATGTGTCGTTTGTTTGTTTTAGGTAACGAACAGATGATCACATACCTTATGTTTCGTCGATATTTTTAACGTTTTCTTTTGACTATCAAATATAAATATATCACCCGTTTTCTCTCATATTTTCTTCTCTTTAGAATGCCTCCTCGTCGAAATGCTGCTCAGGACGCCGATATGACGGCAATGATAGTTCAGCAGATAGTTGTTGTGCTACTGAATCTTGTGACTCAATTAAACCAAGCCAATAATAACAACAACAATGCACATGTTTTGTGCAACTTTAAACAATTCAATTTTGCTAAACCGCTCAAGTTTAGTGGTTCTGAGGGAGCTATTGGGCTCCTACAGTGGTTTGAGAGTCTTGAGAGCACTTTCCGTCATGTTCAATGTCCGAGTGAGCGCAAAGTAGAGTTTTCTTCGAGTCGTCGTGGAACGGAGTGGTGAGAGATAGGGGTGCTGATGTTGCAATGGCTCAGACGTGGAAAGAGCTTCGAGCTCTTATGATGAAGGAATTATGCCCATGCCATGAGCAAAGAGCACTTGAGAATGAATTCCACGACCTGAAACAGGATAGTGGAGAACATCGTGCCTACACTGACCGTTATGAGGAGCTAAGTTTGTTATGCCCTGCTATGGTCACACCCTTGAATAAGACTATTGAAAAGTACATTGATGGCCTTCCTGACCCAGTTCAGGACATTGTCATTGGTAGCAATCCTGCTACAGTCAGATAGGCTATCGAGTTGGCTGCAACCCTGATGGACTCGCAAGTCAAGAAGGGTAAACTTTTTCACAAAAGCGACAAGAAGCAATCTACCAAGACTACACAAAGGAAACAAAAAGGATACAAGGCCGAAACCTGCAAGAAGTCTAGGAACCGTAAAGCTTCCAAGAATTTCGCTATTGTTACACAACCTAACCAAGTTGCTCCCAGTAAACCAGCACAGCCTCCTACCAAGAGACAATATGTTGATACTACACCTTTGTGTAACAAGAGTGATAGTAATCACCAACCCCATCTACCGTGCCGTCATTGTACCAATTGTGGATGATCTGGTCATCTGGCCAAAACTTGTCATTTTGCTCCTACCCCGAATCAAGTGGTTCGAAATCTTGTTCAACCACAAGCCAATCCTGCACGACCCCACTACCCACCTGGATCCTGCTACAATTGTGATGATCTTACTCACTACTGAAACAACTGCACGAAGCTAGTTAATGCAAATCTAGCTCGGGGACGAGCATTTAACATAAATGCTAATGACGCTCGTGCTGACAATGACGTGGTTAACGGTACGTTCCTTGTCAATAATCAGCCTGCTTCTATTCTTTTTTATTCGGGTGCTGATAGGAGTTTTGTATCCTTATATTTTGAGCCTTATCTTTCAACACCACGAACCAAACTAGGAAAAACCTTAACAGTGGAGATAGCTAGTGGCGAACCTCTTGTACTTGATTCTGTTATTTGTAACTGCCAATTGAACCTCAATAACCATCTTTTTTCCATTGACCTCACGCCAATGCAACTTGGGAGTTTTGATGTCATAGTAGGCATGGACTGGTTAACCAAACACCATGCTGAAGTGATATGTTTTGATAAGATTGTTCGCATCCCTCTTTTGTCTGGTGAAATCCTAGAGGTTCATGGAGAGAAAACCCTCTCATAGCCTTAAACTCATGACATGTACCCAAGCACAAAAATACCTACAAAAGAATTATGTAGCCTTTTTGGCACATATCGTAGAGGAGAAAAGCAAGGGTAAGAGTATTCAAGACATCCCCGTTGTTCGAGATTTTCCTGAGGTGTTTCCTGAAGAACTACCTGGTTTACCCCCAGCACGTCAAGTCGAGTTTTATATAGACCTTGTACCTGGTGCCAGCCCAATTGCCAAATCCCCTTACCGTCTTGCACCGTTCGAAATGCAAGAGTTGTCAAAAAACTCCAAGAACTTTCAGACAAAGGATTCATTCGTCCGAGCTTTTCACCTTGTGGCGCTCCTGTCCTATTCATGAAAAAGAAGGATGGGTCCTTTCGCATGTGCATCGGTTATCGTGGGCTCAACAAACTCACGATTAAAAATCGATATCCCCTACCTCGTATTGATGTTCTTTTTAATCAACTACAAGGTGCTACATGTTTTTCCAATGTTGATCTGCGTTCTGGGTATCATCAGCTTCGTGTACTCGATGGTGATATTCCCAAAACTGCTTTTCACAGTCGATACGGCCATTACGAGTTCACTATCATGCCCTTTGGTTTGACAAATGCTCCTGCCGTCTTCATGGACTTAATGAATAGGGTTTGTAAACCTTATTTTAGACAAGTTCATCATTGTTTTCATCGCCGACATTTTGATTTATTCGAAATCCCGAGCCAATCACAAACGTCGTCTTCGTCTAACGATGGAACTCCTAAAGAAAGAACAACTTTATGCCAAATTCTTCAAGTGTGAATTTTGGCCGAAGGAAGTTCAATTTTTGGGACACAATGTCAACGAACAAGGTATACATGTAGATCCTGCCAAAATCAGTGCGATTAGGGATTGGAGTACACCTACTACTCATACCGAAGTTCATTCATTTCTCGGTCTAGCTGGCTATTACTGCCGCTTTATCGCAAACTTCTCCAAGATTGTGGTTCCCCTCACTGATTTGACTCAAAAGAATAAACCTTTTGAGTGGGGACCCAAACAAGTAGAAGCTTTTACAGACCTTGAAACAAAAACTTTGTGATGCTCCTATTTTCTATCCTTACCCATTGGCAACGACGACTTTGTCGTATATTGAGATGCATCAAATCTAGTCCTTGGTTGTGTTCTCATGCAAAGAGACAAAGTCATAGCCTATGCAACAAGACAATTGAAAATCCACAGAAAGAACTACACAACTCATGATCTTGTAAGTGCCATTGTTTTCGCTCTCAAAGTTTGGAGACATTACCTCTATGGTACAAAATGTATGGTTTTCACTAACCACAAAAGTCTCCAACACATTCTTAATCAGAAAGAACTGAACATGAGACAACGACGTTGGGTTGAACTTCTAAATGACTATGACTGCGAGATTCGCTACCATCCTGGTAAGGCAAATGTCGTAGCTGATGCTCTTAGTCGTAAAGAACGTGTCAAGCTACATTGTGTTCAAGTTCGATCTGATATCCAAACACATATTTTTGAAGCCCAACACACTTGTGTAACCCAAGGTTTGTTGAAAAACGAACTACCACATCATCTCGAGCTTCATCTTGAAACAAAAGACAATTTGTTACTCTACTACATGAACCATTTATGGGTTCCAAGCCAAGACAATCTCTGCACCCTAGGCTCACAAATCTTGTTATTCAATTCATCCTGGTGCAGAAAAAATGTACAAGGATCTTCGTACCCAATATTGGTGGTAGGGTATGAAGAAGGATATTGCCTTATACGTATCCAAATGCCTAACTTGTCTTAAAGTTAAGGCAGAACATCAACATCCATCTTGTTTGCTTGAGCAACCAGAAATTCCGGTTTGGAAATGGGAAAAAATTGCTATGGATCTCATCACCAAACTACCACTTATTTCTAGAGGTCATGATGCCATTTGGGTAGTCACTGATCGTTTAATAAAGTCAGCACACTTTTTTCCAATTTGTGAGGATCTATTTGCTGACAAACTTGCGAAGATCTACGTTGATGAGATAGTATCTTGACATGGTGTTCCTTTGAACATCATATCGGACCGGGATGCTCGATGCTCATCTCACTTTTGGAAGATCATGCATTCCGCCATGGGAACCAAACTTAACTTGAGCACTACTATATCATCCTCAGACGGATGGACAATCCCAAAGGACGATCCAAACATTGGAGGATATGCTTAGAGCTTGTGTGGTCAACTTTGGTAGTAGTTGGGATTCGCATCTACCTTTGATCGAATTCTCCTACAACAATAGTTATCACTCCAGCATTAACATGGCTCCTTTCTAAGCACTATACGGTCGAAAATGTCGTTCAGCTGTCTGCTAGAATAAGGTTGGTGAAGCTCAGTTCACCGGACCAAAACTCATTCACCGGACCGAAACGTGTAACCGTACAATCGAACGAACCGACATCCACGACATTTCCGGACAAAATCCAAGTTACACATGCCTTAACGCCTTTATATATCCTAAATATTAGGTTAAAAGGGGTTAAAAATGACAAAACGCGACAATACAAGTCCAGGGGCCAAAATTGTCAAAAAAAGTTTGCTTCATCACCAAGTTTGGCCACCTATCTCCAATTTTTGACACCTTGCACTCATTTTGCGACACTTAATTTGGTGTAACACATGTTAGGACACTAATCCACACTTGGTAACACTTGTCATCACCTCATTTATCCTAAAACACTATAATACCCTTTGATTCATCCATTTTTTTCACACCACTTCAAAACACTTCAAATCAAAGTGTGAAGTTCTTCTTTCTATCCTTCTTGGAGCTTGTTTCCAGCCTTTGGAAGGCTCCTATCTTGAGTTCTGAAACTGTTCTTCAACACAAGTAAGTACTCTTCTAGTTCTTCCATTATTTTAGCTATTTTGAACTAAAAGTCAAACAGATTGGCTTCCTGTTTGACTTTCAGTTCTGACCATTTTGGTCGAGTCAAAGTTCAAATTGAACTTTGCAACATGATCGTAATTATGAAGGTATTAATCCCTTGCGATTGCACCTTCTGATTACCACGTTTAGTAGGCGAGATGACAAGTCAAAGTTTTACGAGTTAAATGTAAAAAAATGTATAAAAATGCATTTTACGACGAAAACGTTTTTGGGTATTAAAAGTTAAGGTTTTGACTCCAAATCAGTTTTATAGCATTATTAGACATGTTCAAGCATGTCTAACTCGTCATTTCTAGTTTAGTGCTTATTTCTTAGTCGTAAGTCGAGCGGTTTTACTACCGCTTTGACTTTCGAATCTAACTCGTTTGGTCAACTTAGGATTCGACCAAGTGCATTTTTATGACCATAGAAATTTAGGGAATAACCCTCTGAGGTTATACCTATAGTCATGTAGTTTGGTTGTTATATGATGAGTCGATTTGATGTACTTTTAAAATGCTGAAAACACATTTTTGGCGCATGTCGTCCCGTGGGTGACGGTTCTCGACGGAGGTTTTGGGGATAGTACAGATTCGGCAGAACGTATAACAAGTAGGAAGAGAATCAGCGGAAGCTTTTCATTCATTCATACCGAAAGAGTATACATCTTGATTGGCTGGCGGAGTTCCTGGAGAGAATCCGCCAGCGTTTCCCCTCAGGGAACTTCCAAAACTTACAAACAATGAACACACAACACCTATTTATAGACATGACAGCTCGTGCGAAGCGAGTAGGTTGTCACTCATACGAAGGGTCATTCGTACGAGTGAGATGTTATCAACCGTACAAGTAACAAAGTCACTCGTACGAGGCACATTGCCACTCGTACGAGGCACATGTCACTCGTACAAGCCAGTACTCGTTCGCACTTGGGTCGTGTGTTCGTATCTAATCTATACAATATTCAATACACACTCTTTCTAGCCTATTCGCACAGTGACGGACATAAAGTGCATCAACAGCGCATAAAATTGTTTTAAACATGTAAGACCATAGTTTTGACATCTAAACTGATATTATAACATAATCAAGCTTGTTTTGACATATAAGACTCATCCTAAGACTTATTTAACCATCCAAACCCATAGTTACGCTTGCGACACGTTAAAGTGGCGTAAACCATTTTAACAAGTCGTAACGGGTCAAAGCACTTAGAAACTTTTACAAATCAGAATGTAAGGTATTATAAACCATATCATACGAGTCCCAACACTCATTTGGTTTATAAGAACTCATTCTATCCAACCCTCCGATTAAAGTCTTGACACGCTAACATAGTATTCTAATACATTAGGACACACTTGAACTCTTCAATCCTTGAGCTTTGTTTGATCATTTGAACAAGACATTTACGCAATCCCAAGTGAGGACAAAGCCCCCTCTTTTACGTTTTCAAATATTTTGGGGCGATTCATATGTGCCTATCACTACTTTCTTGTTTTCATGACAATATACATGTTTTGCTTATCTAGTACATATAATACATGATTTCAAAGACATTTTGCTTCATATGCTGACTTAGTATACCTAATACATGATTTCAAAGACATTTTTGCTTCGTATGTTGACTTAGCATACCTAGTACATGATTTCAAAGACATTTTTGCTTCATATGTTGACTTAGCATACTTAGTACATGATTTCAAAGTCATTTTTGCTTCGTATGTTGACATAGCATACCTAGTACATGATTTCAAAGACATTTTGATTCGTATGTTGACTTAACATACCTAGTACACGATTTCAAAGACATTTTTACTTCGTATGTTGACTTAGCATACCTAGTACATGATTTCAAAGACATTTTTGCTTGGTATATTGACTTAGTATGCCAAGTACATGATTTCAAAACATTTTCATGACATGCTTACATTGTTCAAGACATATTAGTGCGTTGAATATACAATGATACATTCATTAACATTGATCACACTGACCGGTATATGTATTGGTACCATAGGATTGACAATCCCGTTCCCGCTTCCTAGGTTTGTTTGGAATTTAGGGAATGATAGAATGTGATGAACATTTGATACGCCTTTGTCTTTATAAGAGTTTATTCGACAGTCAACAAGGCTTGAATGTATTCGCCAACAATCCATATATGTGTGTCTACACAATAAAAGCAATTGATTAATAAGACAGGAGTTTTTGTTTAAACAAGACCTTTGTTTATCAAAACACTTGTTTTATACAAGACATTTTGGTTATTTTATATGGTTTAAACAAGACTTTGGTTTGCCATACAAGAATTGGCTTATACATTGACATTTGTTTATAAAAGATATTTGGTTTATACATGGCATTGGTTTATACATGACATTGGTTTAAACAAGTCATCTCAATTGTTGGCTCATGGTAGGTGATTTAAATGACGAGACGTGTGTAATATGATAAAAGCATGGTGGATATGCCGCAGGTACTTCCTATATATAAGTGCTTTCATTATATTACATAACGTAGCGTTATCTAAACCACTTCAAACAAAATACAAGACATGACATATTTTATACAAGGCACGAGTTATTTTGGTTATTTAGTTAACCATGCATCATATCTTTTAAATCATTTATGTAAAGGATCATGGCTACCTTTGTAATAGTTGAACATTTCTTTTAACTTTCAAAGCCATGAATCTTCATCACAAAACCTATGTTACTCACATATATTTTTATGCTGACGTTTTATTTTCACATATGTTTCAGGAGCTAATGTTTGACTTTGAGCGTGCTTCACATAGGGCGGACTTGGGCCTTAATGACTTTAAAATTTGCATGGCAATGGTTATGTTTTTTATTTCATTCTCCCAAGATAATGTAAGCAATTAAATTCAATAATACAAAACCTTATGTACCATGTGTTGTGAAACAGTAGTTCTGTGACATGACTCCACGACGTTTCCGCCACGGTTTGTTGTTTTACGCGGTCGGGGTGTTACAAATTTCTCTTTAAGTCACTATAATGAGTGGTGAGAATGTAAAGAACTGAACTGATATAGACTGAATTCCCGTTGCGTAGCGCGGGGTGTCCCCCTAGTATTGGGTAAGGTACCATGATTCTAGCTCATTGTTTATTGTCGTTAAGGTTAATAAAATATAATAAACTAGAAGGTATCCCATGGTGATGCAGGCTTGAAAATATATCAACTATCGTGTGATGGTATCAAATATATTAATGGATCCTTTTTTCTTGCAAGTTAGATTAGGTAATCTATAAAATATAATTACTAAGCACAATCATTAAAATAGTAAATTCATTTTTGGTACAAATTATTGAACCATAAACCATTCTTGCCCATTTATCCTTGACGATGCCATCAGTTCCGGTTCCCAAGTAACTTCACAATTTTTAGATATATGTAACTATGTTTAAGTTGTTTTTCCATGGTAGACCAAAACCACCAAAATCATTCCCACAATAGCCACCAAAACCTTCACAACGACCAACCCCACAATTATCAAAACCAAAACCACCACAATCATCAAACAACACAACCACCACCATCAACACAACCACTAAATTAAAGTGGAAAAGGTAAAAAAGATCAAACATCCTCATCGCAATAATCAACAAAGCACGGCTCAGCTAGGATGCAACCCGAGTTGCCACGCCAAGTAGCAGCCATCATCATCTTCATCACTAGATAGAACACTCGCATGCAACAACCTTCCAAAACACTTGATCAAACAAAGACCAACAATCAAATAAATGGCAACGCTGACAAGGCACCACCACAAAACCACCGTGGTTCCACCACAGTTCCCTCGTCACTCCGTTACCAAAACTGGTGTTCATCAGGATATTTGATTTTATAGATGCAAATTGGATTTAAAGCCAAAAAACCCACAAAAGCTAAAATAACAACCCATATCTTACACAAACACACAATACAAGGTTCCACAAATTCGTCGTTGCTCTGGCACATAGCCGCCATGACTCCACCAACCTCGGTGGTGGCCGAGCACCATGCGAATCAGTCTGTACACTCTTTATCTTTGTCTCATAATCTCTATTTACACACACACATGTGTGTGTTTGTTTAGGGTTAATCTTAGACGTTATAGAGAGAGGGGGAGAAGAGATATGATCTTAGAGAGAAAAAGAGAAGATCTCCATCTTAAAACCAAATAAAGCGACAAAAGTCAAGAACAATACACTGCTCCACAAATCTGTCATGGCTACGTGACCGTATGTGATGGCCGGCCACCATGCCAATGAGTCTGCCACTCTCTATCTCTCTCTCATCATCTCTACTTACACACAAAAACTGTGTTTGTTTGGGGTTTATTCAGATAATAGAGCGAGAAAGAGAAGAGGTATGAAGTCAGAGAGAGAAAGATATCTTTGGAGTTGTGACATGCAATCCAGCTTAAAACCAAACAATGACACAAAAGTCAAGAAACCAGCCAATTATGTGTAGAAAACAACCGTATTGAAGCAACGTGTCAAGGCCTCTCCAAGGTGGCTTCAAAAGAAAGCAACACAAAGGTTAAGCATAACGTACAAACCACAGTGCTTACAAATGTTGAAAATTAGAGTTTTATATAATACTAGGTTATAGACCCGCGTATTACATGGGTTATGCGTGTAAAGGATAGGGTTCGACTACAAAGTCATAATTTCCTAAGAAGTGTAAAACGTCATAAAACACTATAATTTCAGCCATAAAACAGACCTAAAACCCACAAATAACATAATGAAGACTACTAAAACACCATATTCAAACTCTAATAATCCACAAAAACTTCAAATGCACCATTATATAACTATGAATATAAAACATAACATGCTAATCAACATAAAACACAATAACGTTTGTCATTCAATCGATAATCAGAGCCTTATCATCTAAAACATAAAACAAAACCCACATATATTATATTCTAGTAATCTTCATTTCATTATATGTGTGTTTTGGGTGTGTTTAATGGTTGACATTTTAGAGTTTTATGACTTTTTACACTTTTTAGGAAATATGGACTTTGTAGTCAACTTCTAGACTATAAATATATGTATTATAAAAATCTAAATATATCATGTGACTGAAATTACATTTTTACATATGATAATGGAAACAATCAATTAGAGTCATGTTTTGTCGGAAAGATTCAACTGAGTAACTAGTTTCAATTTTAAGAAGCGAAAAAGTGGAATGACCAAATGTGTCAAAAGTATTTGAGTGCATAAAATGTTCTTAATCTTTTTATTAAAAAGAAATCATATATCATGCTTCTGATAATCTGTTTTCACTACTCATAAACAATAGAACAAACTTTACAAAATGTATATATTTAAAAAAATAGCACAAAAGGTAAATGTTGGCGTAACATGACTCAAAACGTTTTGACATGACCCGTTACAACCTGAAAAAAAAGGATAAATAAGATTCAAACATTTCCCATTAATAAAAGAAACAAAAAACCTATTATAAATATGTGATTGACCTGAGTAGTTCATAATATTCACCTTAAGCATAAATTATTATAAAATATAAGAATATATGGAAATCACAACTAATACGTGGAATATGAAAATTATATATCATATGAAAAAACTTAAGCATAACTAACCATTCTAAAAAAGTATTAAAATCATAGGTTAAAAACTTAAGTATATTTTTTTAATAAATCAATCTTGGATTTTAATTAATATTAATAACATAATATTATACAATCATCAGTTAGAATTAGATATTAATTAAATAATCTTATTAATGAATTGAAAAGAAAATGTCATGTGACATTAGTTAAAATTTTGAAAATTTTTTTTGCCATGTGACATTAATTGGAATTCTTAATCATAATTAGATGAAGCTAATAATCCCAAACTATTGATACATATGTCTGATGTCTGCATCTACGAGACGTGTCAAGTCTGTAACAGGATTAAATGTTAGACTATGTTTTTGTTTGTAATGGATTACCTCCATACGAAGGTATCACTCCGTGCGGAGGAAGCTAGTCCACACGGAGGTAGTAGTCGTACGGAGTTAATACTCAAGTCCGCACGAAGGTATGTGCGGTATAAATAGGTGCATGGACTTTGGGTTAGTTAGTTGTTTTGCGGATTAGACGGTGAAGCTCTGTCCGTCTGTTTTCAGGATCTTGTAACTGTTGAATCAGTTAATGAAAACAGATAATTGAGTAATCTTGTTATTGTCGCCAACTAAAATTGGATTCCGCACAATATATGGACTAGGTTAACAGATTTTACCTGAGCTATCTATGGTTAAACGGTCCTCACAAGTGGTATCGGAGCTTGGAACCTAATATCTAAGATAATTTAACAAGATTCAACAATCGAAGACTTCTCTTCTACTCATTTCTTCTCATTTTTATCATTTCTCACAAATTTAACCGTCATAATGGATTGATTTTTTCGAGGATTATATAAAATACGTTTTTAACAAAGCCTCTAAAAAATTGGACTAAAGTTCAATCTGAATCATGATCAAAATGTCGAAAAACGAGAAAACTTGATTTTTTTACTATTGCATGAAGGAATTACGTTCGCACGAACTAAGTACCTTCGCACGAACGTAATGATTTTCAAATAAAAAGGTCCGCCTTCGTACGGAGATAAATTTCAAGTTTTTGATATTTTACCTTCGCACGGACGTAATCAAAATCAGTTTGTTTTTTTTTTAGTTCGCACAAGGGTAGATCCGCACAAATCTTTACCTCCGCACTAATCCTTACCTTTGCGCGAAATTTTTTGACAAAATGGGAACGAGTTTTATAATGCTTTCGCTACAACCCCACATGGGTCGTTCAAAATCTAAACTTAGATAATGAAATTGGACAATGACGAAGCAACCAAAACTCATGAACATGGAAGATTTCAAAGGTTGGCATGAAATGTTCGAAAATTGGGTTCAAGCCAATTATTTAGAATGTTGGTACTCAATTGAAGAGGAATACAGGTATCGGTCAGAGAAAATAGTTTAAATAAAACTCCAACACAATTTACTCCCGTCGAGAAAAGAAATTTGTTAGAGAGAAAAAGATGCTAAATCTTCTTCAGCAAGCAACAAAAGAAGATATATTCACACTTCTCCAACATCCAGGAAGTGCACAATCTATTTGGAATGTGCTAAAAGTGAAATTCAAAGGTAGTTTATCAATGATCAAAAGTAAGAAGGCGTTAATCAAAGAGTTTGACATATTCACAGCTTTTAAAGGACAATCAATGAAACAGCTTGTTGAAAGGTACTGCCCTTTGGTTGTGGAGATAAAGCGGTTGTGTAGATAAGGAAGATGAAGACTAGGTGGACAAGCTAGCCGACCCATTGTCACATGGCGAGTGGTCGACTTACTTGATGATTCCGAGGAATAACCAAGAGTATAGCAATTTAATCTGGGGAAGTTTATCGAGAAGCTTGAAAGGCATGAGCTAGAACTACGCAAAATGGCTAAAATAAAGAGTTCAAATATTCAACAAGATGTGGATCTTTATTTTAAAGGAAGTAGTGTGGCTAATACTTGAAGCCCGAAGATCCAAATTGCTTTCAGTGCAGATAATTCATCTGGATCTTCTTCAAACAGTTCAAACAGTGGAAGTGGGCTCTCATCATATCCAAGTTTCAAGCCGAATACCCCGTTGCAGAGTCCTTAGTCATCACAAAGCTTGAACAAGTATAACAGCTTGAACAAGTATAACAGCCTGAACAACTCCAATCATCACATCTTGCAGTGCAACATTGCAGTAAATCTTCAAAACGCTCAAAGTTTCACCGAAACGAAAGCCAAGGAACACATGGGGTTACTTGCTTCTATCTTTGAGTGTTACGAGAGTTTAGTAGCAGGAAGGATCAGAAATCCCAACATGACGAAAGAGGATTACAATCAAATTGATCCTCAGGAGTTAAAGCTAATTGATATAAAATGGTGTATGGTGAGTATAGCTCGAATAGCTCAATGATTTATGGAAATCACTGGGAGGAACAGTCTCGGAGGTCCTGACTCAAAGCTTGGATTCGATAAGTCCAAAGTAACCTGTTTCAAGTGCAAAGAAAAGGGTCATTTTAAAAGAGAATGTCCGAATAGAGAAGTTCATGGGAATCAAAATCCTTTTGGTGATCATTATTAGGTGATTTATAACAAAACTTTCCAACATCCTCAAAGCATGACAAGACCTATTCCAGTAGAGGATGGTTCGGCAAAGTCAAAAGATAAGGCTCTGGTCGTTACGCCGGAAGATGAAGGCTTTAATTTGAACAACTACATTCCTAAGACCGAAAGTCTTGCTCTTCTGGCAGAAATTCTTAAGGAACAAGAACCGACTATGGAAGAAGTGATTGTTGAAGAATCCACTGGTGAAGTCTGTGCTGAGATCGCATTCTATGAAACTCCAGAAAATTCCGATGACTATAATGATTCTGAAGCCTCTAATGAAATTTTTCATAGTGCATTCAATCAATCATACCTCCTGATGTGTTTAATTCTTTTGCAAGTTTCTTCGGTGAACAAAGAAGTTACCAAAGCACACAATGCGAAGAAGAGAAGAAACAACCTATAGAAGAAATTGTAGACGTGACAAAAGAGATGAATGCTGAAAATCTCAACAAGATCGCTGAGAAAGCCATGATGGCACAATTAGAAGAGGTAGTTGAAATCTCTGAGGAGGATCAGGAAGTTGTGGTTGAGGCAGTGAGGTAGAGCTTAAAAGTGAGAAAATAGAAACAGGAATCCAATGCACGAAAGGCCTAGAGCCGTGCAAAGCTTGTTTTGAAAAAGATGAGAAGTATGATGAACTGAAAAGAGACACAGGTAACCTAACAAGTGATTTAAAAGAAACAAAAGAAGCTTATTATAAGTTGAGCAGAACTAGCAACCAGTACCGTGATGCTAGTAGGGGAGATGAAGCTACGCTTTCCATGCTCAAAGCGACTGTCATGGACAAACAAATTTCAATAAATAATCATATTGACACGATCACCAAATCAAAACAAGGGCTAGAAATTATTAGGATCGGAACGGAATGGGTTGATAAGAAACTGATCAGTTATTCAACGGCATCTTATGTTTTAGATCACATCCTCCCTAAACCAACAGGAAAAGATGAAACACGAGAGGATGTGTATGGTTATCACAATCAAGGTTTAGGTCATCATCGAGTTCCACCCCCGATGTGGAATAATTATTCAAGGAAAAAGCCTGACAGGGTGAAAAAGGCGCTAAATTTGAAACTAAAAACTTAAAAGAAGGATGAGTTGTTTGACAATCTGGATATAACCTATACCAAATTAGAAACTAAGTGTCAGTCAAAGTTAGTCAAAAATGTTGTTGAACAGGTTTTGGCAAATGAAAGTGATAACACTGATTTTTAGAGTGCTCAATCAAAGTTTGAGAAAACAAGTTCAAGTTTGCATTCTGAAAATAACGATAATTTTCACAAAAAATATATTCCAAAATCAGACTATAGTTTGAAAGATGATCCGAATGTTGTTAAGTATAAAATGAGCGGATCTGACAAGCTATACTCTAATAATTTGTTTCCGATTCAGAATATGAACATGAACAAAGTTGAAAAAGTGTTCAAGTTAGTAGAATTTGAGATGTCTGATATTAAAAATTTGTCAAAAGAACAAAGATTTTTAAACTTTAAACGAGATAAAGCTTACGATTCTAAACCAAAAGGCTACTATTCTAATAACCAATAGAGAAATAACTATTACGGGAGATGATTCGGGATACGGTAAGAGAAATAAAAACAGGTTTGGAAAATCAAAATTTACAAAGAAAATGAATTTTGTTTCTGGCACAAGCTTAGAAAGTGAGAAAGAGAGTCAATCCAGCAAATAATCCAATTAAGGATTCTTTGCTGAGAAAAGACAACGTTGATAGGTTGAGGATCCTCCGTTGTAAAAGACCGTAGGACATGCTTTAGATGCAATCAAATTGGGCATATTGCAAATCGGTGCCCACAAAAAACTTCTAAACCTATTTAAATATCAAGAAGACTTCAGAAGATGTAAAACAAAAATCCCCAATGTTTGTTCCAACTCAAAACTTAAAACAAAATAATATATCTAAAAACAAAGTGAAATTAGCAAACATTAAAGTTTCAAGTGACGAAGCTGATGAATCTTCAAACAAAGTGGAACAAAAAGATTCAAAGTATTACACCAAAAATGAAATTTTGAAAAATCAAACTTGGGTGATTAAGCAAAAAGAATCTTCCAAAGAGATTAAAACATCTGTTTCAATAGTGGTCGATGAAAAGGTTGAACAGAAAGTTGAACAAAAGAGTGATAGTGTGTGTGAACCTTACTTTGTAAACCCACCCAATACCGGTAAGGCTTGGGTCTCGTTCTTCAAATAATTGTTTGTGTGAATGTGTAGGGGCTCCCAATATCCGTCATTTCAAAGTGGATCATTGATAGTGGAGCGTCCCGGCACATGACGGGGATGTTGGCTCTTCTTTATCACGTCAAATCTATTAGAGGAGGCTATGTCGGGTTTGAAGGGAACCAGGGAGGTAGAATTATTGGTGAAGGGATATTAACCAATGGTGTGGTGTCATTCGAAAAGGTCAACTACATAGCAGAGTTGGAGAACAACTTACTCAGTATCTCTCAGATCTGTGATAAGAAATTCACAACACACTTCACTAAAAAGAATATCAAATTCTGAAGCCAGGGTTCAAGATACAGGAAGAGTGGATCTTAATGCGCGCTCCCTGTGAAAAAAGATTTATATGTGTTAGACATGAGCGTTGCAACCACAACGACAAAAAACTGTAGTGTTTTGTGTCAAAAGCGACAGAGAAGGAGTCAATTTTGTGGCATAGGAAAATGGGACACATTCATCTCCGGAAGATGAATCTTGGTACACAACGAGCTAGTGGATGGTGTCAATCTAAAGAGCTTTCACTTGAATGACGACTGCATCAGCTGCAAGAAAGGAAAGCAACATAAAAGGTCGCATCCAAGGAAGCTTCTTAACTCGATAAAGCTCCAACTTGAAAGACTTCACATGGATCTCTTTGGAATCAGGATATCTGTATTGTCTAGTTGTTACCGATGACTGCTTGAGGTTCTCGTGGGTGATATTCTTGGAAAGTAAGGATGAAACATTTGATAGTCTGATGATCTTGTTCAGGAAACTAGAAAATTTGTACCATTTGTCGATTAGACGCATACAAAGCAACAATGGAACAAAATTCAAGAATAACTGGATGTTAGAATTTTGCAACGAGAAAGGAATTCTGCATGAATTTAGTGCATCATACACCCCACAGAAAATGGGGTAGCTGAGCGAAAGAACAGAATGCTGATAGAGACTGCACGCACCATGCTCGCCGATGTAAAACTACCGGTTAGTTAGTTTCTGGACCGAAGTCGTGGCCTCTGCGTGTTACACAATAAAAATGGTATTGACGGTCAAGGCACACAAGAAGACGTGTTTCGAACTGCTTAACCAACAAATGCCGAATCTAAAATGGTTAGAACTTTCCGGGTCACCGTGTACGGTTATTGACTCGGATGGCAAATTTAGGGCTAAATCGTTAGAAGGGTTCTTTGTGGGGTATGCTAGTCCGCTAAAGAGAGTCTATCTTCCTAGCATCAGGTTATCTAGGTTCAACACGTAGATTGTCAAAGATATACATATCTGACACAAAAACCGGGAGATCCTTGGCTGTTCAATTAAGAAAGTCTATGGAATTCCTTCGAGCTGCCAGCCGAACCAATAGAAGAGGAACTTTTTGTGCTTTATCAGCAACAACAATCTTTTTCACAAGACCAAGTTCCGAGACCAATCATTGTGACTCATACACACGTTGGTACCCATGATTCTGAAGCAGGCCTGAGTTCTCAACATCCTGAATCACAGACATCTAGAACAAGTGAACCTACAGCCGAACCAGAGATGAATGATACAACTCCTACGATTGATCAATCTGATGACTCTAAATATGATGTTGAACCAACATATGACGACAATGGATTTACCTCTGATAATGGTGAATTTCAGATTGAAAGTTTACTCAACAATCAAACTGAAGGAACTAGTGCTCAGAATGAAACAACTGTTGTTAATTAAAATGTTGAACAGAATATTACAAATCTAGAACAAGAAGTGAGCGTATCCAACGAAGTTATGCCGATGACGCTATCATACCACCCACCAATGTTTATTATCAGAGAGTTGCAGAGTGGTGTTAAAACCCGATATCAAGTCAATTAGAGTTTTAGTTGTTTTTACTCGAAAGTAGCACCTTTACAAAATAGTTTCTCATTCAAATGTTTTATTTCGCAGGTAGAACCTAAAGGTATAAGGAAGCTCTCATAGAGGAAAGTTGGGTCAATACCATGCAGGAGGAGCTCACTCAATTCAAAAAACTTGGTGTGTGGAAACTCGTTGATCTGCCAGAAGACCATAAAAAGATAAATACAAAATGGGTCTTCAAGTGCAAAAACGATGACAGAGGGGTAATTGTGCTTAACAAAGCTCGACTCGTTGTTCAGGGATTTCACCAACAAGAGGGAATAGACTTCACTGAAGTTTATGCTCTCGTAGTTTGCTAACAAGAGGAAACGTAACACCAGAAACTTCGCTGTCACACAAACCAATTACCCTATCCCTGCTGCACCCATTACCCAAGTTGCCCCCTCACCTACACCATATAAAAGGCCATACTCTGGCCCATTACCAAAATGCAACCGTTGTCAATACCATCACTTTCCTGATCATCCCTGCCAACATTGCACCGGCTGTGGTCGTGCAGGTCACACTGTTCAAACCTGTCGCATACCCTAGCGAACGAACCGCCACCAGCCCTCAATTCAAACCCACCATCAAATAATGGGTCAAGCCCTACAACCCCTACTACTACCACCTACCCAACATTTAGCCCAATCATATTACCAACCCAACTATCCCATGGTGCAACCTATGCGGGCTTGCTACAATTGTGGAGACCCAAGCCACTTTAGAAACATTTGTCCACGTTTGGTGAACATTATACATGCTCAAGCCCAAGCAAATCCGGTGAATCAAGCTAACCAAGCTCCTCCACCTGCAAGAGGAAGAGCTTTCAACATCAACGCTAATCAGGCTAGAGCTGACAGCAATGTGGTTAACGGTACGTTCCTTATCAATGGTAGTTATGCATCCATGTTGTTTGATACTGGCGCGGATAAAAGTTTTGTGTCCTTAGAGTTTGAACCCATCCTAAACCAAATTCGTGATAAGCTCATGGAATCCATAACAGTAGAAGTTGCTAACGGAAAACCGGTCTCATTAAACTCTATTATACGCAATTGTACTCTCACTTTAAACGATCACAATTTTCTAGTTGACCTCATTCCTGTGAAGTTGGGAAGCTTTGACATTATAATTGGTATGGACTGGCTAAGCCAACATCAGGCTGAAGTTGTATGCCGCGAAAAGTTTATACGCATTCCTCTTGCAAACGGCCAGACTCTACGAATCTTTGGAGAAACCTCATCGAAAGGGCTCAGATTAATGTCCTGTCTTCAGGCTCGAAAATATCTCCGCAAGAATTATGTCGCATTTCTAACCCATGTCGTCAAAAAGGGAACCATGGAGAAGAAACTTGAAGACATCCCAGTAGTAAAAGATTTTCCGCAAGTTTTTCCTGACGACATTTCAGGACTTCCTCCCGTGAGAGAAGTCGAATTTCGCATCGATCTTATACCTGGTGCTACACCAGTTGCAAAGTCTCCTTATAGGTTAGCCCCATCCGAAATGCAAGAGCTAGTCAGTCAATTGCAAGAGTTGACTGACAAAGGATTTATACGTCCTAGCTCCTCGCCTTGGGGTGCACCTGTCCTTTTTGTGAAGAAGAAAGATGGAACGTTTCGCATGTGCATCGACTACAGAGAACTCAACAAGTTAACGATCAAGAATTGCTATCCATTACCTCGCATTGATGATCTTCTTGACCAACTTCAAGGCGCCAACTGTTTTTCAAAAATCGACCTTCGTTCTGGTTATCATCAACTTAGAGTACATGAAGAAGACGTCCCAAAGACCGCCTTCTGAACTCGTTATGGACATTATGAATTCATGGTCATGCCATTTGGTTTAACCAACGCTCCAGCTGTTTTCATGGATCTAATGAACAGAGTCTGCAAACCCTATCTCGATCGTTTTGTTAAAGTCTTCATCGATGACATCCTCATTTATTCAAAGTCTAAGTCTGATCATGAACGGCACCTTCGACTCATCCTTACACTCTTAGAGAATGAAAAGCTTTACGCCAAATTCTCCAAATGCGAATTCTGGTTAAAAGAGGTACAATTCCTTGGACATGTCGTCAATGACAAGGGAATACATGTCGACCCCTCAAAGATCAAAGCAGTACAAGAATGGCAAGCGCCACGTACACCAACCGAAGTAAGATCATTCCTTGGTTTGGCTGGTTATTATCGCCGTTTCATTTCAAATTTCTCCCGCATTGTTGTACCACTCACGGCTTTAACTCATAAAGGAAAACCCTTCATATGGGGACCCAAACAAGAAGAAGCCTTCCAAACCCTTAAACAAAAACTCTGTGATGCACCAATTCTCACTCTTCCTGAAGGTTGTGATGACTTCGTGGTTTATTGCGACGCGTCAGGGCAAGGACTAGGCTGTGTTCTAATGCAAAGAGGAAAGGTGATAGCTTATGCTTCTAGACAACTCAAAACTCATGAGAAGAACTACACCACCCACGACCTAGAACTTGGAGCCGTTGTGTTCGCTCTTAAGATATGGAGACATTATCTCTACGGTACTAAGTGTGAAATATACACTGATCACAAGAGTCTTCAACATATCTTCAACCAAAAGGAGTTAAACATGAGGCAACGAAGATGGGTCGAGCTTCTAAATGACTACGACTGTGAAATTCGGTACCACCCTGGCAAGGCAAATGTGGTGGCTGATGCACTCAGTCGAAAGGGTTATGCGAACTCCATTCGTCTTCTATGTTCGCAAATCATAACCGACATCAAAGATCAAATTCGAGAAGCCCAACATGTTTCAATAACTGAAGACGACGTACGAAAGGAGCTGTCCTGTGGAGCTGAGCTTAAAATTGAAACTAAAGCTGACGGTATTCTGTACTATCTAGATGGTATATAGATTCCTGACCACAACAACCTTCGTGAATTCCTTATGAATGAGGCACACAAAACACGATACTCTATACACCCAGGAGCCGACAAGATGTATCAAGACCTTCGATACACCTACTGGTGGCCTGGAATGAAAAAGGATATTGCTGTTTTTGTTTCCAAGTGCCTTACATGTTCCAAGGTAAAAGCTGAACATCAAAGACCCTCAGGACTTCTGGTCCAACCTGAAATACCTGTATGGAAGTGGGAAAACATAACCATGGACTTCATTACCGGGTTACCTCGCACTTCTGGTGGGTATGACACTATATGGGTAATCATTGATCGTCTTACAAAATCAGCTCACTTTATTCCAATCCACGAAGATTTCAAGAACGAGAAGCTAGCTCGTATCTACATCAGCGAAATCGTAAGCCGACATGGTGTACCATTAAGCATTATTTCAGATCGTGATGGTCGTTTCACTTCACGAACATGGCAGGCCGTACAAGCCGCTTTGGGTACACGATTAGACCTCAGTACCGCTTATCATCCTCAAACTGATGGACAATCTGAACGCACCATTCAAACTCTTGAAGATATGCTTCGAGCATGTGTTATAGACTTCAAGGGAAATTGGGACGCTCATCTACCATTAGTTTAATTTTCGTACAACAATAGCTATCATTCAAGTATCGGCATGGCACCTTTTGAAGCTTTATATGGTCGTAAGTGCCGTTCTCCAGTATGTTGGCACGAAATCGGGGAAGCTCAAATCACCGGTCCAGAATTGATTCAAGAAACCACAGACAAGATCCATCAAATTCGAAACAATCTCCTAGCGGCTCAAAGTCGTCAAAAGAGTTATGCAGATAAACGACGAAAGCCTTTGGAGTTTAACATTGGTGATCATGTACTTTTAAAAGTATCACCGTGGAAGGGAGTAGTTCGTTTTGGCCAAAAAGGCAAGCTAGCACCACGCTACGTAGGACCTTTCAAGATACTCGAAAGAGTAGGACCTGTAGCATACAAGCTTGATCTACCAGAAGAACTCAATAGAATTCACCCCACGTTCCACGTATCAAACTTGAAGAAGTGCCTCGCTGATGAGAACCTCCATATTCCTCTGGAAGATATTCAGATTGATGAATCTATGCATTTTATTGAAAGACCAGTAGAGATCATGGACTTCGGAGAAAAACGTCTAAGACGAAGTCGCATTCCAATTGTTAGGGTACGCTGGGAGTCAAAACGGGGACCTGAGTTTACTTGGGAACGTGAAGACTCAATGCGCGAAAAATACCCGCATCTTTTTCCTACTACTGCTACTTAAATTTCGGGACGAAATTCCTAAAAGTAGGGGATACTGTAACATTTGTCAAAAACGGGTTTTCCAAACCCACTTCGTTTGTAATCGAATATCAAGTTATAAATGTTTCGTTGCGTATTTATGTTGATTTTAATTTTGAACGATGCATAATTAATAAACAAACTAGAATATAAAAGCTATAATTGATAAAAAGTAAAAATAAAATAAATAAAATGAAAAACAGGCTCCCGGGACTCGAACCCGGGTCACCGGAAAGGCAACGACTTAACACGCACACTTATAACCACTCCGCCACTTGATGTTTTCTGTTAGTTCTAGGAATCAATTAAATCTTATGTTCAACCATGAATCAACCGGTTTACGCCAACTGTAACGTAATCGGTTTCCAAACGTCCAAAAACGTTTGAGTGTTCGCGGTTTTCTGACAATAACCGATACACCGACACCTTCAATCAATTTAGTCTTGAATGGACTTGAATTCATGTGGTGATCGGTTTTAATAACCGAAAATCTGCACTTCCTGAATTACTCCAACCATAGCCCCCTCTCGCGACTCAAACTCATCCGCAGAACCTTCAATTTCACTTTCGCTCTACTTTCAGTTCGTCGGAAAAGCTTTTTGAACTCGCCGGACTTTCGCCGGAAAACCGTGTCTTCTATCAAATCAGTAAGTCTCTCAATTCTTTCATCGTCTATCAGTTGTTAAGCTTTTACTAACCCAAACCCTTCAATCAGAATCAGTTTCAGACGACGATATCGGATAATTAACTCTCGCCGGAAAACTTCTGAAAGTTCCCAATTCTCGCTGTGAAACGGTATAGCCTTTTAAACCTTCTGGTAATTCTTGTTCAGTGCTTCAATTCCGCATTTAGCTAATCAAAATTGTTAATATGTCCGCTCAGACGAAATCCGTAAAAACAGAGCCGACGACTTCGCCGGAATTCTGAGATAGATCGTTTCTCCGGTATGTTTACTGTCACACCCCGACCCGCAGCGGAAAAGGTGATCGGGACATGATTGGGTTATCATCAAAGCTCATGACATTTATTTTAACGTTTCATATTCATTAATACAATTTAATGGAAATTTACAATCATAAATACATCAATGACCTAAACATCAGTCTAAGCTTCTTTGTTTTCTTCTAAGGCATTTCCTATGTTTTCCTTGCTTCATCCTGTTCACCTGTATCATGTGTAAAAAGGTTTTTGGATCAACAAAAAGTTGGCGAGTGAATCCTATGGAAAACATTTGAACAAGTTTATTTAATTGATTATGAAATGAGTGCACAACCACACATGAGTAAAAATAGATGTAAACTTATTCAACAATCATTAGATATTAAATAAAGCACACATGAACAATAATGGAACGTTTAGAGGCACGCGTTGCTCTACTCGTCTCTCACGAGGAACTGATGGCCTAATGAATGAATTGCATAAACATGATAATATGAAAGGCATAACTACAAACAATATAAACTCAATGATACACACATGAACAATAATGGATTGGTTTTGAGGCACGCGTTGTTTAACTCGTCTCCCACGAGGAACTGATGGGCTTAATGAATGAATTTCATATAATTTGACAAAATGAAATAAGTAATCACAACAATATAAACAATCTAAGTTTAGATCATGATATGGTATGGCACAAGTTTAAATAAACAACTTGATTATTTTGTGACACATGACACACCCCAAAACGTGTAATTAAAAAGGGGGAGTTGTAAGATTCACTCACAGTGGGTGCGTTCGGTTGATGATGTTGAATGCACGCGAAGTGGTTTTAACCACGAGTAAAATTAACCTAGATAAATAGCATTATGGTTCGGTAAGTAAACGGATTTTATTAATCCATTTTAGTAGGATTGTTGGGTGTATTTTTGTGAGTTTAAGGCTATTTTCTAACCTTAAAAATGTTATTTTTAAGTATTTTTAATTGATTTTTAATTAAAATAAATAAATAAAAATAATAAAAAAATTTGATTTTTTTGCTACAGTTGACCGTTGACTTTGACTTTGACCGGTTCGTATGCGTGTATATGTGCGCTGAGTGAGGCTCGAACCCGAGACCTCCCGTACGCGTGCACGCAGCTCTACCAACTGAGCTACGTGTCTAACCCGAAATATTTCTGTTTTTAATTATATTTATATATTAATTAGATTAATCGAAAATCATTTATTTTAAAAATGATTTAACTGAATCGGACCGGTGCGCTCCACAGGTCTCGAACCCGGGACCTGTGGGTTGCGTTAACACACAGTCCACCGCTGGACTGTGTGTTTAACATGTTATATAAACCGATTTTTATTATACTTAAATGCAAACTAAGTATTTTCATTTCTGACTTATTTAAAAAGGTAAATAATTGTCCGAGTCGGTGCAGAAGACCGGACTCGAACTCGTGTCCTGTGATTAAACATACACACAATCCACCCATGTACTGTGTGTCTAACTTGGTTATTATTCCGGTTATTAATAAACTTAACATATATATGAAATGAATCCGGTTCAGTTAACAAAAAAAGACATTTTTATTAAGGCAGCGTGTGTGGGACAAGATTCGAACTCGAGACGTTAGTGTTTTTATTGTGCACACAGTCCACCGCTGGACTGTGTGTCTAACCCGAGTTATAACCTGATTTTAATTATACTTATATGTTACCGAACTACGTCTTCTTCGTCCGTTTTTAACCAGAATCGGAAATCCTACTGGTTCAATGTTTTAATCGGTTTCTTTAGCGTTCTTTAGTTAATTACAAGTGAGATATAAATAAAAAGAAAGAAAAATAGGCGTAAAGTATACCGACTGGACTCCTCTGTTTTTCCGGCAGAACTCCGGCGACTGCAACAGGTTCCGGCGTCGTGTGTCTTGCAGCAGCGAGTCTTCAGAAGGCTTACAAAGGACGTGGGTGACTTCGGTATAAGCTCAGGGGGTTTAGTAAGGCTTAGAAAAGGAGGGTTCGGTTTTCCGGCGATGAGCAGAAAATTTCCGGCGAGTGAGTTTTCGCCGAGAAAGAGTGCGGTTTTGAGCGAAAAAGTTTGCAGAGGTTCGAGGGGGTATTTATAAGGAGGTTATCGATGAACTTGGTCCGATTTCCGACTTGATTCGTCGGTTAGAAAGTCTCCGGCGGTTATAACTTGTGTCGCGAGTTCAGGCGTCGGTTATAACCGATGTAGCGATTAAGTTTTACGTTATAACTGAAGAAGTCGTAAATTATTGGCGAGATCGCCGGGATTTCCGATGACTGCATTTGGGCGCCGGTTTTGAATTCGGAAAGTCATGTTATGAATTAAGTGATTCTAACTTTTAACAAGAAACATCAGTGGCGCAGTGGTTTAAATGTTGAGTGTTAAGTCTGTGTTGACCCGGCGACTGACCCGGGTTCGAAACCCGGCAGGAACATATTGTTTTTATTTTCTTATTTTTGACAGATTTTCAAAAACTAATTATATATTCCCATATAATAATTAATTATGTATCGTTTAAAATTATTTTGGGCATTAAATTCACAACGAAATTTTTAACTGATTGTTCGGTTAATAAACGGAGCGGGTTTGGTAAAATCCGTTTTTGGCGGATGTTACAGTATCCCCTGCTTTTTAGAAATTTCGTCCCGAAATTTAAATAGTGATATATTTGACTAAAAGAATGATGGTGTTTAGTTTGACAGTTACATACTTAGAAGAAAAGTAAGAGTTTAAATTTTTGTTTGAGGCGGTAACGTCCCTTGTAAGGGTTAAGTACCCTATTACAGGAATCGCTTTTTGTTGCCTACTGTAAAAGTATTGATAAGCAGAATTGATTCGCTAAATATGATATCATGCATAAGAGTTCGGATATGTTTGGAAAGATATGGTTATATCCTAAGGCAAAACTTCTAATACTACAACCTACATGGAACATAAACACAACAGCTAATATTTGAACATAAATAAACACAACAGCTAATATCAGTAAGTTATGATTGGTTCTATGACCATAGAACATAAATAAACACAACAGCTAACATTTGAACCCACATTCTGATAGCATATACGTTTGAATGGTGGCAGTTCCTCTCTCGTTTGTTATGATGGAGAGGTTAGTTTATGTAGAAATGGAACACAATCCAATCTCTTTAAATAGCAAGATGATATAAATGTAACACAAATTTCAACCAAGGCAATACTAAATCCTACATGGAACTTCTCATAACCGCCTGATAATGCCTCTGATCCTTTGGCAAGAATACTTATATATAGGAAGTACCAGCGGCGTATCCACCATATTCTTGCCAAATTTTCATTGGTTTTATCCACAAGTTATGATTAGTTACCAAGAAACTACTAAATCCTACATAGAACTTCTCATAATCGTCTGACAATGCCTCTGATCCTTTGACAAGAATACTTATATATAGGAAGTACCAGCGGCGTATCCACCATATTCTCATCAAATTTTCATTGGTTTTATCAGTGAATTATGATTAGTCCTATGTGACTCTACAACCAATACAACAAACACAAAATACTGAAATGAAAAATGTCTGTGTGATCAAGGCTCAATCAAACGGAGCCGATCGTATTGCATGTACTGAAAATGAAATCGTCTGTGCGATCAAGGCTCAATCAAGCGGAGCCGATCGTATTGCATGTACTGAAAATAATAAACTTAATCTAAACAACAATCACACAACAGCCTATACATGGAACCTCTCATAACCGCCTGATAATGCCTCCGATCATTTGACAAGAATACTTATATATAGGAAGTACCAGCGGCGTATCCACCATATTCTTGTCAAATTTTCATTGACTTTATCCGCAAGTTATGATTAGTTCTATGTGACTCTACTACAAACACAACAACCACAAAATACTGATAATGAAAATGTCTGTGCGATCAAGGCTAAATCAAACGGAGCCGATCGTATTGCATGTACTGAAAATGAAAATGTCTGTGCGATCAAGGCTCAATCAAACGGAGCCGATCGTATTGCATGTACTGAAAATGAATAACTTAATCTAAACAACAATCACACAAACAGCCTATGCATGGAACCTCTCATAACCTCCTGATAATGCCTCCGATCATTTGACAAGAATACTTATATATAGGAAGTACCAGTGGCGTATCCACCATATTCTTGTCAAATTCTCATTAACTTTATCTGCAAGTTATGATTAGTTCTATGCGACTCTACAACAAACGCAACAACCACAAGATACTGATAATGAAAATGTCTGTGCGATCAAGGCTCAATCAAACGGAGCCGATCGTATTGCATGTACTGGAAATGAAAATGTGGGCACGCCAGGTTCAACCTCATAATGAAATGGGGAACATGCTCAACGCTCATAATGTAATGGGGAGCGGCGGCCTATGAAATTGCATGTACAGAAAATGAAAATGTGGGCACGCCAGGTTCAACCTCATAATGAAATAGGGAACATGCTCAACGCTCATAAATGGGGAGCGGCGGCCGATGAAATTGCATGTACTGAAATAATAAACAATAATTACTCAAACAGTCTACACATGGAACCTCTCATAACCGCCAGATAATGCTTCTGATCCTTTGACAAGAATACTTATATATAGGAAGTACCAGCGGCGTATCCACCGTATTCTCGTCAAAGTTTCATTGGCTTTATCCTTAAGTTATGTTTGGTTCTATGTGATAAAGAAAAACATAAAACTAAACGATAGGAGTTGAATCTGGATTTTCGGTGAAGAGGACTAGTTGGGTATCTTCGTTTGGGCCGTCATTATCTTCGACAGGATTGGCGTTGATGTTGAAGACTCTTCCTCTTGCTGGTGGCCTAGCGGTTGGGTTTTCTTGGTTTACTTGGTTAACTGGGTTTGATTGAGCTTGAGTGTTGATGACGTTAACCAATTGAGGGCATGTGTTTCTAAAGTGGGTAGGGTCGCCACAATTGAAACAAGCTCGAACATATGGGAACATGGGGTATTGGGGTTGTTGATAGGTTTGGTTCATGGTTTGAGTAGGGGAAGAGATTTGGTTTTGAAAGGTGCGGCAAAACCTTGCTCAAATGACCATAGCGTCCACAAGTTGCACATAGTCGACAAGGTAAGGTAAGGGGATGGTGGTAAAAACAGTTGTTGCATCGAGGGTGAGGCCCAAGATATGGTTTCTTATTTGGGTAAGTTGAGTTGGGTGCCACTTGAGTGATTGGGATAGCTTGGATGGGTATGGCGTGTGAAATTGGTTGATTTCGTTGGATAGCAGCGAAAAGTTGCCCGTCTCTTTTTCTCTTAGAGTTGGGTTGAGAAGGGGATTCGATTTGGGTGTAGTCGGAGGTTTCAGTCGATGCTTTATCCTTCTTCTTCTCCTCCGTGAAGTCTTTGTTTCGGATTCGGTTCTCGGTGAGCTCTGTTGCTAACTCCATTGCCGCTTCCAAGGTTGCAGGCGTGGTACTTATTACAGGGTCTTGAATCTTTGACGGAAGACCACGAATGTAGTGCTCGATCAAACGGTAAAGGGGAGTGAACATGTTGGGAACCATTTGATGTAACTCGAGGAATCTTTTGTTGTACGTGGTGTGGTCTCCTTCCTTTTGCTTCAACGAATAAAATTCATCTTTTAATTTCTTGATTTCGCTCCTTGGGCAAAATCGTCTGGTCATGATTTCCTTCAATTCATTCCAAGTTAAAGTCATAACGTCTTCAACACCTCGTTTGGCCTTCTCTGTATTCCACCAAGTAAGTGCTATCCCATATAATCGACCGGTAGCATATCGCACTTTGCGATCATCGGGACAATCGCAATTTAGAAAAGTGTTCTCCATTTCTTCAAACCAATGGAGGAGAGCAGTGACACCTTCAGTCCCTTTGTATTTCGGAGGGTCGCATGATTTGAAATGCTTGTAGGTGCATTTAGTGGTATTTGGGAGAGAGTTGATAATGTTTTGGTTTTCTTGATTGACAGGATTAGCGGTAAGTGCTTGTTGGACTTGGATTACAATGTTGGGTATTACTGCAGCCATTTGTTGAGCGATTAGGGCAGCCATGCGTTCGCGGGCTTTTCCTGCTCTTGTCTTCCTACGGGCGTGGTTAGAAGACATCTACAAGGAATACATGACAAGAGTATGAGTTGGATGCTTTTGGGATCATGGGTCGCATTCAGGAATGAACATTCATAAAATAATTATAGAAAAATAAATCTACTACATCCATAGGATGTCTTGGGCTTTGCTCGCCATTAGGCCCTACATGCCGCCATACTTTACCTTTGTAATCATGTGGGCCCCCATGAATACCGGTTTTTCATATGGTTCGCATGGGTTTGCCTGGTTGCGTACACTAAAACCCAGAGAAAATCGAGAAATGTATACAACGTGTGATATTCGGAATGTGTCCAGGTGTAGACACGGTGACACCTCAAAGTGGGGTTAGTTCGAACGACGTTTGGTGTGGCATGCTTTGGCCTAATAGGTCCTTCGTACTCTCATCGTTAGTCCCCAGGTAGGCAATCTGGTCCGTTATATTGGATTTATACGAATGCCAACCTAGACAGGACGTTCCGACTACCGGTACTTATACCCTTCCAGTGACTACATGCCCGTCGCAGAACTCACTTTGATGAGATTTGAAAATTGCAACAAAATCTTTGAATAATGAGAGTATGAAAATGAATTGAATATATGAACATTGATATATGTATAATGAATATGTATATAAGCATGTATGTTTGACTGTAAATATAAACAAATATGAAACAAATAAATATCACAAGTTTGTATGTAACCACCTAATCAATTAAAATTTAGGCAGACTATAGTATAGGCTCTAAGGGTCTAATAACCTATCCTATATCCCTATAGTCATGGCTCTGATACCAATCTGTCACACCCCGACCCGCAGCGGAAAAGGTGATCGGGACATGATTGGGTTATCATCAAAGCTCATGACATTTATTTTAACGTTTCATATTCATTAATACAATTTAATGGAAATTTACAATCATAAATACATCAATGACCTAAACATCAGTCTAAGCTTCTTTGTTTTCTTCTAAGGCATTTCCTATGTTTTCCTTGCTTCATCCTGTTCACCTGTATCATGTGTAAAAAGGTTTTTGGATCAACAAAAAGTTGGCGAGTGAATCCTATGGAAAACATTTGAACAAGTTTATTTAATTGATTATGAAATGAGTGCACAACCACACATGAGTAAAAATAGATGTAAACTTATTCAACAATCATTAGATATTAAATAAAGCACACATGAACAATAATGGAACGTTTAGAGGCACGCGTTGCTCTACTCGTCTCTCACGAGGAACTGATGGGCCTAATGAATGAATTGCATAAACATGATAATATGAAAGACATAACTACAAACAATATAAACTCAATGATACACACATGAACAATAATGGATTGGTTTTGAGGCACGCGTTGTTCAACTCGTCTCCCACGAGGAACTGATGGGCTTAATGAATGAATTTCATATAATTTGACAAAATGAAATAAGTAATCACAACAATATAAACAATCTAAGTTTAAATCACGATATGGTATGGCACAAGTTTAAATAAACGAGTTAATTATTTTGTGACACATGACACACCCCAAAACGTGGGAGTTGTAAGATTCACTCACAGTGGGTGCGTTCGGTTGATGATGTTGAATGCACGCGAAGTGGTTTTAACCACGAGTGAAATTAACCTAGATAAATAGCATTATGGTTCGGTAAGTAAACGGATTTTATTAATCCATTTTAGTAGGATTGTTGGGTGTATTTTTGTGAGTTTAAGGCTATTTTCTAACCTTAAAAATGTTATTTTTAAGTATTTTTAATTGATTTTTAATTAAAATAAATAAATAAAAATAATAAAAAAATTTGATTTTTTGCTACAGTTGACCGTTGACTTTGACTTTGACCGGTTCGTATGCGTGTATATGTGCGCTGAGTGAGGCTCGAACCCGAGACCTCCCGTACGCGTGCACGCAGCTCTACCAACTGAGCTACGTGTCTAACCCGAGATATTTCTGTTTTTAATTATATTTATATATTAATTAGATTAATCGAAAATCATTTATTTTAAAAATGATTTAACTGAATCGGACCGGTGCGCTCCACAGGTCTCGAACCCGGGACCTGTGGGTTGCGTTAACACACAGTCCACCGCTGGACTGTGTGTTTAACATGTTATATAAACCGATTTTTATTATACTTAAATGCAAACTAAGATTTTCATTTCTGACTTATATAAAAAGGTAAATAATTGTCCGAGTCGGTGTAGAAGACCGGACTCGAACTCGTGTCCTGTGATTAAACATACACACAGTCCACCACTGGACTGTGTGTCTAACTTGGTTATTATTCCGGTTATTAATAAACTTAACATATATATGAAATGAATCCGGTTCAGTTAACAAAAAAAGACATTTTTATTAAGGCAGCGTGTGTGGGACAAGATTCGAACTCGAGACGTTAGTGTGTTTATTGTGCACACAGTCCACCGCTGGACTGTGTGTCTAACCCGAGTTATAACTTGATTTTAGTTATACTTATATGTTACCGAACTTCGTCTTCTTTGTCTGTTTTTAACCAGAATCGGAAATCCGACTGGTTCAATGTTTTAATCGGTTTCTTTAGCGTTCTTTAGTTAATTACAAGTGAGACATAAATAAAAAGAAAGAAAAATAGGCGTAAAGTATACCGACTGGACTCCTCTGTTTTTCCGGCAGAACTCCGGCGACTGCAACAGGTTCCGGCGTCGTGTGTCTTGCAGCAGCGAGTCTTCAGAAGGCTTACAAAGGACGTGGGTGACTTCGGAATAAGCTCAGGGGGTTTAGTAAGGCTTAGAAAAGGAGGGTTCGGTTTTCCGGCGATGAGCAGAAAATTTCCGGCGAGTGAGTTTTCTCCGAGAAAGAGTGCGGTTTTGAGCGAAAAAGTTTGCAGAGGTTCGAGGGGGTATTTATAAGGCAGGTTATCGATGAACTTGGTCCGATTTCCGACTTGATTCGTCGGTTAGAAAGTCTCCGGCGGTTATAACTTGTGTCGCGAGTTCAGGCGTCGGTTATAACCGATGTAGCGATTAAGTTTTACGTTATAACTGAAGAAGTCGTAAATTATTGGCGAGATCGCCGGGATTTCCGATGACTGCATTTGGGCGCCGGTTTTGAATTCGGAAAGTCATGTTATGAATTAAGTGATTCTAACTTTTAACAAGAAACATCAGTGGCGCAGTGGTTTAAATGTTGAGTGTTAAGTCTGTGTTGACCCGGCGACTGACCCGGGTTCAAAACCCGGCAGGAACATATTGTTTTTATTTTCTTATTTTTGACAGTTTTTCAAAAACTAATTATATATTCCCATATAATAATTAATTATGTATCGTTTAAAATTATTTTGGGCATTAAATTTGCAACGAAATTTTTAACTGATTGTTCGGTTACTAAACGGAGCGGGTTTGGTAAAATCCGTTTTTGGCGGATGTTACATTTACTTCCGAAATCTTCTCTGCCATTTCATTTTAGTCATTTGTGTCACACCCCGACCCGACCCGCAGCGGAAAAGGTGATCGGGGCATGATTGGGTTATCATCAAAGCTCATGACATTTATTATGCGTTTCATATTCTTTAATACAAATTAAATGGAAATTTACAATAAATGTTACAACATGTTCTAACTAACAATCTAAACGTCTTTGTTCTCTTCTAAGGCATATCCTATGTTTTCCTTACTTCAACCTGTTCACCTGTATCATGTGTAAAAGGGTTTTTGGATCAACATAATGTTGGCGAGTGAATCCTATGGAAAACATTTGAACAAATTTATTTAAATTGATTATGAAATATGTGCACAACCAAACATGAGTAAAAATAGATGTAACTTAATCAACAATCATAAGATATTAAATAAAACACACATGAACAATAATGGAACATTTAGAGGCACGCGATGCTCAACTCCTCTCTCACGAGGAACTGGGGGGCCTAATGAATGAATTGCATAACATGATAATATGAATGACACAACTACAACCAATATAAGCTCAATGATACACACATGAACAATAATGAATTTGATTTGAAGCACGCGTTGTTCAACTCGTCTCCCACGAGGAACTGATGGGCTTAATGAATGAGTTTCATATGATTTGGCATAAGGAAATAAGTAAAACACAACAATATAAACAATCTAAGTTTAGGTCATGATGTGGTATGGCACAAGTTTAAATAAATAAATTAATTATTTTCATAACACATGACACACCCCAAAACGTGTAATTTAAAAGGGGAAGTTGTAAGATTCACTCACAGTGGGTGCGTTCGGTTGATGATGTTGAATGCACGCGAAGTGGTTTTAACCACGAGTGAGATTTAACCTAGATAAATCGCATTATGGTTTGGTAAGTAAACGGATTTTATTAATCTATTTCAGTAGGATTGTTGGGTGTATTTTTGTGAGTTTGAGGCTATTTTCTAACCTTAAAATGTTATTTTTAACTATTTTTAATTGATTTTTAATTAAAATAATTAAATAAAAATAATAAAAAATTTTGACTTTTTCTGACCGTTGACCTGACCGTTGACCTGACCGTTGACCGGTTCGATTCGGAATATAGGTGCGCTGAGTGAGGCTCGAACCCGAGACCTCTCGTACACGTGCACGCAGCTCTACCAACTGAGCTACGTGTCTAACCCGTTATATATCTGATTTTAATTATATATATATATTAATTAGTTTAAACCGAAAATCATTTTATTTTAAAAACAGTTTAAATCAATTCGGACGGTACGCTCCACAGGTCTCGAACCCGGGACCTGTGGCTTAAACTAACACACAGTCCACCGCTGGACTGTGTGTTTAACAAGTTATATAATCCGATTTTTATTATACTTAAATACAAATTAGTTATTTCCTTTTCTGCCTTATTTAAAAAGAATAGATAATTGTCCGAGTCGGTGCAGAAGACCGGACTCGAACTCGTGACCTGTGATATAAACATACACACAGTCCACCGCTGGACTGTATGTCTAACTTGGTTATTATTCCGGTTATTAATATACTTAACATATACCAGTATGACTCCGGTTCGGTTAATCAAAAAAATCATTTTTATTAAGGCGACGTGTGTGAAGCAGGATTCGAACTCGAGACGTTTGTATGTTTAACGTGCACACAGTCCACCGCTGGACTGTGTGTCTAACCCGAGTAATAAGTTGATTTTAATTATATTTATAAACTACCGAAACATCGTCTTCCTCGTTGAGATATAATCAGAGGTAAAGTCTGACTGGTTCGAGTTTTATTCAGGTTCCTTAGCGTCTTACAGTCCATTAAGGTGAGATATGAGTGAAAAGAAAAAGAATTTAGGCGAAGAGGTATACCGACTGGACTCTCTGTTTTCCGGCAGAACTCCGGCGTCAGCAATAGGCTCCGGCGTCAGGTGTCTTGCAGCAGCGAGTCTCCGGAAAGCTTGGAAAAGGTATGGGTGACTTCGGTATAAGCTTAGGAGGTTCAGTAAGGCTCGGCAATGGGGAAACCGGTTTTCCGGCGACGAACAGATTAATTCCGGCGAGTGGAATTACGCCGAGAAAAGGTGTAGTTTTGAGCGAAAAAGTTTGCAGTGGGTTGTGGGTGAATTTATAGAACAAATCGTCAATGCATTTGGCCCGATTTCCGACTGGATTCGTAAATTATAAAAACTCCGGCGGTTATAGAAAGTGTCGCGGACTCAAACGTCGGTTATAACCGATGTTCTAATAATAATTTACGTTATAACTGAAAATGTTGTTAAAAGCTCACGAGATTACCGGGATTCCGACGACTGAACTTTTGGGCGCCGGTTTTGAATTCGTAACGTCATTTTATCAATTAAATGATTTCAATATATAACAAACAAAACAAGTGGCGCAGTGGTTTGTGTGATGTGCGATAAGTCTGATGTTGAACCGGTTCAGACCCGGGTTCGAAACCCGGCAGAACCTATATTTTTTTATTTTGCGTTTTTTAACAGTTTTTCAAAAACTAAATATATATTCCCGTATAATAATCGATTACGTATCGTTTAAAAATATTTTGGGCATTTAATTCGCAACGAAATTTTTGACTGACTGTTCGGTTGCTAAACGGAGCGGGTTTGGTAAATCCGTTTTTGACGGATGTTACAATTTGAATGTTTGTCAATCGAATTAAACAAGAAACAGTAGAGTAATCGTAGTCTGTGATATTGTAACGAAGAAGATGAAGTTAGTTGTTTATAAGTTTAATATAAATTGGATATTATCTCGGGTTAGACACACAGTCCAGCGGTGGACTGTGTGCGCACATATATCACACGCCGCGAGTTCGATCCTTGACACACACGTATGCTCCGTAATAAAAATGTTTTCTTTTTCTAAGTGAACCGGATTAACTCACTGAAGTTGTTAAGTATAATAAAAATCGGTATATTAACCAGGTTAGACACACAGTCCAGCGGTGGACTGTGTGCAACACTAACCCACAGGTCCCGGGTTCGAGACCTGTTGTGTCACACCCTCAATTTCCACTTGCGGAGTTTTACCGCGAGGCGTGTGAACAAACCAGAATCTGAAACACTAGTACGTCGAACGACTCTATATGATTTGATAATACGTTTTTCAAAAATCATTTGTTTAACCATTCGTCGTAGATTTTATATTGTCTTAGTTAGTTACCAATGTTTAGCGGAAGCATTAGTTTTTAAAGTTGAGCGGAAGCATAAAGTAAAGTAATGGAACGGGCGCCAACATAAACGCCAAAACCAAAGAAAAACCCAAAACAATGTTTGTAAATGAGACTCGATAAAAGATGTCTTGATCAATGCAAGTGAGTGCACCTAGAGCTCCTAGCGTCCTGAGAAACATGTAAAGAAACAAGTGTCAACATTAAAGATGAGTGAGTTCACAGGTTTTCAAAAGTTCATTGGCTCGGTTATAAGTTTGTTTCCCCCGTTATCCCTTACCCGGGATAACGATTTGGTTCCATTATTCCCAACCCGGAATAATACTGATGGTTCCATTATTCCTTACCCGGAATAATAATGATGTTCCATTATTCCAAACCCGGAATAATAAAGTTGTTGTTTCCATTATCCCTAACCCGGGATAATATAGTTGTTGTTTCCATTATCCCTAACCCGGGATAATATAGTTGATTCGTAATTAAGTTCAATGTTAATATATATAAGTAGCTAGCCTAAAGTTATATCACGTAAGTGTTCGCGATCGAAGCTGACTGTTGTGCCTCCGTGTTGCCAGGCCTATCACTGACCATGGCGAAGTTAGGCCAAATTATTCACCCGTTGACCATACCCGGTCGGCTAGCGCGACTAGCTCGGATGGGGCTTGTCGGGCCCAGTAGTACTACTTATAATTTCCCCGCTATTTAAACCCAATACTAGCGATCCGAGAGATTGTCGAGGACTTATGTGATATAGCTGCTTAGTGACCATAACGTTACATTAACATTAACTTAGTTACCGAATAGTTATGTGACGTTGATTTCGTATAACGTAAAGAGATTGAGTTGAAGAGTGTATACATGTTTCTCCCCCTGTTGTTTAAAACCGGATAAAATTAGGGGCCGTGAACTCATCTTTAGTTGCTCGGTTAGTGTAACACAGAAGTTGTAATTGATGGGACCGCTAATTGCGTCCTAATAAACCAATTGATTTCAAGTTAGTGTGTGAACACACCAATACAAATTCTACACATAATTTACGCACAAAGTGATACACACAATCAAAATTCCTAACATTCAAACATGCATGCAAGTATCCTCATGTGAACATAGTAATCAAAACAATTCATCATGAACATAATCCAATCCATGCAACACTTTGGTGCACACATTCACAAGTTATCAAGTTTCAGCTTACATACTCATAATTCGGCTGTTTTCTAGGATTTTTTTATATAATAGTTCCAACGTTCCAAAAATTCCAATTATTTTACAGCAGGTGACAACTATACTGTAGAAATTTATATAAATTTTTCAAGTCCTAATACTTTACCAATTATCCATAAATATTAATATACTAGGCTGCAGTCAGATTTGTCACTTTCTGACTGCAGTCCACGGAAGAATTTATTTAAAAATCACTGTTCGTCCAATTAACAAAATTCCAGTGGGAGTTGCCCGGAAATTTCCATACCTAGTTGCTGTACAAGTTTCATGATTCGACTCCCTACAGATTATTAAATCCAACTCGATAAACAACTAACAAAATTTCAGGATTTTCACAGCTTTAGTTACTGAACTTAATTGGCCACTTAAAAATATCAAACGACTTCAGAAAAATATGAATCCAGTGCCATTAGATTCGTTATTTAAAACTCTACGTTTTAGACTTCAGAAAATCCGTTTTTCAACAACTAATGACCGAGTTACAGCCAGTTGAAGTCGGCTGTAACCATCATTCAGCAGCCTTATTCAGCACTTTATCACAAACTAACTCGCTTAAACCGTTTATATATTGAACATATGCGATCAAGAACAGATTTTTCCAATCATATATCATTATATATATCATATCCATGCAAACCCTAATCATAATCTCTAGTTTTTATCGATCAAAACGCAGCCTATGTTACATGATTTCCGAAAACATCAAACTTTCAAACTAGCATAATCAATCCGAAAACAACACAATCACTACATTCAAACACATACATCCGAATATGATCTTGTAACAATGATAATTCCTAACCTTTAATATCAAGCTTAATGAGCCGAGACTTGGATGGGAATGGATTCGGCTTGAAGGTAGATCGCGACCGAGAGATAAGGGATGAGGAAGACTTGTCGCGACCGAGAAGAATGTAGCAAAGCTGTTTGCGATCGAGGAGGTGAACAAGGGGCTGCCGTCGGCTGATTTCTCACTAGGGTTTTTGTGTTTTTGTTTTGTGAAGAAAGCATGCATGTGTGTTTGTATATATAGGCGCAAGAGATAAGGGAAAGGGAAGGGTTGCGGTTTGGGTTCTTTGCTCGCGGCCGAAGGGTTTGTGTGGGGCGGTTTGGGTTTAAGACTTGATCCCCAAGTTTGGTTCCTTGAGTCGCAAGAAAAGAGGCCGGCTCGTGTCGCGGTTCGGCTCGATTCGTTTATATATTTATTATATATATATTTCCTAACTAAAACAAATCACGTAATCGAACATCACATATTCACCAACTCACAAACGTTTATACACATAGCACGTAATTAGTTTGACAAGTTCACTAAATTATCGTAACTATTTCGAGCGTGCAAATTCAAGTCTCCGAGTTAACAACCGTGAAGTAGTGCGTTTAAGTTATCCGAAAAACCGGGATGTCACATGTTGCACACTCCGGTTCGATGATTAAAACCCTTTTTGAAAATAAAAGAATTTTGAATAAACTAAAATAGTATATAAATATAATTAAAAACAGAATTATTTCGGGTTAGACACGTAGCTCAGTTGGTAGAGCTGCGTGCACGCGTACGGGAGGTCTCGGGTTCGAGCCTTACCCGACGCACACTTACACTTTAACAAACCGGTCAAACGGTCAACAATCCCGGTCAACGGTCAATGGTCAACGCAAAAGTCAACATTTTTTTATATTTTTATTTATTTATTTAGTTTAAAAATCAATTAAAAATACTTAAAAATAATGTTTTTAAAGATAGATAATAGCCTTAAACGCACGAAAATATATATAAAAATCTTATTAAAATTATTAATAAAATCCACTCATTTACCATACTTCCCGTTATTATTTAGGTTAGTTAAGTCTCGTCGATCAATCCTCCAAACTCGTGCGCATTTCATCATCTTCAACCGAACGCATCCAATGTGAGTGAATCTCTACAAATTCCCCGTTTTAATCACGTTTTTGGGGTGTATCATGTGTCTTACCATTTATTATATTTAAATCATTGTGCATACATCATATCCATGAACAAATGTGTATTCAACTTGTATCAACTGTTTGTGTGGTTATTGTTTAGATTTAATTTATCGTTTTCAGTACATACATTATCATAGGCCGCCGCTCCCCATTACATTATGAGCGTTGAGCTGTTCCCCATTACATTATGAGCGTGAACCGGGCGTTGCCAACATACGATCGGCTCCGTTTGATTGAGCCTTGATCGCACAGACATTCATCATAGGCCGTCCGTTCCCCATTACATTATGAGCGTGAACGTGACGTTGCCAACATATACAGTTTCATTCATGTTATATATTCATGCAAGTTGATATGTTATTGTATGTTATTGTTTGTGGTTGCTATTGTTATTGTATGATTATTTACATTTGCTCACATATGACTATTGCACAATTTTTCCTTGATAATGATAACAAGAAATCAATAATAAATGTTTATCTAACAAGGTTCACTTGCCAACTTATGTTGACCCAAAAACCCCTATTTTTACACATGATACAGGTGATTCAGCTGCAGCAAGAAACACATAGGATTGGCTTAGAAGAATAAACTGGTTTAGAGCTTGGATTGTTTAGTTGATTATTTTCTTTGTATTTGTATGAACATGTTTGGAATATTGAGGATGTAATTTTGATTTAAATAAATATGAAACATATTAGTAAATATCATGAGCTTTGGTGATAACCCAATTATGCCCCGACTCTTATTCCGCTGCGGGTCGGGGTGTGACACTCGCATTCGCGTCTAAGAAGGGATTCAAAGTGTACTAATTAGATGTCAAAACCGCATTCTTGTACAGAAAGGTGAAGGAAGAGGTTTATGTTGGCCAACCACCGGCATTTGTCGACCCGATTCATAAAGATAAAGTTTACTTGCTAGATAAGGCCTTGTACGGCTTACATTAGGCCCTGAGAGCCTGGTATGAGACACTTTCACAGCATCTCCTAGACAACGATTTCATCAAAGAAACAGTAGACAGCACCCTCTTCATACTAGAAGTGGACGGGCGCATCTTAATTGTATAAATCTACGTGGATGATATCATATTTGGTTCGACAAACGATGCGTTTTGCAAAGACTTTGAAAGAGTCATGAAGAAAAAGTTCAAGATGAGTTCTATGGGGAGATGAAGTTCTTTATTGGACTTCAGGTCGATTAATTGTCTGATGGAATCTTTATACATCAGACGAAGTATGTGAACGATGTTTTGGAGAAATTCAAGATGTCTGACTCATCACCAATGTCAACCCCATTAGCTAAGAATCACGGAATCGGACCAGATTCAACTTGAGAGAAGATTGATGAAACTCTTTACCGATCGATGATTGGCTTTTTGATGTATCTAATGGCATCGCGACCGGATATCATGTATCCAACATGCCTCTACGCACGCTACCAATCAAGTCCTAGAGTGTCTCACTTGATGATCGTTAAAAGGATCCTTCGATACCTTAAGGGTTGTCCAAGCACTGGCTTGTGGTACCCTCGCACTAACGACTTCGATCTTGTAGGATACTTCGAATCTGACTTTGGGTGTTGCAAAATTAACGCTAAATCTACAACTAGTGGTTGCTAGTTCTTTGGCACACGTTTAGTAACTTGGCAGTGTAAGAAGCAAACCATAGTCGCTCTCTCGACTTGTGAAGCGGAATACGTTTCAGCTTCCGGTTGTTGTTTGCAAATCTCGTGGATACAACAACAGATGAGAGACTATGGATTACGGTTTCTTAACACGCCTATATATGTAGATAATGAGGTTGCCATTAACATAACTAAAAATCCCGTTCAACACTTTAAAACTAAGCATATTGAGATACGACATCACTTTATCCGTGATTGTTACGAGAAAAAGTTTCGTATTGAAAAAATCCACATTGATGAACAAAAAGCAGACTTTTATGCAAAACCGTTTGACAGAGCAAAATTCAAATATCCTTCGAAATTAAACAGGATGAAAGATCTGTCATTAGGGGGACAGAGTGTGAAGCCGAGATGGATGACAATTTGAAGTAATCCTCATCAGTTTGTCAAAGTTTTTTTTTCAAGATCTTTCTTTAAAACCAAAAATCCAAAAATATGTTTTTGATTTTAGGGGGAGAAAATAAGTTATGAAAATATAAAAACATAAAATTTTGAAAAAGTACAAAAACATGAAAAAGAAAAAAAGAGTTTTGGTGTATAAAAGAGGAAATGACAGTACATCAGTGGACTATCACAGTACGCTAATGAAATGTAGTGTTAAAAAGTGTTTAAACATGTCTCACTGATGATGTGCCAGTAGACTTCGCACATTCAATAAATTGGTTTCGAGATACAAACATAAATAAAAACTTCTTAATTAGTGGCTTAACATCTCTCGGATATATGGTCTTATTACACCGAAATTTCGTTTGAGACTGCGGGATTCTGAGATATTAGGTCTTTATAGATAATTGATATATGGGGTATTACACAAGTTCTTCTAATTTTGCATAAGCAATGGCCTTGAACTTATAGAATACTTTTGCTTTAAAAACCCTAAACTGCATCAAAATTGAAAGTATCGAAAGATCTGACAAATGCAGTCAAAAGATTCCAAAATATGGAACACTACTTTTAAGTCGAGCCTTCATCTCTTTGTCTGTACGGTGGTACTAACCTGAGCTCTCAAGGCCTCGCACAACCTAGATACAGATATCAGTTACATATATTCACCTGTAAGATAAAATCTAGGGAATCTTTATACGAGAGTATATTCGGAGGTGGGAAACACTATTAAGTCTAGTTCTAAGACATTTAATTACCGTATCTTAAAACAATTGAGAAATGTGAAGGGATTTAAGTGGACAAATATACTGACGATCTAAGTGAATTTGTTTAAAACTTAAAGTTTAATCAAATCAACAATGCTAGTGATAAGTCTCAAAAGCTGATATGATTCTCTTACACAAACTCACAAAAATGTCTGTAAATATGTTTATACATAGTTATTTCATTTCAAAAACCCAAAAAGATTTTTAGTGTGTTTTAGTATAAATTGGAAAAATCAAAAAGATTTTATTTCATCTTATTTTTGACTGCCGATGATCGAAATGTTGATCTTCAAAATCCGAAACTGCTGAACAAAATCTGGAGAACAAACGGGTTGGGAGCTTATCTGAAATGAGAAAATGTTTTGAAATGATCAAAAGTTCATTAATTTGAAACTTAGATTGACAGAAAAAATCAATTTGTTCATAAAGTGTTCAACCAAGGTCATTAAGTTGGACTTGGTAGACAAATCAGCTGACCAGGGTCATTAACTTGGATTTGGTTAACTGAGTGAGTTGTTAAAACTGGTAAAATGTTTGAAAATTGAAAATTTTTTTTGAAAAAACTGGTTACCTCCGCACGAAGGTACTCCTTCGCACAAAGTAGTCACCTCCGTATGAAGATAACTTACCCTCACACGAAGGAGGAACAGTGTGACTATATAAGTTACTTCGCACAAAGTAAACTCATTCGCACAAAGAGATTCCTCTGCACTAGTTATCATTTTGAGAAGTTTTTCTAACAACGAAGTGCTGCTAAAATTGACCTAGGAATGTTGTATGAGCACAATACTTATCATGGGAAAGGTAGATTTAAGATCAATCAGACTTAATTTTGAATGAATCCGCCTAAAATAGATATAAACTCATATCTGTTAATAATGGACCGTCAAATGTAATTGATTTCATATTCATATAAATCGGCTTAGTTTGATCATAATGGTATCTTTGATTTGAACATAACATGAAAAAATTAATGTTTTGATCATAACTGTTTTCATATGAACATAAATACCTTCGTACGAAGGTAATACATTCGCACGAAGTAGTTACCTTCTCACAGCGATAAAAATGTGTTGAAAAGCTGAACACCTTCGTACGAAGGTAAATGTGTTTGGTACATATTGGTGTACCTTCGCACGAAGATAGTCTTTGTACCTTCGCATGAAAACACCTTCACACCAAAGTGGAAATCTTTGAAAATTTGTCTAAGTGTTGATTTATCGTGTTTGTGCATGCGAAAGCAACGAATTTTGATCCGAGTCACAATATCTTATGTGTGCTTGAAAAGTCACTTACAAAGATGAAGCCATTCAAATCAATTTTGGAATTTATGGAACGAATTCGGATCAAGAAAGCATTTACAAATCAACATAAAGCATATAGATCGCATATTGAATGTTTCTGGGAGCTTGCTAAATTTATTCCTAATCAGCCAGCTATTCGTTCATTCGCTAAAGTCAGAAATGAGGATAAAGAAGTGTTAATTACTGAAGCTTTAATCAAGAGATATTTGGATTTCGACGACAAAGATGATGATCCCACAGGTTATCCTGAAAGAATGGTTAAAGGATGTTTCTAAAGGATTGGCTATGTTGGGCATGTCAATGATACAAACTTTTCAAAAGCAAATTTCTCAACGACCTATAAGTTCTTTGTACACTCGGTGATTCTCGCTATGGGGCACATAATGGGTGTATTTGATGTGTTAGTTGATTATCATACATGATCGTCGCTTTAACTATAAACTTTCCTTACAACTTTACAAGACTGATCTTTGAACAAATAAAGGCGAACATAACGAAAGAATTTTTTTTTTACAATATCCAAGGTTCGTTCAGATGATGTTGGATGTTTGATTCCTAACTTGCAAAAGAAGAATCCGATGAGCTGCCTAAGTAGCACATGACGAATCTGTCATTGGACCGGATTCAATAGTATCTATCAAAATATATTCCTCTGTTTAGAAAGAAGATAAAGATTATGTTGCACCACTAGAGGGAAAGTGGAGGAAAGACGAAAGCAATTATGAAAATGATGAGAAAAAGAAGTTAGAGGGTTTTGTTGCAAAGAGAAGTAATTGTTAAAGAAGATGAAAATAAAAGAAAAAGGCAAGAAACTCGAAAGAAAGCTCAACAAGAAAGACTGCACGCACTTTGCTTCGTGATGAAAGTAGTGCTGATGAAGAAGAGAATGTAAATACAAATGTTGAGGATGAAGTTATTTCTACAACTCCTGATCATGATAGAGCTGAGAAAAGCACCACAGATATAGCTGATATTGCGGGTGATATTGAGAATCAAGCGTCTTGAGGTGGTTCAGGGGGTGTAGCTGATTCTGAAGAAACAGAAAGTGATAACGAAAATCCATTTACTAAAAGAGCTTTGCATAATCCTAGAGAGATGGCTAAACAAAAATATGCTAAAAGAAAGAAATGTTCGGCTCATACTGATGATGGTCTTTATGTTCCTTCAGATCCAGAAACTGTAAAGAAACCAGCAAAAAGAGTTAAGAGTAAGATGGTTGATATGAGCAAGAAGAAGACAGGGTCTCCATAAGGAAATACTTGAAGTCTTCAAAGAAAACAACTACCAGAGCTGAATCAGTAGTTACAGAAAAAGTGATGCCGACAGTGGAAGCAGAAGTTGAAGTTGAACACGTAATTCCAATCCAAACCCCACCAACAACTTCGCAGCAACCACCAACAACACCTATTCCACCACAACAACAACAACCACCACCACTATCACCACCAAGACAACCACAATTAACTTCAAAATCTCAATCATCACAACATCGACAGCCTCATCCAACAGGTCATGCATTTAGAGATGGTGGTTATATATTTGAAGAAGGTCCGTTATTCCCAGAAAGTGTGAACTTGGATTTCATGAATGATCCACTTGATGAAAAAGTTAAGCTGTTGGAAGGAAGAGTCCAGTTTTTAGAAAATGATCGTGAACATATGGAAGCGGTGTTAGCAAGTTTGGTTTCCGAGAATGAAGACAGCGAAAAAGCAGTGACTTAGAAGCTGACAAGATAGTCAAAGATGGAAAGCTAGAAATTATGTACAAAGTGCTAGAAAAGAGACTAGGGATAGACTTTGAAGCCGAATTTAATCAGATAGAAATCGATTAAGCGAAAGAAAGGGATGCTGAAAGAGCTCGAAAAGTTGTTGTAAAGCTGAGGCTATAAGTTCAGATGTAGGAAAAGGAAAGATTGATGATGTTCCTATCATTACACCAGACTTGAGAAAGAGATAGACTCGGAAATTGATATTTCAAAGTTTGTTTTTATTGGGGGTGTAAAAGATGTTCCTTACTTTACAGAGAAAGAGAAAGAAAAAGCGGCAGATGATAAAGAAGATGATGAAGATGTGGATGTTGATGTTGATGGTCCTGATCATGATGATGATGATAGTGATAAAGGTGATGATGACGAAAACAACCAAGTTGGTACTGGATTGGTTGTATTTCAGGATAAATCTGATGAAACTGGTGATTATGATGATTTTCTGAACCATAACGCTAATCAATAAGATGATTCTTATCGAGAAAGGGTTCAAGATGATACAGTGAAAAAGATTGAGTGACTTAGAAGCTGACAAGATAGTCAAAGATGGAAAGCTAGAAATTATGTACAAAGTGCTAGAAAAGAGACTAGGGATAGACTTTGAAGCCGAATTTAAGTAGATAGAAATCGATGAAGCGAAAGAAAGGGATGCTGAAAGAGCTCGAAAAGCTGTTGTAAAGCTGAGGCTATAAGTTCAGATGTAGGAAAAGGAAAGATTGATGATGTTCCTATCATTACACCAGAACTTGAGAAAGAGATAGAGTCAGAAATTGATATTTCAAAGTTTGTTTTTATTGGGGGTGTAAAAGATGTTCCTTACTTTACAGAGAAAGAAAAAGAGGCAGATGATAAAGAAGATGATGAAGATGTGGATGTTGATGTTAATGGTCCTGATCATGATAATGATAGTGATAAAGGTGATGATGACGAAAACAACAAAGATGGTACTGGATTGGTTGTATTTCAGGATAAATCCGATGAAACTGGTGATTATGATGATTTTCTGAACCATAACGCTAATCAATAAGATGATTCTTATCGAGAAAGGGTTCAAGATGATACGATGCACGATGTAGAAAATTCAGGAATCTTCACAGACGTTACCCTACTAACAACTCTTCCTTCAATTCAACACAGAAGATATATCTGGAGCATGGTATAGAAGAAGGTGAAGTTGTTCAAAATTATTCTAAGGAAGAAATAGCAAAGATGATGGGTATTGATGAAAATTCGTTTGAATTTGATTTTGAAGAAGAACTGAACAACATCAACATAGCAAAGCCTAATGATTATGTTTTCAAATATGTTGAGGATGCTGATAAGTATGATAATGTTGTCGTGGAAGATGATTCAGACGATGAAACGGTTAAATATGTTGCTGATGGAACTGATAATTTTCCAACATTTCAAGAGATGTTTAGTGAAGAAACGAATGATCTGTTGAAGAGAAAGATTGATGAAATGGTTAAAGATGGAAAATCTTAGCAAAGAAGAAATCAGAGAAGCTCAGAAATCCTGGTTTAGAGAGTTGCTCAAAGAAAGAAAATTCAGACGACCACTAGCATTTTTCACGAGAAATCAAGATCAATCGCTAGGAGATATTATAAGTTGGGGCTGGTTACCATAGTTAAATGTTTGGGGGTATAAAGAGAGAATTCGCAGTGCAATACTTTTGATATGCAAGATATTTAAACTCTGCCGTGGTGGGACGTGCAAGAGTTATGCCAAACAAAGTTGATAAAGTTTCGGATGAAACCAGGTGATCAAAAACAGTGGAAGCTGATCAGATTTGAAGCAAGACATAATTTTCCTAACTGAAAGCCACATAATCCTAAGAAGATTACAAAGATTGATCCAGTTTCAAAAATGCCTGGTGTGACTTTAATTGTTAAACGTCATCGAGCGATGAAGAATATGTCGCTGATGAATATCGAACAGGATTTTTGCAAGGATTTTAAATGGTGGGAGTATGACAAAGAAACTAGTGAAGCAGTGATTGCGTAAAGATTGGTGGCCTGTGGAGGGCTATACGGATTTTAGATCCAATGTGGTTGGTAAATTTATCTAAAAAAGATGTGGAGTGTTTGTTCTATAACAAGATCTGCTATCAAGTACAAGAAAAGGTACAAGCTATGGAGTATCAGAATGTCATCAATATCTGTTATGCTCACGAGATTAATTCTGGAATGATGTGGAAGACTAAGTGGAGAGAGTTGGAAAGGAAGGAGTTTATAAAAGAAGTTACAAAAGAAGAAAGAATCGCTAAAAAGTAAAGAAAGCTTCCATTTCGAGATTCAAGTTCATGAAGTGGGTTCCTCCAACTGATCAAATGCCTATAGAAAGTGAAAAAAGGCGTACAAAGCCATTCAGAAAACATTTCTTCGGGCGTAAAAGTTATAGTTATGAAGTTTTGAAGACCGACCGAGACTGCGGCAACATCCAAGGGGGAGTTTGTTGATACATATGTCTGCTTCCTGCGTCTACGAGTCGTGTCGAGTCTGTAACAGGCTTAAATGTTAGATTATGTGTTTGTAATGGATTACCTCCTTACGAAGGTATTACTCTGTGCGGAGGAAGCTAGTCCGCACGGAGGTAGTAGTCCGTACGGAGGTAATACTCAAGTCTGCACGAAGGTATGTGTAGCATAAATAGGTGCGTGGACCTTGGGTTAGTTGTTTTGCGGATTAGACGGCGAAGCTCTATCCATGTGTTTTCAAGATCTTGTAACCATTGAATCAGTTAACAAAAACAGATAATTGAGTAATCTTGTTATTGTCGTCTAACTAAAATTGGATTCAGCACAATATATGGACTAGGTTAACAGATATTACCTGAGCTATCTATGGATAAACGGTCCTCACACAAACCAACGATTTTCCTTCAGAGTTTAATTTCTACTAACCTCCAAAAATTTTATATGGAAATTAAGTTTCAAAACCTTCTAAACTGATTTGTCTAATGAAATAAAGAAACTCGCTTTTCACTAAATTCGAAAATATGATCATTTAGAGATCAGCCCTTCAAACCGATTGGCGGCAATTGCCATCATTAGTATTAGGGTTTGTTTGGTATGGGGTAATGGAATAACAAGCAATCAAGAATATATGCAATAGATGCTACTGGTAATGCAATAAACGCGCGCCTAACTATTGAAAAACAAGCTGCAAACAGACCAACACGACATACAATCCCGCAAGTTTAGAAAGGTGACTGACAAGTTTCTGTTCAAATATGAAAATGTAAATATAGGAAAGATAACTATACTTCTTGCAAGCGTAGTATAACTTCATTGGAAGATAACATTATTAGGCAGCTTTCCCAAAATATCGTACATTTTAAAAGTTCATTTACAGGGACCCACTGTGTCATAACCAGGCATGTGGCAGCAATAAAAATCTCCTCTTTAACCCAATTTCAAAGCTTTTACCTGGAAGAACAAAAATTAAGGTTATTGAGCCTGTAACTGGTATCAAATGTAAGACAATAAACAGCACCTTATGAAACACTTCAGCTTGCCAGCCTCAGTCACGTGGATTGCTAGCAACGCTGGACCACATGGGGTCTGCCCTGGGATTTTGTAATATAGCCTCCAAAGAACATATTCAAGCATATTTTGTGTATATATTCGGACTGCAAACCAAATATAAAGTTTACCATTTTAGGTCGACAAACACCCTTGTCCTAATATCTTGCATTCCGCAAAGCAAAGAAAAACACAATAACAAAAACGACTTGTACAATATAAAAAACAAAACATACCTCGCCTGTGGCAGTAGCAAAAATCTCGTCTTCAACCCTCTCAGCTATTTCCTTATGTCCGTCACGTCCCGAGAACGGAAGATACCTCTTCAAGGTATCCATTCTACACAAGGAACTCACAGTTATAATAAATTAAAAAGACTAATACAAGTACATACATCACATTACTGATCGTTTCCCGATCCATTAGAGCCCTCCATCACCATATGCCATGCCACTTGCATTCTGAGTACGCCGCCACATCTCTAAGAAAAAATAAAGTTAACACATTGTGCCTGTAATTGGGAGAAGATTATATTACCATTTGTTGTCCAATGAGATGGCTTCGTTGAACATTTGACATGTTTTGATTGATTTTCAATTTTAAAACTTGAGCAGCAACATTTTCCATGCGAGGTGGCAATGCAAAAGATAAACAAGAATAGTCTTGCATTATGTTGTTGCTGTGTGACATCAATCGCTGTCCTTGTTGTAGAGTACTATTCACTTCTGCGTCATTGGAGAACCTGTCCAATGGAGAAACATCAACTAGTTTGCTAAAAAGCATTCGCAATTATAAATAGAATATTAGGAAATACCAACAAAAGAAATAAACTTATTCCTTAAAAAAACATAACTAGACAAACTAATGGCACAACATTGAACGAGAATGTTAGGAAATACCAAAACAAATGTTTGACAAGGGACTTTTTTAATCTAGCATCCAAAGACAGCATTCGCATGCACCAAATATTCAGAGTGCAAACCAAATACGTTACATGATTTGTCCGAAATCTTCATTTCAAAAAATACAAAATCTTATATAATCACAAGAACACAACACACCTGGCTTCTGGCAATAGTGTACATACTCTCTTCAAGCATCTCAGCCTTTTTCTTAAATTCCTGTAGTCCCTCATGTCCGATGACAGAAAGATGCCTCATAAAGATGTTCATTCTACATAAGGTCAACACAAACAATTTAAATACTTAGTCATTTCACAAATTAAAAAGTAAGAGAAACATTCACACAAATTAATAACATGGGTATGTACGTACATCTCATCTTTGTTATTTTCCCGTAAACCCGGATGCAGTTGAGCCCTCTAGTCAACAAGTTCCATGGTGGTATCACGAACAACGCCATTTGCACCTTGAGTAGGCATCAAAGTTAGTAGAGATAGGTCTTCTGTAACTTTCATCTGTAAGAAAAAGGGGAAATTTAAAAATTAAACTCATAGAGAGAGCCTATAACTTTTATATTACGATTACCATCTGCTCTCTGATAGAGTCCAACAATGCCACCTGCACCCTGATTCAGCCTCAAATCTAGTAGAGACTGACTGGTCTTTCAAAGCTTTTAACTGAAGTTCAACGATGAAACATAACGTAAAAGTTAATCAAGCATACTGTGGTTTAAATAAAATGTAAGACAACATGTAGCAAGCACCTTCTGAAACACTTGTGCTTGCCAGTGTCAGTCATTTGAATTGCCACAAGAGCTGCATGAAGTCTGCTGTGGGATTTTGTAATATAGCTTCCATAATCCACATATTGAAGTTTAGTTGACGAATGAATATATTCGGACTGCAAACCAAAGAAATATTACCATTTTAGGTCCATATCCCTAATGACATTCAGTCCGGAAAAGCAAAAAGACAATGAAATACTATGTAAACAATATAAAAGACAAAACAAACCTGTAAAAATCTCCTCTTCAACCCTCTCAGCTATTTCCCAAAGTGTGTCATGTCCAGATGCCTCTTGATGGTATTCAAGGTCAACATCATATTATAACTTACACTGAACCCAAACTTATAGAGCACTACAAAAGACTTTATAGGTACATACATGTTATTTCCCAACCTTTCACGGTCACCCTAACTACGAGGTGGCCTTGCAGTTAGACTCATGCACATGCTCTGAGACATAAGAGGATAGCCGGCCGGCCGGCCATCATCATCACTGAGAATCTATCCAATGGAAGAAAAAAATATCAAATAGTTTCGCAATTGTAGGATTGTGTAATAAATAGGAAAGAAATAAACTTATTCCTTAAAAAATAACTAAATGGCGAAGGATAGAGTGTTACCATCTAAATTGTTTGAAAACGGATTTTTTATATTAGCATCCATGTCCCGGATAAGCAAGCCTATCTGCTGCGTTTATTCAGACCGCAAACCAAATACATTAAATGATTTTTTTAACAACATCATCTATAATTGAATATAGAAGACAGCTAGAGGCTGCGGAAACCTACAGAACTCAAAAAGATATCATACAATCAAGCTAATATCACATTCTGCCCAGAATTTCAGTCTATGGACACACCTTTACTCCTATATGACCCATAAAAAAGTATCCTCTTTGATAGCTTCCACAGTTGTATTTCATTCCAAAACTTGTTATATTATAACCACAACAAACCTGGCTTCTAGCAGCACTATAGATCCCCTCTTCAATTCTCTCAGCTGCTTTCGTGTACGAATCAATTAAACATTCAAAACTCTACATACCAGATGCCCGGTTGAGCTATCTAGGGTTTTGGTACCCTTCAGACTTCAGAAATTATTATTACCCTTAGGTGCCCGCCCAATCCGGCAGAGTCAATATATGTCATAAGTGTAATATTTACATTATGTCATTTGTTTTTATTACTTTTTTTATTCGTACAATATTTACGGTAGCGTTATTGTGGTGATATCTGTTATAAGTGTTACACATGTCTAGTAATTATTAAATTTAGAATTTAAAATATCAAGTAGTTCAAAAAATCATTGATGTAAAAAAGTAACACACGAATAAGAAAAAATAAGTCTTAAACATAAATAAAAGTTATAGAAAGTAGTACACAAATAAGGAAATATAAGTCTTAAACATAAAAGTTGATAACTAAAAGCTCAAGTGTCAAGTACTTTGCATCATGGTAAGAACAATTTAGTAATCATACGCCTTAAACATCTCAATGATGTCATCTATATTGTCACGCCACCATTTGTCATCATCGATATCAGCGTCCTTCGGAATTTCTTGTATCTCTTCCTGTTTGATTGTTACATATCCTTTGGAGGATAAGTTTCTTCTTTGTTCTCCTCTTTAACTGATACATCAGCAGTGTAGTGTAGCTGGAGCAGTTTGAGGAACTGGAAAAAAAAATTCATGTTATCTTTATATATAATATAGGATAGAAATGTAGATACCTAACACATCTTCCATTTTGCTCGATGTCTTATCGATAACAAATTCTTAATTAGTTTGTCTTGTTAAAATTGGTATGTTCATCGTGCAACTAAATCTGAAAAACCAAATATGTTAATAACATTCACATAAAAGTAAAAAAAATCATATATGCATTGCTTTGATTTACCAAACTAACCTTAAAAGCTTCAATCTCACATGCTTGGTATTTCCAAACAGTTGAATTCGAAATTGGATCCATTTTTGACTTTGTTTGGCCATAGACATAGGTGTGTATTATTATTATTATTATGTATTTATACAATAATTTTAGTAGTGCATTAGGATTTAATTTTAAAAATTTTGCATTTTCCGTTTGGTTTTCTATGAGATTTAACACCCTATTAGTTAGAAAGCTTGTTGTGTTTTGAAGATGTATTATGTTTAGATTATGAAGTTTTTTCCTAAAAGTTTGTTGGTGGAAAACTTATTTACCAAAGCTCTAAAACAACGTTTTTATAAAAAAGTTTAAAACCTAAAATGCTTCTAAAAACATTTTTATAAAAAAGTTTTTATGAAAACTAAAATTCCATTTTATCTGTAAAACTCTAATATGGTATTTTATATATAAAGTTTTTGTTGAATTAGATTTTTAAGACGAATAGAGTAGCTTTCATATATGTTTTTTTGAATTAATTGATTAAGACATATAAATAGTTTCTACGATATGTTTATTAAAAGGTCTGGAGAAGCTTCGTTGAACGTAGATTTAATTAGATATTTCAGCCCTGGAACGAAATATAAAGTTATTTTTGTTGCGTTTAATTTAATTTAGTTTCCAGTTATTTCACTTGTAGAAGACATGTCTCTAATAAGACAAATTCTCGTCTCTTATTCATTCATGTTGGTATATGATATAAATTACAAAATGTTGAGAATCTGCGAGGCTTGATGAGTTGGTTAATAGTGAGGAAACTTAAATATAAAATTTAATACTTGTTGGGATTTGCATGGATCGATCCATGTCAGCTTTGGGCTTAAAATGAACCACAACCGAAAATCCATTTTTTAAGTTTTAGATTGTTGTCCGGTTTTTGTTTTCTAGTGTTGGTTTTTTGCGTGTGGGTTCGGTTCAATTTACTTCAATTATGACTTTATTCATTTAGGTTTGAAATGTTTGGGCCTGCAAAAATACTCTAAAATAATTAGGCTAAAAATTTTTATACTAAAGTTTTTGTTAATTATCTTTTTAATAAACTCGGGTATAAAACTCTTGGCCTAAAATAATGAATTTGAACTATATATCTAATAACAAACATTTGAAAAAGCTCGGTGTTATTTGATTTTGTTCAGTTTGGTTTTAGAGCGAGGCATAACCGGAATTGAAGCGTAACTACTGGTTAAAAAAAAACCAAACTATCATTTATTAGCTTAGGTAAGTTATTTTGGTTTGCTTGATTGCTTTTGTCAGCTTTTTCGATTTTAGTTCGTTAATCAATTATTTTAATTGGGTTCTTAGTTATAGACCTTGTAAAGTATCATTACATGCTACTTTTTTATATAAAAGGAGGATTTTGTTATGTTGTTTATAATTACTGACTTTGTCTTGTTTTTGTAAATAAACAACAACATTTTCAACGGCTTAGAAGATCCGGTCGAAATTATCTCATGACAGTTGGGTGGACAAAGTCTTTTGCTCGTGAGTTTGTTGTTGATATGGCTGCAAGTTTTTTTTTGTCATTGTGCTTGTAGAAACATATTGAAAAGGGTTGGAATGTGACAGTGTAAACTGGACAAATCCGCACAACACTTACTAGTGCAATTAAATATGTATAAGTAAAATGATACTATTTTATGGTGCTTATTTCTGTTTAACCTGCTTATCATTTAAAATAAAATATTATGATCATATAACAATATATTTTGCATACACATGTGGATCTTCGACTAAAAAAACCAATGCAAATAAGCTGCTGAAATCGACAAAAAAGTTATTCCATTATTTCGGAGACATCATCTAATTCAAACAAATGTGTTTTAGCCTATTAAAGATTTCTCTTTTTCATTACGGACACAGAACAATTCATTAGGTATAAAACATTTTAGATGCAGAAAACTAATAAAACATTATTTTAATATAACCAATTAGATAAAACAAGTGAGGTTGTTTGATATCAATTTACTACCTGCTAACCGATGTAAGTGTGTGCACCCAACCAAATAAATACACAAACATACATAATACAAACCAAGCTCACATCAAACCCGTATGTGCAAGGTTTCAAAATTTAATATAGTCACCGGAACAAATTGGTGAACACTATTAATCAAACGAAAACTAGAGTGAAAAGGGTTGGAATATTTAAAAATGATAATAATAACAATAACGCAGATAGTCTTGAGCATTTGAAATGTGATAGGATGCATTGCTCTAATCACTTGTACACTAATGCATCATCTACTTGTACATTTTAATCCGTACGAGAATAAAGACAACTATCGAAACGTTGACAAAATGAGTAGGTTGTCACGATACCTTTGATTTTTTTAGACATTATAATTTATAAGATAGACCAACAATACGTAAAAAAAATTATAAGTTTGTTGTGGAGGGGGAAAAGTGTAACTAATTATCCCTAATTTTGTTAGAATAAACGGATTTAAGTGTAATAATATGAGAAACTAAAATACAATTAGTGTTTAAGATCAATTTACCCTCATTTTAAGGATGTTTTTATAAATAAAGAGAGAGTAAATTGTTATTTTTTGAATATCTTAAAATACCCCTATTATGCATTATAATATTGTATACATTATTATGTCAATTACAATTGAATTGAATACAAGATATTTATAGATTCAACTAATGTTTGATGAAGATAACAATTTTACTTCAAAATATCAACTCACCTTCAAAAGTTTCTAAGAGTTTCTTTTTATATGTATCTAAACTTTTAACAACATTTATTACCCATTAACTCATGGGTCTGTCATATGATTAGCATTTTGGTAATTTTCATCCTTGTTTACTACTTTTGGAGGAAGTAGTTAAACGTACAATTCTAAAAGTATCTAAGTCAATTTAAAACCAAGTTTCAGAAAAAAACATAAAACTAGTACACAAGTATTAACGTTAAATTCGACTTTGCTTTCGGAAGTTTGACAAAAATAACAAGTTTCCTTCAACACTTTTAGTCAATGTGAGAGAAAACGACTGAAATGTCCATCACATGACAAATCCATGGATTAGACTTCACGAAGAAAATGATGTTAGAGGTTTGTAAAAAAAAACTTTTAAATGCAAATTGATGTTCTTAATATTTTGAAGAAAAATAATTATTTTGTAACTAATATCATTATTATTATATTAAAGAACTAGTGGGAGATCCGCATATTGTTGCCGAGTCGATAATACGGGTCGTGAGTATATTTACCATCTATAATACCCAATTTCTAAAGGTAAAAGTTAAAAGAAAAAACAATAATAAATAGACCAAAGGAATTAATATACTAATTTAGTCAAATTGAACCCAGCTGACTTTTTCTCTCTCCTGACCGTATCCCTCTTTCTCTCTCCTGCCCGTCCTTTTCCTATCCCTCTAAAAAATATTTATAAATTGAACCCTTTTCCATTTCAACCTCCAATATCTCTTCCACACCTTCTCTCTCTAAAAGAAGAACACCTCTTGCATGGCCTGAACATGCTTACACTCAACAAAATGTAAACTTTCATGATGAGAATATTATGGGTTTTTTCGCAGATTCATTTCAAACTAGAAATGACAACAGTATTGAACAGTTTTTGAACAATCTCTTAGATTGATTTCGTTTGTAAAACATTTGTTTATTATTATATTAATTAATTATGTTTAATTTTTTCACAGGAAAAATCAAATGAAAAGGGTTTGTCAAGTGCCTGCTGAAGGATTATCCTCTGATGTGTGGTCATGGAGGAAATATGGTCAAAAACCCATTAAGGTTCTCCATATCCAAGGTTTGTAATTTCTCATTTTTGTTTATTTAGAGCAAAGAGATGTGAATAATTTATTCTCTTTTTTTTCTTCTTTTTTTAACTTAGAAATGCAGATATACAATTTAAGTTTTTCTACATTTATTTTTGCATTTTTGAAAAGAAAATAATGAAAAAACACAGGTTATAAAAATTAAAAAAACTTTATTTCAGCATTTTTAAAAAGAAAATAATAAAAAAACACAGGTTATAAAAATTAAAAAAACACAGGCTCTATTGGCATACTGATGATGATGGGATTGAGCTTTGGCTTTTGTTTCAGCTTTTGCATGGAAGAGAGAGAAAAGGCTTGAATTGGGGTTGTCAAATTAAAAATTAAAAAACTTTTACTTTTTGATTCATTTAATAACACCCTTTATCAATTAAACAGATACACTACACTTAAAACCATGATGTACAAGTTAATACGACCGGGTTACCGACTTGACCACATGCAACCATTTAATCATCACCTCTACTCCGTCTCATGAGCGTAAAAGAACCGCCATCAACCAACGTGTTTCTAAATTCGATCATTTTCTCGTTTGTCGAGGGGTAAAAGTCGAACCCACTCTGCGGGTTGAATGTGAAGTTGATTTTACAAAGAATGCCCTGAACAAGATCAATTATCTTATCTCCATCATCGATGCTGCAAAATATAAGATTCAAAGCAATAATTAACGCAACACAAAATGAGCCAAATTACACACATAACCCCAGGATTAGACCTTGCAAAATGGTTTGAGTTGGGTAATGGGTCGAATTAGGTTGAACTAAATTGTTTAGACTAAATAATCAAGAAGGTTCTATGCATTATTAAGATAAAAAAACATATTTGGAGAAGCTTATTGGGATGAACGTAAATGATAAGGAGAGAGCAAAGTTGGTCAAACATGTAGTTGACTCCAGCTTGCAACACATTCAAATATTTATTCAAACTATAGTAATGTTTATATTTATAATCAATGTAAAATTGTTTTGAAAAACAATTTTAAATATCTATTTGCAACATACTTGTCTTGCATTATTTTCAAGTATTACCTTTTTTCAATCATTGGTAGGATGAAGCTACAAACATAAATGATGACAGTCAAGAGTTCCAATTTTATTATATAAACACAATGAAACACTGATTATATTATATAACCTTTCTAGAATCAACTTAGGTTGGCTCTCTATAATTAAATGTTGCGATTTGTAAAAAATCATACATACATACCCCTTACTTAATTATTATTATATTATATAATACTAAAAAAGTAAGTTTGGTCACTACCGCTGACGCAACCATCGCATCTCTCCGAAGCATCCGTTTAATACAAATATATTATTATCCTATATAAAAAGTAACAAAGAGATATCACTAACCAGTATAACGTTTCTTATTCTCAAACTTGGCGGTTACTTATTTTACCGCGTTATCTCCGACCAAATAACCGATTAACTCTCGAACTATATACATAAATTACCAACACGGTTCTTATTCTCAAACTTGGTGGTTAGTGATTTTGCCGCGTTATCTCCGACCAGATAACCGATTAAATCTCGAACTAGATACGCCGTAATTAATACCGTCCTGACTTTACATGCAATAAACAAAATAACACGACTCCTCCCGTATTTTGCCTTTCACATCCTATAATACCCCTACCAGTTTACTACACCAAAAATCTCCGATCAACATCCTTCGGCCGCAACTCATTTTTCCGCAAAACACCAGAACCCCCCTTAGATATACTTATGTTTCGGATGATGTATAATGTTTTTAATAAGGTGTAAACTTATGTAAACATTATTTTTGTAATAAAAATCTCCCTCTCTCTCTCTCATCGAGTAAGAAACATATTAATATGCGATATTACGGATGCATGCAATTTGCAATTTGCAATTTGGTTGGATCTACTCATTTACAAGGGTTGGATTGCCATTAACAAGTGTCTACTTAACCTACAAGAGTCGTTTCTAGGCTAATAGAAATCAAGTCACTAAAAACTTGACTTTATAGCTGAAGTCAATTCTAAAACTAAAGGTCATTTGTAAGCAATTACTTGAACCATACAATCAAGTGCGTAAATGTGCTTGCTTTAAATTTTCTTAACTTATGCACGTTATCTATAAGAGCTTATTTTTTATCCACTTGATTGTTATTTGTTTGTCCAGGTTTATTTTTTTGTTTCTAAGATAGAGTTATGCGGGTGAAAGTTATTACTAACAATTTGGTCAAAAGAGTAAAAGTTTATTGTTGATGGAAAAACAATTTTACTTTTAACATTGCAATAAAATCTAACGTATCTAGGAGCATGTTTACATATTAATAAGGACAAAATCAACTACAAATACCCTTATCATACAAAACGTACGGATAGGATGAATAGATAAAAAATGCTTTTTTTAGCATGTCAAAAAAAAAAAAAAAAACATTTGAAGTAAAATGCTTTAGTATGATATTATAATCCGGATGTTAGGCAAAATGAAAGAATATATGCATAAACTTAAGAATTTTCGCATTTCATACGGTAAATCTAAAGACATTCATGGTCAAAATCCTGCCGCAACCCGCGGGTTAACGTCAAACTCGTTCATATCATACATTTACTAACTACATGCCTTATGTCAGGAATTTTAAGAGGTCAAAATAAGTTTCAGAAGCATATACCAAAACAAATCTACTCCCCAAAAAGTCCTTGTTAACACATCTCACTGCTTCAGGCGCAAGCTTGCAGTAAGGTGCGTGCAAACACACCAACTTTATCGACATGAAGCACACTGTGGCAAAACCGCCATCTGACATGACACCAACCGTGATTTTCTATGTATCCAACCTCATTGCCCTTCTAAGCATGCTTCAAAAACAAAAACACTGGACGAAACCGCCACAAGCGAACACCACTAAATGATCTGCACCACTATAATCAATCTCCCAGCAAGCAAGTACGGGTGCAATAGCTGGAAAGGGCCCCATGATTGATAAGACCCATGCCAACTGTCGGTTGCTCCAAAAATGCAGCTTGCAACAGCGGCCCCACGAGTGAGCCTGTGAAGAGAAACTAGCAGGGCCATGTGTTGACCAAACCATAGGCTTTTGGTGCAGCCACGCCTAAAGCAAGCCCTTCGGCTAGAGCGTGAAGAGCTATGGCTAGACATGATAGTATTGACTGGAGGGTAAGTGCACTAATTGAGAACCCGGGTGCATTAGATAAGGTGTTTGCTGATGTTTTATTTTTGGGTGGCGAGTTTAGTGGCCGTGGAGATCGAAAGTGTGTGAAAGAGGAACCCATTATGTAAACTGGTCTAATAAAGATTACACTACCTGACCAGAAAAAGAAGTTTCCAAGTGGGTTTCAATACCTTCAACAGCGGTTGCTATTGCCTTTCCCCTTTCAGCTGCCCGCCATTCTCTACAACAGGCAAGATGTAATGGAATTGAATTAGTTCACAAGATTAGAAGGTTCTAGAATGACAATAAGTAGCAAAATGACAGGGAGGAAATAAGTCGGGTCAAAAAGAGTGATTTTAGTATGAGTTGGGTTGGTTGATCAGAAACACTTTTTGTCCCTTTTTTCTTCAACTATATAAATAACCCATATATAAAACATGGCCCGTGTTAGGCCCCTTTCAACCCATTGGTTCGGTTTCATTTTTGAAAAGTTTTTTTTATTTTACGAATATAACTCGAAACTACGAAGGATAATTTTAATACGGGACAGGTTGGTTTTGACCCCCTTTTCCTTGAATTTGGTAAATAATCAATATACAAATATGACCCTATGCATGTTCTTTCATCAAAGCACTTGATGGAACGAAGCCTCTGGCAAGCTCGAACGCTTGTTGTTACTCCTCGACAACGTTTTCACACATCCTTTCCAAATAAATCATATTACTTTTGAAAAACATTATGATACATCTAGGCCCTTGGTGTGAGCTAATTCACTAATACAATCAAGATTGAAGAACTCGCTAGTCGCAAGTCGGCCGTTGAAGTGGGGACTAGCGATTACTCGAGATTAATCGGATCTGAAGAAACACCGATCGAACCTAGGGATATCCGGAGATATATTAGTTACAATCGAGAGATTTCTGTATAAAAGGTTGCCTCTTCGATTGCTCTTCAGTGTAATCTCACTCGGGCTGATCAGCAAAACTAACAGCACCGTTAGTCTCGTCACGGGGAAAATGGTGGGTTTTCTCCGTGACCACACTCCGGCGTGAGAATAAGTATTTGGTGATTGCAAGTAGTAAGCAACAAGCAAAAGTTAGTTCGTATGTTTCTGGATATTTGTGAATGGTTTACCTAGTGGTTCGATACTTATTTTATAGCCGAAAGTAAGTGGGCTTAGGAGATGGGCTGATAGGCCTTAGGCCCGGCCCAGACGACCAGAGATATCCGTTCTGTCCCTCTGCATCGAACATTAAATGTTCCCTGTAGGAGAATTAATGTTCTCTGTCAGAAGGTGTGCTTTGTTGGATGCTGAATGGTGGCACGTGTAAAGGCAGCTGTCTCTGGTGTCAGACCTGCTATCAGCCGAAAGTGGAGAATGTGTGACAGTTACTGGCGTAAGTATGGTTGGTGCACAGTCTGGCGTCTGCATTACTGTTCATGCGACGCTGTCAGACGCAACCTGCCGAGCAACCGTTGGTCACAACTCTGCCACTCCGTACCCTTGTATATAGTCAACGCCTCTTAGCGCTTATCCCTTCTGCGAGGCTGTCAGTCCTTTCCGGCCAGCGCAGAATGGCATGGATAAATCATTTTGTCCACAAGACTATAAGGTGCTCTCATGTTTGTCTTGGCCTTGCAAGGTTTTAGGATTTGCGGCTAGAGGGTTGTTTCGTCCGCGCAGGGTCAAGTAGCCTGCGTGTTTAACTCTAACTTTTCCGTTGTGCCAAGTACACAAGGTTCGTTGTGTGACTTATATTGTTTGGTCTAACTTGCCGTTGCGCTGAGTGCGCAAGGCTCGTTGTGTGACCTACATGTATTGGTCTAATTTACCGTTGCGCTGAGTGCGCAAGGTTAATTGTATGACCAATTGGTTCCAAGAAAGGCGTACCATTACACATTGCGCGCAAGGTTATCCTTGTAGTATGTTGTTGAGGGTATGGTTCCTTGTGCAGGTGCAGGGTTTTTGGGACCATATCCCTCTAGGATCGGGTTTTTTATATGTTAATTTTCATTTTATGTATACATATACACATTTTTATAGATAAATATTTTAAGTAGCTAGGTTTTAACTCTTACTCAGTTCATTATTTAAGTATACAAGATTAATTGTTGGAATTCACATGGTTTTGTTGGAAACTGGCTGGAATTTAGAGGTTTTGTCCGGAATATACAAGTTTTTTGCCGGAATCACCGATGCCCGACTAGCGATTGATGGACTGATTAACAAAAAATTACTTAGTTACCAGCCGACTAGCGATTAATCACCAACTAATCACGATTTTTAGAACACTAACTAAAATAACCAAAGAAAAAAATTAACCATCATCACAAAAAGTTGACTTTCTTCATAAACTTCATTAAAATAAAGTGCTTCTACACCATAGGGATGACTTGCATTCCATCTAAGAAGTATCAAATTTTAGTTCATTGTTGTCAATTAAAACCTCTCTCACATAAACGAAACAATTATATATGCGCAGCCAATAAACAAAACAATTATTTATGCACAGCCAAATCTAATCCATTGACTGGACTCAGGAGCTGTGATTTCTGCCATGTTTGTATTCGGGTATATGACCACAGATGGTTCACGAATTTCCCTGTATTCTTCGCACACAGCACATATGTCAACAAAGGTGTGTTATAAAGTCCCCACATGGAGCCTCCTGCAACATATCAAACAATATTTTTAATAAATTCCTTCAACTTACGTCTCAACTCAAGGTATTCAAGGCAAAAACTCCTGTTCCTTTCGTATTAACCACCTTCCTCTTCATTAACCACTCTTGAGGGTAGAGAAGGGTATGTGTAATTTTGATACATTGTAAAATACACATATTTATCCTATGTAAGTTGTATAATTTTTATTAGTTCTAGAGTCGTTTTTGTTTGTATTTGTATGTCCCGGTGCGAAAAACGATCATAAACGAGCCTAAATGAACATCAAACGAGAACCGGGAGTTTGGAATAAAACCGAAAGACGATAATTGCATTTGCTGAAAAGCGTACGAAGCACGTCATAATATTTTATATAAAGATGAGAGTCCTGAATTACAATTAAAGAAAAGCTATTTAAAAATAGTTATCAAAAATTGAGAGGCTGATTTGCACTTTTCATAAAAGTTGAGATTAATTCTTTCCACATCACGACAAAACTAAAAAAAAAGTGAATTTTTGAGCCTGCCATGTGTTTCGCTATTGACCGAAATAAATGGGGTTTGACCGCCTCTTTTGTATTTGGTGGACATTAGAATTATAATACTTATAGGATTGGTGGACATATTTAAAAGGCATATCTCATAACATACAAAGATATATATTCTACGATTTTGAAAAAAAAACGATACCGATTAGAAGGAGAAAGAGAGCAGCATACGAAGATCAGGGCTTGAACGAAGAAGACTTGTGAAGACTTTTAGAAGATAATAGTTCGCAACCGGATAGAAAACGCCATTAAACTAGTTTATTAATTATTAATCATGATGTATACGATTTTTATTCATTATGAGCGGCTAAATTCTTAAACTATTTCGGTTTGATGAACTAATTCGCATGTTTTGCAAAACTTTGTTCGATTCGATTTTTTACGAAGTTTATGTGTTTGATCTAAAATAGTTTTTATTGTTGCTGAATTTGATCATGTGTACTATTATTTGTTGATATTAATTGATTGGTTTACATTATTGGTGTATTTGTAATTCATCATAGACACGTTAAAATAATTAGTTAATTCGTTAGTCTAGTCAATTTTCGTTTTAGCCCTATTATTAGAAATAATTAGGTACATTAATCAATTAAAATCAGTAGACATAAGTGTGTATCCAATTCCATTGAATACAAATATAATTTGGGATTGCTAGGATTTGTTTATTCATTGTTTGGTAGTTTTAGACACTCAATAGATCGGGGTCTTTCTAATTATTCGCGTCTAAAAGATTCTAGATTTTCAGTGTATCAATTTAAAACTAGCTTCACAATTAAAAGGAGTTAAAGTGAGTTGCTTTTTCATGTCTCTAGTTGCGTGATTCAGTTTCGATAGGCCGAGTCGTTTCAATCTAGCACTTCATTCACTATTTGATTGCGTGTTATAGATCAGTTCTTAGGTTTTTTTGTACATTCATCTTATATAATTACTATAGAATTTATCTTCTCTAACGAGAGAGTAGTCGGTCTAAAATAAAAAAACTTGTTAATTGTCAATCGTAGAAGTTTTGCATGTGGTTAAGGATTTTTGCCTAGGTTGTTTGTTCATCATTACTGGTTACACTCGTGCTTGCTTTTGCTCTCGTCCCGTCTTAGTTCTCGTTAGTTAAAATCAGGTTATTAGTTAGTTAATTAAAACAAATAGTTAAAAAAATCCAAATTAATTTTAGCTAGTTATTCGGTTTAGGTTGAGTTTTAGAGTCTGCCACATCTAGTCCCTAGGTTCGATACTCGGTCTTACTCACTTTACTATTTCACGACCGCTACAATTGTCGTTAGTGTGTAGTTTTTAGGTAATTCCATAATCAAAACTTAGCTATAAACTGAGTACACATTCACACACATCAAGTTTTTGGCGCCGTTGCCGGGGACTTGTTTTTGGCACTTTATTTGCAATATTTGAACTGTCTTTCTAGCTTTTACTGCTTTTTAGAATTGCTTGCCCTTAGGTATATTTTGCTTGCTTGATTGCAATTTGTGCCTCTAGGTTAGCGATTTTTGTGTTTCATCCTTTAGTGTATGCCACGTACTCGTTCGCAAGGATCACTAGATTTTACATCTTCTTCAGAGCCCGAGCGAGAGCTTCACGAGCGCTTGTCACAGCACAGGGAGCACGTGAACAAAATCAGCGATAAAAAGGTACACATTCCCATTCCACTTCCTGGTTTCGATATGCCAGAACCACGATAGACCATTCACCAGCGCGCCAGTGCAGGTTTCACTTGGGGACCGAAACCCTATCACTACACCCGCCAGCCCTTCCATCCAAAACTGGCAGATTCCATCTCATGCTATGACCACCATCTCAAGCACTACTCAGTTTCATAGATTAGATGATGAGGACACGCCAGGACATATCACCCGTTTCAGCCGCATCTGCAACACCTTTAACATTCATAATGCTACTGCCGAGGCAGTCTACTTATGCCTTTTCCCGTTCTCACTCACTGGTCAAGAAGCCATCTAGCTTGACACTCTACCTCAGGATTCCATCATTACATGGAATGACCTGAAGGCCAAATTTCTGAAAAAGTACTACCCGCCTTCCAAAGTCGCTCGTCTCAGGGGCCAGATCCACTCCTTTCGCATGGACCTCGATGAGCCATACCACATGGCTTGGGAGCGCTTCCAAACCCTACTTGCTAGATGCCCCCAACGTGGACTTTCTGACTAGGCACTCGTTGAGAAGTTCTTTAATGGACTGACCTTTGAGACTCAACAAATGTTCAACACTCCTGCTGGAGGAAACTGTATGGAGAAGAAAGATGTGAGTGAATGTGAGGATTTGTTCAAGAGCTTTGCTCAGGCTGAGCATGTAACAGCCCAGCGTAACCATACCATGATATTGTCCATTTTGGCAGCCAGCACGCCCTCAGCGCCCTTCCCTCACGACTTTAAAACGCGTCATGATGGTGAAGGTATCAAGCCCCTTATAAGGAAGCCTTCGTTCCCTTTCAACCGATGTGGGAAATCACAATCCACTCCCCATAAAGGGTCCAGCTTCCTCGCGGGACCTGACACTACCGGTCTGGCCCTGGCTCTGATACCATCTGTAACAGCCTAGCGTAACCGCACCATGATATTGTCTGCTTTGGCAGCTAGCACGCACTCAGCGCCTGCCTCTTACGGTTTTAAAACGCGTCATGCTGGTGAAGGTATCAAGCCCCTTATAAGGAAGCCTGCGTTCCCCTTCACAACCAATGTGGGATATCACAATCCACCCCCCTTAAAGGAGTCGTATCAAACTAGTCAAAGTCCATTGAAAATCAAAGCGCGGACCCGAGTTCACTTGGGAACGGGAAGACGAAATCAAAAGAAAGTACCCCCACCTGTTCGAGAAATCCTACGCAAAAGATGACACGACTTAAATTTCGGGACGAAATTTTCTTGAACAATGGGAGAATGTGGTAATCGGCAAAATTTCGGTAATTCTGTACAACCTGAACAATTATTTCACTATCTATTTACCGTATAACATGACTTAAATTATAGTTTTAAGTCTTAAAGTCTAGGAATTCAACAAAATCATAGATTGGAATGATAATGAATTCGTTACAATAACGAACATATAAGACCATATCTTAGACGGATGACAAAGACGCGAACACACGATAAATATCGGTACTGGTTACGGTACAGTCTGATATGACAAAAATAAGACATAAGATATGTCTGCACTATTATACCATGAAAATTTTATTTAAAACACCAAATTGTCCAAGTCTGCAGCAAAATACAGCATTTTGCAACAAAATACAGCATTCCGCAGCACAAAACAACAAATGTACGAAAACCCAAAAATAAATATTTTAGTTAAGAATAATAACGGGTGTTAAAAATAGTATAAAACCCGTATATAAATCCTACTGTTTAAAGTTATACAACTTGTTTAGTAAAAACCTGACAACAAAGCCGGTAAGGAACTGAACTCAAAATAACCAATTTATTAGTCTGGAGAGCTAGATTAATAAACTAGACAATAAAATTAGTACTAGAACTATTGTGTACATAAAATTATATAAGTAAAACAATATGTCAGTATTTTACCAGGTACAAGACCCAAACTAAATTTATCAACCGAACGACGAAACAATAAGACTAGTAAGTTATTTTGGCATATTATAATATCACTTTAAAGTGTTGGGCCATTAGATTTTATAAAAACTTATATATAAAAACATTAAAGTTTTTAAAGTTTATAAAATTACAAGTTTTATAAAAATAAAAAATAAAACCAAACCACCCTGTCACACCCCGGCTTTCCACAGCCAATTAAACACCGGTGGTCCCGGGTGGGGAATATCGTGACATAAAGTTGATATCATCATAGTCAATTAAACACAGCACATCGGAAGTCTTGGATTTAAATTACTATTTCAAACCAAATGTTCGAAATACAAAATAATACACAGGCTCATAATAGAAGATCCACAGGCGGATCATAAATTGTACAAAGAAAGAATATAAAACAGACTTTGGGCAGATCTAGGATTTGCAAGATCCTCTATCACTACCACTTCCAGCGTATTTTCGTATTGTACCTGCAAGCTTAGTCTTTTGAAAATACGCCAGCTTTCGCTGGTAAATACACCCAACTAACTCATTTTGAAAACATTTAAATATGCTTTAAATACGTATAGCACAAAATCTTTTATAACTTGGGAAAGTTGACCGTCCAACCTTTTTAACAGATTTACATGTTTGTCCAGACATACAGGGCCTGGCACAGAGACCGAGACATGATTAACGTACACACCACTTTGGACTCACGAAGGAGTCAAATCTTCCCAACCTTGTGGTTAATACAATTTGAGCGTCTATCGGGTGTATGCCTACACCCGCGCTAAGGTCGTGGCCATTATCTATTGTAATGAGCCGAGGATATCCAGGACACGGTAGTTAACCCCCGATGTTTAAGTTATCAAACAAAACTGACTAAAACAGAATTTGCGGATTTACTAGCCACAATCCAGCATTCGATTGATCCCATTTCCGACCAAGCGGTAATAATTTACCGTAACCCAAGCCCGTATAGGGGAAATAAGTCGAGAGTATTTACCTGAGATAGTCTTCTTTTAATTTAATAACTCAGCCGTACACAAAAGTACTAAGTGCAGATAGCATTTATCGGCAAGTCTCTAGTCTGGATTATGGCATAAACTAACCAATTAAATATTAACGGTCTTATTTAAGTCATAGACTTAGACCGACTAGCGTACTTGATCAAAACGTATATTGCTAGATTAAAAGACGATTGGATAGAATGTAGTTTAATCCCAACAAGTACCTTGACTTGTGTAATATGGATAAACTATAAACATTCAGGATTTTGAGACTTAAATGACTAGGTTAGACCCATTTCGGTTAATTTTCGTAAACTAGTTACATGTGCTTAACCGTACGCATATTAGCGATATCGGGTAACCGGATATGTCATTGACAAGTTTGATATGCCATTATATTTTAAATAAGTTGTAATATCAGTAGGATATCAACTTTTATGCACGTTAAGGTTTTAAAATGAAACTATGCCTCATAAGGGCATTTCGGTAATTTCATACCGTATAAAAGGACCTTGAATATAATTTGATGTTATAACTATAAGTATTCTGGAAAAATAACTTATTTATGATATGATATCAGTAAGATATTGATTATATGTGTAATTTATCTTTTATGACCAAACTATGCACCGAAGGGGCATTTTGGTCATTTTACACATAGTTTATAAATTATTTGGGATTCTGAGTTCATATCATATAGCTTCTGTAAAAATGTTTAGAATAAGTTTTGAAATCAGTAGGTAACAAGTCTTGGTTGATAAATATGGTTTAAAACCATACTTATGCGCCGAAACGACGCTTATGTCGTAAAATGACGATTTATGCGATGTTTAACGAAAACTGATCTTAAGGTCAGATTAAAATGTCTTAGATATGTTATTTAATACAACATATCAGTAGGTAAAAGTTTACCTTGAAAAGATATGATTAAAACCATTTTATAAGACATAAGGGCTTTATCGTCATTTACCGACATATTACAAGGACTTGTTCATGAATTCAGTTTATTATCTGATTTAATCATCCCAAATAATCCTACTTATAATATTACGTCAGTATGAAACTCATTTTCAAGTTCATTATCTTTAAAACCTCCTTTTATGTAAAAAGGCATTTTAGTCAAAATGTCATAATTACGGAACTTGTGCATAAACTCAGATTCTGATTATGATCATGTAATATAACCTCAGAGGGTTATGCTACATTATATTACGATCATAATGCAACTTTAGACCAGTGGCTAACTAATCTAAATCGGGTCAGAATAGAAAGTCAAAGCAGAAGTCAAACTTTGCGACTTTCGGTTGCGAACCGATCCGATAACTGAAATTGACGAGCCGAACATGTTCTAATAATTATTACCAACTTGTTTAGGTGTCAAAACAGGTTTCATAACATATATAAGATCAATTTATGATTTTTCCAAAAAATGGCCTATTTGACTTTTTAATGTCATAACTTTGACCCGTCGATTGGTCTAGCAAACGTGATCTTCAGGAGGTGCCCTTTATAGGGACTAACACCTACCTTATTACGATCACTTAGCCATGTTCGTTACGAACAACGGCTGGACCATAATGGTCTTAACTGAAAGTCAAGGCGTTGTCCGTAAAACGATTGACTTTTGGCTATAAAAGCCTATAAACGAAAATGCAAGAGGAAGGAACACTTACAAGTGGTTCCTAGAATGCAATAGAACTAAGTTGGATGCTCCTTTCAGTTAGAAACTTCCAGATGAGGGAGATAGATTGTGTATGAGAAAGGTGCCAGTTCAAATGGTGAACCTTGGCACCTAAAAATGTTTAGAATAAGTTTTGAAATCAGTAGGTAACAAGTCTTGGTTGATAAATATGGTTTAAAACCATACTTGTGCGCTGAAACGATGCTTATGTCGTAAAATAACGATTTATGCGATGTTTAACGAAAACTGATGTTAAGGTCAGGTTAAAATGTCTTAGATATGTTATTTAATATAACATAACATATCAGTAGATAAAAGATTTACCTTGAAAAGATATGATTAAAACCATTTTATAAGCCATAAGGGCTTTATCGTCATTTACCGACATATTACAAGGACTTGTTCATAAACTCAGTTTATAATCTGATTTAATTATCCCGAATAATCCTACTTATAATATTACATCAGTAGAAAACTCATTTTCAAGTTCATTATCTTTAAAACCTCTTTTTATGTAAAAAGGGCATTTTAGTCAAAATGTCATAATTACGGAACTTGTGCATAAACTCAGATTCTGATTATGATCATGTAATATAACCTTAGAGGGTTATGCTACATTATATTACAATCATAATGCAACTTTAGACCAGTGGCTAACTAATCTAAATCGGGTCAGAATCGAAAGTCAAAGCAGAAGTCAAACTTCATGACTTTCGGTTGCGAACCGATCCTATAACTGAAATTGACGAGCCGAACATGTTCTAATCATTATTACCAACTTGTTTAAGTGTCAAAACAGGTTTCATAACATATATAAGATCAATTTATGATTTTTCCGAAAAATGGCCTATTTAACCTTTTAATGTCATAACTTTGACCCGTCATTGGTCTAGCAAACGTGATCTTCAGAAGGTGCCCTTTATAGGGACTAACACCTACCTTATTACGATCACTTAGCCATGTTCGTTACGAACAACGGCTGGACCATAATGGTCTTAACTGAAAGTCAAGGCGTTGTCCGTAAAACGATTGACTTTTGGCTATAAAAGCCTATAAACGAAAATGCAAGAGGAAGGAACACTTACAAGTGGTTCCTAGAATGCAATAGAACTAAGTTGGATGCTCCTTTCAGTTAGAAACTTCCAGATGAGGGAGATAGATTTGTGTATGAGAAAGGTGCCAGTTCAAATGGTGAACCTTGGCACCTATTTATAGTTGAAGAGCTTGAAGGAGGTGATGCCAGGTGTTAAGGGGTGTAAGAGGAAGCTTACAAGTGTCTTAAAACGTGGCATAGTAGTTTGGAAGACCATGGTTTCAAATCAAATGGTTTTTTAGCAATTTGTGTGGAGGCCAAGCAAACTTTCTTTAAACACAGGCCTCTCGCGCCCCACGAGCGCCCCATGTCAGGTTTCAAAATTTGACACTTTTAGCCCCTCAACTTATAAAACCCTCTTAAACCTTCTAAAACACCTTTTTAGCATATTTAGCCCTCCGTAACCAATATTTGGCATACCCGAGAGTATGCCCGGACATTGTCGAGCTCTCGGTTCGTTAAAAGGTCACTCAGAGGTATAAATTAACATGTTGACACTTTTAATCCCTCCATTATCCAACTTTTACATATTTACAGAATTGAACCCTCTCGTCCAACAAATGGAACATATGAGAGTTAAGACTTCGTAAAGGATCATTCAGAGGCTCATTTTATGCATGTTGACATATCAGTCACTCTGAGGTCAAGTTTAAGCATGTTGACATATCAGTCACTCAAAGGCTAGGCATGTTGACATATCAGTCACTCAGAGGCCAAGTTTGAGCATGTTGAGTTATCAGTCACTCAGAGGCTAGGCATGTTGACATATCAGTCACTCAGAGGCCAAGTTTTGAGCATGTTGACACCTTAGTCCTTATTGGTCTTTAATAGACTAAAAATAAAAATACAACACGTGTCACTATACTATTGGACACGATTTTACGAGGTGTTACATCCTCACCCCCTTAAAAGAAATCTCGACCTCGAGATTTTATTCAAAAATATGGGGGTACTTTTGTCGCATAGTGGACTCAACCTCCCATGTATACTCTGGACCTCTAAAGGCGTCCCACTTAACCTTTACTATAGGTATTCGTTTCCTTCGGAGCTTCTTAACCTGTCGATATTCGACGATCGAAATTGGTTTCTGAACGAACCTCAGGTTTTCATTTATTTGCACATCTTTGTGCGATATTTCTAGCGATTTATCGGCTAGACATTTCTTAAGGTTAGATATGTGGAATGCATCTTGAATTCCACTAAGCTCCTCTGGCAACTTAAGCTTGTAAGCTACAGTGCCGACACATTCGACTATCTCGAATGGTCCTATATATCTTGGGCTCAGCTTGCCTTCTTTCCGAATTACACCTTTCCAGGGTGATACTTTCAGCATGACTTTGTCCCCTACTTGGAACTCGAGAGGTTTACGCCTCTTGTCAGCATAGCTCTTCTGCCTATCACGGGCAGCTTTGAGACGATCACGAATTTGCACAATCTTTTTCGTGGTCTCTAGGACGATCTCAGGTCTTGATAGTTGGGCTTCCCCAACTTCTGCCCAGCACACGGGCGTTCGGCACTTTCTCCCATACAAGGCCTCATAAGGAGCAGCCTTGATGCTCGTATGATAACTGTTATTGTAGGAGAATTCTATTAGGGGTAAGTGGTCATCCCAACTTCCACCTAAATCAATCACACATGCCCTAAGCATGTCTTCCAATTTCTGAATAGTACGCTCACTTTGACCATCCATCTGAGGGTGGTAAGTCGTACTAAAATTTAATCTTATGCCTAAAGATTGTTGGAAACTTTTCCAAAAATGAGAGGTGTATCTAGTATCTCTATCAGATACAATAGATACCGGCACACCATGTAGGGACACAATCTTGTCCACATACAACTTAGCCAATTTGTCTGAATTATACGTTTCCTTAATGGCAAGAAATGCGCTGACTTGGTCAGCCTATCTACCATGACCCAAATCATGTCATTACCACGTTTGGTCTTAGGTAACTTGGTAACCAAGTCCATAGTTACCATTTCCCATTTCCATGTGGGAATTTCCAATTGTTGTAGAAGTCTTGATGGTTTTTGATGTTCGGCCTTAACTTACGAACACGTCAGACATTTAGCTACATAAGTGGCTATGGATTTCTTCAAACCCATCCACCAATAATTCCTTTTTAGATCCTGATACATTTTGTCACCTCCAGGGTGAACTGAGTATCTTGTATTATGCACTTCTTGGAGGATAGATCTCTAAGTCCTCCAAAGATTGGAACCCAGATCCTTCCATTAAATCTAAGGATTCCATCTTTTCCAGGCGTTAATTGATCGACAGTTCCGCCTATCCCACATTAGGAATGTTAGCCTCTAATAGGGCTTGCTTTTGCACATCTAATAGCTTCTCATTCAAGCTATTTTTAAGCTCAATGCTCTTGGCATTAATCCTTATTGGCTTAACCCGTTCCTTGCGACTCAAGGCATCAGCAACTACATTTGCCTTGCCGGGATGGTAGCGAATCTCGCAATCATAATCATTAAGTGTTTCCATCCAACGACGTTGTCGCATGTTCAATTCCTTCTGATTGAACAGATGCTGGAGACTCTTATGGTCAGTGTATATAATACACCTTGTTCCATACAAGTAATGTCTCTATAACTTTAGTGCAAATACAATAGCAACCAATTCCAAATCATGGGTGGTGTAGTTCCTTTCGTGCACCTTTAACTGTCGTGATGCATAGCCAATTACCTTGCCTTTTTGCATTAGCACACAACCCATGCCAGTGTGCGAAGCATCACAATAGACTACAAAATCCTCAATACTCTCAGGTAGAGATAACACAGGAGCATTGCTCAACATGTGTTTTAAAATCTCAAAGGATTCTTGTTGTTTCGGACCCCAAAAAATTTGACATCCTTACGGGTTAAGGTAGTCAAGGAGTGGCTATTCTTGAAAAGCTCTCAATGAACCTCCTGTAGTATCCAGCCAATCCTAGGAAACTATGAATCTCCGATGGGGTTTTGGGCACTTCCCATTTCATTATGGCTTCTATTTTCACGGGATCCACCCGGATACCACGCTCACTTACGACATGTCCAAGAAATTGGACTTTTCTAAGCCAAAATTCACACTTAGAAAATTTAGCATAGAGCTTTCCTTGCCTTAGTAATTCTAGAATGCACCGAAGGTGTTTCTCGTGGTCAGCTTGATTACGAGAATAGATTAGTATGTCGTCTATAAAGACAATGACAAACTTATCCAAATATGGTTTGCAGACTCTATTCATGAGATACATGAATGCTGCAGGTGCATTTGTGAGCCCAAAAGACATCACTAGAAATTCAAAATGACCATATCGGATCCTAAAGGCAGTATTAGGAACATCCTCATTTCTAACATTCAACTGATGATATCCTGATCTCAAATCAATCTTAGAAAAGTAACTAGCCCTTGAAGTTGGTCGAATAAATCATTGATCCTGGGCAGAGCATATCGGTTCTTAATTGTTAACTTGTTCAGCTCACGGTAGTCAATGCACATCCGCATTGAACCGTCTTTCTTCTTTACGAATAGAATAGAGCTCCCCAAGACGAGGAACTCGGCTGAATAAAGCCTTTCTCTAAGAGTTCATCTAACTGTAATCTCAATTCCTTCATCTCCGTTGATGCTAATCGATATGGAGCTCTGGCTACCGGTGCTGATTCAGCTAGGATATCAATTCTAAACTCCACTTGCCTATCTAGAGGTAGGCCAGGTAATTCTTCGGGGAAAATATCGGAACTCCGAGATATCCGGAAGGTCTTCAATACTTGGCTTAGGTTCATTGATAGTTACTTGTGCCATATAAATGACACATCCTTTCCTCAAACACTTGGATGCCTTAAATAACGACACCTTGTCTGGCAATCCGTAGTGCAAATCTCCAGGGATGGTGATTGTTTCACCAGATAGGATTTTAATTTCGATAAGTCGCTTATCACAGGCAATGGGGGCTTGGTTATGGGATAACCAATCCATGTCTAAAACTACATCGAACCCTGCCCATTTCATTGGCAAACGAGTGATGGGGATAGAATGATTCTTAATGGATATAAAGCATCCATCAAGAATGGAAGATGCTATCTCTAACATTCCATCAGCAAGTTCTACCTCATAAGTTATATCTAGAGTTCTTATGGGCAAGTTTAATAGTTTACTAAACTTATGATCAACAAAAGATTTATCTGCACCCAAATCAAAAAGAACTCTAGCATATACATCGTTGATGAGGAATGTACCTGTTATGATGTTATTGTCATTAACGGCCTCCCTGGCATTCATCTGGACAGCACGGGCATTTCCTTTCTTAGCCTCTCCAGGCTTTGCATCATTACCTTTGGGGTTCTTAGGGCAATAGAACGTAATGTGCCCTTTTTCATTACAGTTGTAGCAAACTGCATCCTTAAGATCCTTGCACTCTAGGGTCTTATGCCCTTTCCTCTTACAGATACCACAGGGTTTAGTCTGTGGATTTATACTACACTGTCCCCAATGTCTATATTTACAATTATTGCACAGAGGTTTGTCATTAGACGAGTGCTGGTTCTTCTTGAACCCGAAATTTCCTTTCTTTTTAAACTTTGGGAGTTATTATCCTCCCGTTTCCTCTTTCCGTCAGTTTCAGTCTTAACTGACCTTTGCCTCACTAAATCTAAGGTGAGGGAGAGAGATAGGTCTACAACGGACCTATAGGTACTAGGCTGAGCAGCCTTTACCATGCCCTTTATCTCAGGCACTAACCCATTAATAAAACGCGTGATGCGTGTTTGGATTCTTGGGTGATTAGATATGAAACTAACCTAGACAGGGAATTGAAGTCATAAACGTACTTCTGACAATCTAGGTTCTTCATCGATAGAGTCAGAAAGCCTGTCTCTAATTTCTCCACCTCATGCTGTGGACAATAAGTCTCCTTGACTAGTTCTACAAACTTAGACCATCCTAAGTTGTACAGGTGTATCTTACCTGTAGATTGAACCATTGCCTTCCACCATATCAGGGCATCGCCCTTGAAGGACTGTGATACATATTTGACCACATCCTTATCAGCACAACCACTGATATCCATAATTGTTTCCATTTTGTCAAGCCACTTCAAGGCTTCTACTGCTCCTTTTTCCCCATTAAAGTCTCGGGGTTTGCAGGAGACGACATATTTATAGGTACATTCGTTTTTAGAAGAACAGGACCTATCAACGAATTCTATTTTCTTTGGTTCACTCTTCGCGTTTGAAGAGTGAACTGAGCTTTCCCTATGAGCTGAGGATGGTGCGATTGATAATGGTCTAGAGCGAGTAGCACTCGGCTCCCTAAACTTTTCTATGGCCTTGTCCATGGCCTTTCCCACAGCTGCATCTATGCGAGCTTGGAAGTCATCATTGTTATTGACTATATTTTCAGCCTTGTTAGAGCTAATCTCTCGGTGGCTACTCTGTGCCTCGTCCGAGTTTACCATTTTGCAGCTTTGGTTCTAATCATCAATAAAACTTCATTTAGCCATGGTATAACAACCATATTGGCTTTAAACATTGGATATAACAATCCATCACCCATTAAACTAGTGTGAATAGCATCACAACTCTTAGGCTTATCATATCTATTTTGGCCTAGGTCTTAATAAGACCATCATAGGTAAATTACAATCTGGACATAGTCCATATATTATTAGACAGTGGATCGCAATGTCACAACTGTCATTGTCATAATTGACAATTATATGTAGCTCATAAGCTTGTCACTAATGGACATAATAATTGGGCACATTGGTCGGTCACATTGGACATTTAAAAAAATTAGGCACATTGGCCAGTCACATTGGATATTAAATTGGGCACATTGGCCTACATCATATCAGATGTAAATTTATGGCACATTAGCCTGTCACATTGGACATAAAATTGGGCACATTGGCCTACATCATGACAAATGTAAATTTATGGCATATCAGCCTACATCATAACAGATGTAATTCATGGCATATCAGCCTACATCATAACATATGTAAATTTATGGCACATTGGCCTACATCATAACATATGTAATTTATGGCATATCAGCCTACATCATAACAGATGTAATTCATGGCATATCAGCCTACATCATAACAGTTGTAATTCATGGAATATCAACCTACATCATAACAGATGTAAATTGATGGCACATTGGCCTGTCACCTTGGACATAAAATTGGGCACATTGGCCTGTCACTTGTTATCGCATTAATGACATTAGCCGGGATCACATTGATCACACAGGCTATATAATAGGTCTTAGGACGTAGTCCTTTTACCTAGATGGCTAGTGTGGTTCCTCAAGTCACACTACCAGGAGTATGAACATTCCTTAATGTTAACATAAGAGTACCTTAATGATTGGTTAATGGTCCCGGTCACCTTCGATCTTAACGACCTTGGAGGCTTGAACCTAGTTTTCCACCTTTGGATAGAAGGATAACTTCCCTTAACTATCCTGATAGAAGGCTCTTTGTCCTTAACTATCATTTCTTGGCCAATGTGTGGTCTATGCAACTTGGCATAATCAAATTCATTAAGGCCTTTTGGAATTATATAGTAGAGCATAAATTTCGAATAAAATCGAGACGCTCACTTGAAGAGGATGAATACATATATATAATTCCAAAAATACTTCATTAAATTCCAAATAGAAATTACAATACTAGAAACAATGAAATAAACTGTCCATGCAAGGACTACAGAAACAAAAAATGTCCACACAGGGACTAAAGAAATAACAATGTCCTCGCAGGGACTAACATATATTAGAAGAGACTTCACTCGTCCTTCTTTCCTTTAACCATCTTGGAGAGTTTCTTGAAGAACTTGTTTGTATTCTTTTCCATCTTCTCCACTTGTTGTTGCATTTCTTTCATTCGTTCTAAGGCGTCATTGATGGCCTCAAGTGGTAGCGGAGGTTGTGGTTGTGATTGTGGCATAATTGGATACTGGTACCCATAACTTGGATATCCAGTAGGTGGATAAGCAGGTGGGAAAAGAGACGGGTAAAGTGCATTATGCATGACCGCTTGCATGTAAGGGTCATGCGACCATGCTTGGAAATCAATAGGTGTCCATGGGTTAAAAGGATCATATCCAGATGTATCCGGATATGTTAGAATAGGGTTATTATAACCCGATGGTGGTGGTGTTGGTTCCACCACATGTGACGCATTAGAGGGTCCACCCATTTGTGGGTCCTCATGAATAGTGGGTAAAGTTGGGTCCTCGTGAATAGTTTATTTGGACAAGGGGAGAATGTGACAATCGGCAAAATTCCGATAATTCTATACAACCTGAACAATTATTTCACTATCTATTTGTCGCATAACATGACTTAAATTATAGTTTTAAGTCTTAAAGTCTATGAATTCCACAAAATCATAGCTTGGTATGATAATGAATTCGTTACAATCACGAACATATAAGACCATATCTTAGACGAATGACAAAGACTCGAACACGCGACTAATATCAGTACTATTTACGGTACAGTCTGATATGACAAAAATAAGACATAAGATATGTCTGCACTATTATACCATGAAAATTTTATTTAAAACACCAAATTGTCCAAGTCTACAGCAAAATACAACATTTTGCAACAAAATACAGCATTCCGCAGCACAAAATAACAAATGTACGAAAACCCAAAAATAAATATTTTAGTTAAGAATAATAACGGGTGTTAGAAATAGTATAAAACCCGTATATAAATCATACTCTTTAAAGTTATACAACTTGTTTAGTAAAAACCTGACAACAAAGCCGGTATAGGAACTGAATTCAAAATGACCAATTTCTTAGTCTGGAGAGCTAGATTAATAAAATGGACAATAAAATTAGTACTATAGAACTATTGTGTAAATAAAATTATATAAGTAACACAATATGTCAGTATTTTACCGGGTACAAGACCCGAACTAAATTTATCAACCGAATGACGAAACAATAAGACTAGTAAGTTATTTTGGCATATTATAACATCACTTTAAAGTGTTGGGCCATCACATTTTATAAAAACTTCTATATAAAAACATTAAAGTTTTTAAAGTTTATAAAAATTACAAGTTTTATAAAAATAAATAATAAAACCAAACCACCCTGTCACACCCCGGCTTTCCACAGCCAATTAAACACCGGTGGGCCCGGGTGGGGAATATCGTGACGTAAAGTTGATATCATCATAGTCAATTAAACACAACACAACGGAAGTCTTGGATTTAAATTACTAATACAAACCAAATGTTCGAAATACAAAATAATATACAGGCCCGTAATAGAAGATCCATAGGCGGATCATAAATTGTACAAAAAAAGAATATAATATAGACTTTGGGCAGATCTAGGATTTGCAAGATCCTCTATCACTACCGAGCACTTCCAGCCTATTTCCGTATTGTACCTGCAAGCTTAGTCTTTTGAAAATACTTCAGCTTTCGCTGTGAAATACACCCAACTGACTCATTTTGAAAACATTTAAAATATGCTTTAAGCGCGTATCAGCACAAAATCTTTTATAACTTGGGAAAGTTGACCGTCCAACCTTGTTAACAGATTTACATGTTTGTCCATACATACAGGGCCCGGTACGGAGACCGAGACATGATTAACGTACACACCACTTTGGACTCACGAAGGAGTCAATTCTTCCCAACATTCTGGGTAATGCATTTTGAGCGTCTATCGGGTGTATGCCTACACCCGCGCTAAGGTCATGGCTATTATCTATTGTAATGAGCCAAGGATATCCAGGACACGGTAGTTAACCCCCGATTTTAAGTTATTAAACAAAACTGATTAAAACAGAATTTGCGGATTTATTAGCCACAATATGGCATTCGATTGATCCCATTTCCGAACAAGCGGCAATAATTTACCGTAACCCAAGCCCGTATAGGGGAATAAGTCGAGAGTATTTACCTGAGCTAGTCTTCTTTTAATTTAATAACTCAGCCGTACACAAAAGTACTAAGGGCAGATAGCATTTACTGTCAAGTCTCTAGTCTGGATTATGGCATAAACTAACCAATTAAATACTAACGGTCTTATATAAGTCATAGACTTAGACCGACTAGCGTACTTGATCAAAATGTATATCGCTAGGTTAAACGACGATTGGATAGAATGTAGTTTAATCCCAACAAGTACCTTGACTTGTGTAATATGGATAAACTATAAACATTCGGGATTTTGAGACTTAAATGACAAGGTTAGACCCGTTTCGGTTAATTTTCATAAACTAGTTACATATGCTTAACCGTATGCATATTAGCGATATCGGGTAACCGGATAAGTCATGGACAAGTTCTATACGCCATTATATTTTAAATAAGTTGTAATATCAGTAGGATATCAACTTTTATGAACGTTAAGGTTTTAAAATGAAACTATGCCTCATAAGGGCATTTCGGTAATTTCATAATGTATAAAAGGAACTTGAATATAATTTGATGTTATAACTATAAGTATTCTGAAAAAATAACTTATTTATGATATGATATCAGTAGGATAGTGATTATATGTGTAATTTATCTTTTATCACCAAACTATGCACCGAAGGGGCATTTTGGTCATTTTATACATAGTTTATAAATTATTTGGGATTCTGAGTTCATATCATATAGCTTCTGTAAAAATGTTTAGAATAAGTTTTGAAATCAGTAGGTAACAAGTCTTGGTTGATAAATAAGGTTTAAAACCATACTTATGCGCCGAAACGACGCTTATGTCGTAAAATGACGATTTATGCGATGTTTAACGAAAACTGATCTTAAGGTCAGATTAAAATGTCTTAGATATGTTATTTAATATAACATATCAGTAGGTAAAAGTTTACCTTGAAAAGATATGATTAAAACCATTTTATAAGACATAAGGGCTTTATCGTCATTTACCGACATATTACAAGGACTTGTTCATAAACTCAGTTTATTATCTGATTTAATCATCCCAAATAATCCTACTTATAATATTACGTCAGTAGGAAACTCATTTTCAAGTTCATTATCTTTAAAACCTCTTTTTATGTAAAAAGGGCATTTTAGTCAAATTGTCATAATTACGGAACTTGTGCATAAACTCAGATTCTGATTATGATCATGTAATATAACCTCAGAGGGTTATGCTACATTATATTACGATCATAATGCAACTTTAGACCAGTGGCTAACTAATCTAAATCGGGTCAGAATCGAAAGTCAAAGCAGAAGTCAAACTTCGCGACTTTCGGTTGCGAACCGATCCGATAACTGAAATTGACGAGCCGAACATGTTCTAATAATTATTACCAACTTGTTTAAGTGTCAAAACAGGTTTCATAACATATATAAGATCAATTTATGATTTTTCCAAAAAATGGCCTATTTGACTTTTTAATGTCATAACTTTGACCCGTCGATTGGTCTAGCAAACGTGATCTTCAGGAGGTGCCCTTTAGAGGGACTAACACCTACCTTATTACGATCACTTAGCCATGTTCGTTACGAACAATGGCTGGACCATACTGGTCTTAACCGAAAGTCAAGGCGTTTTTCGTAAAACGCTTGAGTTTTGGCTATAAAAGCCTATAAACGAAAATGGTGAACCTTGGCACCTATTTATAGTTGAAGAGCTTGAAGAAGGTGATGCCAGGTGTTAAGGGGTGTAAAGGGGGAAGCTTACAAGTGTCCTAAAACGTGGCATAGTAGTTTGGAAGACCATGGTTTCGAATCAAATGGTTTTTGGCAATTTGTGTGGAGGCCAAGCAAACTTTCTGTGGACACAGGCCTCTCGCGCCCAACGAGCGCCCCATGTCAGGTTTCAAAATTTGACACTTTTAGCCCCTCAACTTATAAAACCCTCTTAAACTTTCTAAAACACCTTTTTAGCATATTTAGCCCTCCGTAACCAATATTTGGCATACCCGGTAGTATGCCCGGACATTTTCGAGCTCTCGGTTCGTTAAAAGGTCAATCAGAGGTATAAACTAACATGTTGACACTTTTAGCCCCTTCATTATCCAACTTTTAAATATATACATAATTGAACCCTCTCGTCCAACAAATGAGACATATGAGAGTTAGGACTTCGTAAAGGATCATTCAGAGGCTCATTTTATGCATGTTGACATCAGTCACTCAGAGGCCAAGTTTATGCATGTTGACATATCAGTCACTCAGAGGCTAGGCATGTTGACATATCAGTTACTCAGAGGCCAAGTTTGAGCATGTTGACATATCAGTCACTCAGAGGCTAGGCATGTTGACATATGAGTCACTCAGAGGCCAACTTTTGAGCATGTTGACACGTTTAGTCCTTATTGGTCTTTAATAGACTAAAAATAAAAAATACAACACGTGTCACTATACTATTAGACACGATTTTACGAGGTGTTACACACCCCCACCTCACGGCTACATAGGGTGTAAACCGCATGCCACTTAATCTTCTTGGTGTGTTTGCTTAATGTGAGCATGGTTTAGTGGATTATGTGGTGTAAGACTTAAACACAACACGAAAACCAAAATCATAACCATTTCCTTTCATTTTTTAAAATATCAAAACACAACAACACTTCCATTTGCTCTCTAAAAATGGGCTAAACACCACCATCATCACCATCAACTTTTAAAAAATCCAAACTCAAGAAATTCAAGCTTGCATGGAGATCTAAGGATAATCTAAGGTGTTTGCAAGGATTAGAAGGCACATTTGGAAGCTTGGAAACTTTTGATCAACACTTTTCTTTACGTTTTAACATCACTTTGATCATCCCTAGCTGTGCTAGTAGTAAGCCCCATTACTTGATCTTATACTTTATGTTTCATGTAAATGTACAAGATCATCTTGAAAGATATTTAAAAACCCACTTGAAAAACACTAATAAAACTATAATCACTAACATAATTATGTGGTTTTCTTTATGATTATGGATGATCTTGAATTTGTCATAAGCTAGTAAACGTGAATCTTGTATTTTTGTGTATAAAAAGATAATCTAAACACATGTATGTTTAAATTAGCAAGATTCATTAACAAAAATCGTCATGAACATGATTTTATATTTTAAGATGATCATATTTAATATACAAATTATAGATTATTAAATAAAAGTTATGATCTAGAAATTTTGTTAAAAAGTAATAATAAAGTTTTCATTTTGAGAAAGTTTTAAGCTATAACAAATTTATGACATTTTCGTTAATACATTAGTATAATACTTGTGATTTGATAATGATTTGAATTAGAAAAGTGAGTTAAAACATGTTTATATAAACATGGGAAAGCTCATATTTTAAAGGAAACTATGGCAAAAATTTTATAAAAATAATCTTGATTATGATATGGTTAAACTAAATATTTTGTGATTAAAAGTGATTAGGGATTTTAATCTTGTTTAAACAAAAATTTGGGTGAAAAAGTTTATGATATAATTATTTGAGTTTTTCTTAAACTAAAAAGAAAATAAATATATATTTTAGATAAAAGTATATATTTTAAAATCACCAAATATGTGAACATATATTTTTGTATAATATTATATATTTAGATCATGTAGGATCTAATATAAAAATATCTAAGTAATCAATTTTTGACAAAATAATATATCGGACAATTCGGACAACTTGGACAATTCGGACAACTTAGCCAATTCGGACAAATTAAAATATATGGTATAAACGAAACAAGCGACACAGACGAAACGAATAAAATGGTCAACGCAAAAATAACGGTCAAAATGAACAAATAAACCGTCACACTTTATATTTACTAGGATTTATAAAGATTTAACTCATATCTAGTAGTTTTTACAACAAATTTTTATAAGCTATAACAATTGCTAGTAAATATTTTAAAACTTGGATTAAGCCCAACTAAACAAATTGTTTAGACTAAGCCCATTTTCATATAATTATATTGGGCTAAACCCATTTTAAAAAATATATGGACTACCCATTTATATAAATTAATTTGGGCTAGGCCCACTTGTATAAAAACCAAACTTGGGCTAAGCCCACTTTTATAAAATTAACTTTGGGATAAGCCCACTTTTATAATATTAACTTTGGGGTAAGCCCACTTTTATAAAATTAAATTGGGTAATCCATTTCTATAAACTATTTTGGGCTAGGCCTACTCTTTCAGTTTTAACTTGGGCTAGGCCCACTTTTACAAACCAATTGGGCTTAACCCACTTTAAATAAAAATAAGTTGGGCTAGGCCCACATACATGAAACGATTTGGATTAGGCCCACTCATATGAAACGAATTGGGCTAGGCCCATACTTAGAAAACCTATTGAACTTTTATTTCAAATATTTTTGATGATTCATTTGATACAAAAATATATAACATGAATTCACCAGCTTTTGTTGACGTCATTTTCCAAACTAATATGTATTACAGGTAACTAGTGGACAGCTTTAGAAAAATATGTTCGTGTGTTTTGAAGTCAAGCAGTTTGATGTCATTCAGTTTTTGGTTTTCATGTTTGTACAACTTGTGTTTTAAAGTTTGAACAATGTTGTTAAGATGTACTAAGTTTTTGAAACAAGTAGTTGATTGCAAATTTAGTTCAAATAAAATGTATGGATGAACATCTTATTATGTTTTTTTTTACAACTGTCGTTTACTTGGTTGAAAGCAACGATCGCTGCTCTAGCCACACCTCGCACACCCTTCCGCAACAACGAAAATCGTGGTGTGACAGACGTGGTATCAGAGCTTCAATTGTAGTGAACTAAGATTCTTTCGAGTCTAGTCTACAATTTCAAAATGGTCTTTTATAAAAGTCATAAATTGTTTGCGAAATTGTAACAAGAGTTTTCCCCATGGCATGTATTTGAAGGTCCACTAGTATTAAACGATAGAAATTCGAAACTATAATGTAAGGACATTATATGAGTTAGTCTATGAGGACTAGACATTATAACAATAAGATTGATCCAAACGATAGATGAGGCAACTTACAACAAAACCAAAATACAATTGCCCAAAATTTATTATAAGTAATAACTGTTTACGCATGAGTAGTACGGATTATTTTGCCAGGACCATGTCTTCCAGTACCAGTTCCGACACTGATTCCACAGGTTATCTCAGACGCTTATTACATACCACTAGAGGACCCTGTTCCAACCATCATTATCATCTCCGATTACGACCTCTCAGACGATGAATGGATGAACATCGACTTTCAGCCCTTTGCCCTTCTTGAGTCTGTTCCCGCATATGTCCCTTTAGAGGATGATATACCAGTTGTACCCTGCTATCATGAGATGATTATCTATGGTCACCCTGAGGGTGAACATGTTTTTGCATATGACCTCATACCACTTAATGTGGTAGGTCCATTGGATGAGGATATCGACGAGACGACCACCTCATTCCTCCTTTTATCGACGATGATGACGATATCATCCCGGTCGTACATGTTGACCCCTTGAGGACGATCCCAGTATAGGAGAGGACTTTGACATAGCTATGTTAGAGGTAGCTCAGCCTGAGGTGACGAATTGTCGACATCTCATCTTCTGCACCATCCACACCAGAGACACCATCACCTATGCTTTCACCCGATACCGTTTTACCACCATCTTTAGATACTCTACCTATACATGTTGATTCTGTTTTACCAGACACATTCCCCATTGATCATTTATCTGAGTCTGCACCACCACTGCATTCTTTGGGAGATATCACACACCACACTGATCACCTGCTACATCACCCTTTTGCTGGACCGTCTCATTTTACACTTGGTAGTACTTCTCAGCCTGCTGATCATGTACCCCCTTATCCTTTTGCTGGATCTTTTTCTACTATTGTTACACCGATTCTAGTTCTTATCAGGACCCGTTTGCTACAGGGCCATCACATGTTCCACACAGTCATTCTATGACTGAGTATCCTCTTTTTATTCCGACCCCCACTGCTGGAGATCTGTCTCATCCCCCACCACATGTGCATAGTACTGTTGCATACCCCTCACCTTACTATGCTGTTTCACATGTTCAGCCACCTTCGGGCATGAGCCCATTGTCACACCCCGACCCGCAGCGGAAATAAGTCGGGCATGATTGAGTTATCACCAAAGCTCATGACATTTACTAATAAGTTTCATATTTAATTGAATTTAAATTAAAACTTCAAATATTCAAACACAATGAGTCATACAAGAACAATTAGAACCAAAACATTGTTCAGAACATAATCTTCTAAGGCCATTCCTATGTGTTTCTTTCTTCAGCTTGTTCACCTATATCATGCGTAAAACAAAAGATTTGGGTCAACAAAAGTTGGCGAGTGAATCTTAGTAAAACATTTAAATAGTTGGATTATATTTGTTACTTAAATAAAAATTGTGCGTGAATCATAAGTGAGCATATGTACATATATAACCAGTCACAAACCACATAATATACACAATGAACACATGACGTGATGAATGATAAACTTGAGATCAAGGCTCAATCAAACGAAGTCGATCTAATGAGGCACCTGATGCTCAACTCGTTTCCCACGAGGAATTGACGGGCCTAATGAAATGATTATACTGAAATTATAAAATGTAACCATTCATAACCACACAAACAAATATACACATTTGATCACAAAATGATATTAGCACAAGTGTTTAAATACAATAAAACATGTACGACACATGATACACCCCAAAACATGAATAAAAAGGGGAGTTTGCAAGAATTTACTCACAGTGGGTGCGTTCCTGAATTGATGAAAGGTGCGCACGAATTGGGAAATGATTCGACAAGGAGATCTAACCTAAATAATCAATGACGCAAAGATTCGATAAATAATATATAATATTTTGATTTATTACATATTTTATTTACTAGTGTTTAGGTAAGTTTTACTTTGATTTTAATAGATTTAAAACTAATAAAAAGAATGATTAATTAACAATTAATATATTAAAAAGATTTACAACTAGTAATACAGTGATAAAAGAATCATTAATTAACAGTTAATATATTAAAAGATTTAAAACTAATAATATAATGTTAAAGAATAATTAATTAACAATTAATATATTTATATAAAAATTTAAAACCTAGTCAGATCTGCCAAGGTAATCTGACCGATTTTTTGTGAATTTGGATGTGTGTGACAGGATTCGAACTCGAGACCTCGCGGTTGCGTGCACGCAGCTCTTCCAACTGAGCTACGTGTCTAACCCGTTAAGTTCTTGATTTTTATTATTTTTATATACTGTTTAAGTTAATTCTGTTTAAGTTAAATTAAAAATATTTTTGAAATCAAACAAACCGCGTGACAAGTGGGTTTCGAACCTGTGACCTGAGGCCGGTTTTGCACCCAGCCCAACCAGTTAGGCTGGGTGTCTGACCCGTTTAAAACTGGATTATTATTATACTTAATTACTTACCAGGAGTTTACCGTATTTGCTTAAAATGAACAAAACAAAAAGACGGTTTTTATTTGACTAAAAGGGCCTTAACTACACTCGAACTCGGGACGTGTATATTATTTGTTCACACAGTCCACCACTGGAATGTGTGTCTAACCCGGTTGTAAGCCGGTTTTTAATTCATTTAAACACTGACTAAACCCATCTTCTTCATTGATGATATCATTGAACCAGAGTTCAATTCCGATTATAATCATTCTAGTTCATATATAAATGAATTTATAACATGACATAAAAAGGATAATGAGCTTATACCAGACTGTGGGATGGGGTTTAGTTCCCCGGTGACCGACTCCGGCGTGTGACAAAACTCGGTTTTCCGGCGAAAACAGGGGGATGTGAGCAAGGAAGTCTGAGTGTATTTGTGACAGAAATGAGCGAGTTTGTTAGCGGATTGGGATCGGTATTTATAGATTGAGGAGGACACTTTGATTTAGAAATCGAATTAGAGATTGATTATATGTCAAAAATGGTTGATTGGGTCTTGATTTGGAAGGAAAATACGCGGACAGACAGTTGTTGGAGTCTGGAGCGAAAACGGTGGTTTTTTATTGATTTTGAACCTGTAGACCACACGCGGGGGTTTACCTTTATACTAATCGTCTTCAAAAAACTTACCAAAAGTGTGTGTCGCGGCGGTGTTTGATGTGCGTGTTTTCCCGGGGAACCCGTGTTCGATTCCTTGTTTCCCCTTTTTGATTTTATTTATTTATTTTGTTATTTCTTTAAGTTTATTTTAATTCAATTGTTATTATTTATTAATTATAATTTTTTTTTGATTCTAATATCCTTATTAAATAAAAAATGTTAGAACAATACGTATCGACATATAAATATGCACTTGATTAATGAAAATGGTGGAGGTTTTCGAAACCCGTTTACACAAATGTTACAGTATCCCCTACTTTTAGAAATTTCGTCTCGAAATTTAAGTAGTAGTTGTAACAAGAAAACGATGCAGGTATTTTTCGCGTATTGAGTCTTCACGTTCCCAAGTAAACTCGGGTCCTTGTTTTGACTCCCAACGCACCCTGACGATTGGAATACGACTTCGTCTCAACCGCTTTTCATCGAAGTCCATGATTTCTCCCGGTCTTTCAACGAAGTGCATTGATTCGTCAACTTGAATATCTTCCAAAGGAATATGGAGATTTTCATCGGCAAGGCACTTTTTCAAGTTTGATACGTGAAACGTGGGATGGATTCTGTTGAGTTCTTCCGGTAGGTCAAGCTTGTATGCTACAGGACCTACTCTTTCGAGTATCTTGAATGGTCCCACATAGCGTGGTGCTAGCTTGCCCTTTTGACCAAAACGAACCACCCTTCCACGGTGATACTTTCAAAAGTACCTGATCACCAACACAAAACTCCAACGGCTTTCGTCGTTTATCAGCGTAACTCTTTTGACGACTTCGAGCTGCTAGAAGATTATTTCGGATTTGAAGAGTTTCGTCAGTCGTTTCTTGTATTAGTTCAGGTCTAGTGATCTGCGCTTCACCAATTTCGTGCCAGCATACAGGAGATCGGCATTTACGGCCATATAAAGCTTCAAAAGGAACCATACCGATGCTAGAATGATAGCTGTTGTACGAAAATTCAACTAACAGTAGATAAGTGTCCCAATTACCTTTGAAGTCTATGACACATGCTCGCAACATGTCTTCAAGGGTTTGTATGGTGCGCTCAGATTGACCATTAGTTTGAGGGTGGAAGGCAGTGCTGAGGTCTAGACGTGTACCCAAAGCGGATTGTACGGCTTGCCATGTTCGTGACGTGAAGTGGCCGTCTCGATCTGAAACGATACTTAAAGGTACACCATGACGGCTTACGATCTCATTGATATAGATACGAGCTAACTTCTCGTTCTTGAAGTCCTCGCGAATTGGGATGAAAAGAGTTGATTTAGTAAGACGATCAATGATTACCCAGATGGTGTCATACCCATTGGAGGTGCGAGGTAACCCGGTAACGAAATCCATGGTTATATTTTCCCACTTCCATACAGGTTTTCGGGTTGGACAAGAAGTCCTGAAGGTCTTTGATGTTCAGCTTTCACTTTGGAACATGTAAGGCACTTGGAAACAAAAATAGCGATATCCTTCTTCATGCCAGGCCACCAGTAGGTGTATTGTAAGTCTTGATACATCTTATCGGCTCCTGGATGTATAGAGTATCGTATTTTGTGCGCCTCGTTCATAAGAAAAACACGAAGATTGTCGCGATCGGGTATCCAAATACGGTTTAAGTAGTAAAGAATACCATCGGACTTGGTTTCTATTTTGAGTTCGGCTCCACAAGACAGTTCATCGCGCACGTCATTTTCCGTTACAGAAGTATGTTGAGCTACTCGAATTCGATCTTTGAGGTCAGTTACAATTTGAGAACATAGAAGATGAACGGAATTTGCATATTCCTTTCGGCTGAGTGCATCAGCCACAACATTAGCCTTGCCAGGATGATATCGAATTTCACAGTCGTAATCATTTAGGAGTTCGACCCATCGTTGTTGCCTCATGTTCAACTCTTTTTGATTGAAGATGTGTTGAAGACTCTTGTTGTCAGTGTAAATTTCACACTTGGTACCATAGAGATAGTGTCTCCATATCTTTAGAGCAAACACGACTGCTCCAAGTTCTAGGTTGTGAGTGGTATAGTTCTTCTCGTGCATTTTGAGTTGCCTAGAGGCATAGGCTATATCACCTTTCCTCTTTGCATTAGAACACAACCTAACCCTTGCCCTGATGCGTCGCAATAAACCACAAAGTCTCCGCAACCATCAGGAAGTGTCAGGATAGGTGCATCACAAAGCTTTTGCTTCAAAATTTGGAAAGCCTCTTCTTGTTTGGGTCCCCAAGTAAAGGGTTTGCCCTTGTGAGTCAAGGCTGTGAGTGGAACGGCGATACGAGAGAAATTTGCAATGAAACATCGATAATAACCAGCCAGACCAAGAAATGACCTAACTTCAGTAGGAGTACGTGGAGCTTGCCATTCTTGTACCGCTTTGATCTTCGCAGGGTCGACATGAATCCCTTTGTCATTCACAACATGACCAAGAAATTGCACTTCTCTTAACCAAAACTCACATTTCGAGAACTTAGCTTAAAGCTTTTTGGTTCTCAAAAGTGTTAGAATAAGTTGAAGATGTCGCTCATGATCGGATTTGGTCTTGGAGTAGATAAGAATATCATCAATAAAAACTATGACAAAATGATCGAGATAAGGTTTGCATACCCTATTCATCAAATCCATGAAGACAGCAGGAGCATTGGTCAACCCAAAAGGCATGACCATCAATTCATAGTGGCCATAACAAGTTCGAAAAGCAGTTTTTGGAATATCTTCTTCACGCACTCTAAGTTGATGATAACCAGAACGAAGGTCGATTTTTGAAAAGCAGGTGGCACCTTGAAGTTGATCTAGGAGGTCATCAATACAAGGTAATGGATAGCGGTTCTTGATGGTCAACTTGTTGAGCTCTCTATAATCAATACACATGCGAAAAGTCCCATCTTCTTCTTTACGAAAAGAACAGGCGCTCCCCAAGGCGACGCGCTAGGACGTATAAATCCTTTGTCAGTCAACTCTTGCAGCTGACAAGCCAATTCTTGCATCTCAGATGTGGCTAACCGGTAGGGAGATTTTGCGACTGGTGTAGCACCAGGTACAAGATCGATTCGAAATTCGACTTCTCGCACAGGAGGAAGTCCTGAAAGTCATCGGGAAAAACTTGAGGAAATTCTTTAACGATAGGAATGTCTTCGAGCCTTCTTTCCTTGCCTTCCTTCCTTCCTGACGATATGAGCTAGGAACGCGATATAGTTTTTGCGAAGATATCTTTGAGCTTGGGGGCACGACATCAATTTGAGCCCTTTAGAAAAGGTTTCTCCAAAAATACGTAGAATCTGGCCGTCCGAGAGGGGAATTCGAATTAAACTTCTCGTAGCAAACAACTTCGGCGTGATGCTGGCTAAGCCAGTCCATACCGATGATAACGTCGAAACTACCCAATTTCATAGGAATAAGATCAATCGAGAAAACGTGGTCATTAAGGGTAGAGTACAATCTCGAATAATCGAGTCTAAGGCAATGGGTTCACCGTCAACAACTTCTACCGTGAATGATTCAGCGAGACTAACACGAGGTAAATCAAGAAGGGATTCGAATTCTAAAGACACAAAACTCTTATCCGCACCAGTATCAAATAGTAGGGATGCATAACTACCGTTAACAAGGAACGTACCGTTGACCACATTGCTATCAGCCCTTGCTTGGTTGGCGTTGATGTTGAAAGCCCTTCCTCTAACAGGTGGATTAACTTGATTGGCTTGGTTTACCTGATTGGCTTTAGCTTGGACATTTATGATGTTCACCAAGCGGGGGTAAATATTTCGAAAATGGTTTGGATCACCACAGTTGAAACACGCTCTAATGGGTTGCATCATTGGGTAATTGGGTTGGTAGTAAGGTGGAGCCATGGGTTGGGCAGGTGGTAAAAGTAAGGGTTGTTGGACTTGGCCCACCATTTGATTATTGGTTTGGGCTTGAGGCTGATTGCGGTTTGGTTTTTGGAAAGTGCGGCAAGTTTGAATCGTGTGACCTGCACGACCACAACTTGTGCAGTATTGGCAAGGCTTCTCGGGGGATGGTGATATTGGCATCGGTTTCATTTCGGGTGAGGACCAGTGTATGGTTTCTTGAATGGAGCGGCTTGAGGGGCAACTTGTGTGATTGCGGCAGCAATGATGGGAGGATTGGTTTGGGTGACGGCGAAATTTTTGCCATTTCGCTTCCTCTTACCAGCGAATTTAGAGGACGATCCTGTTTGAGTCGAGGTTGAGGTTTCAACAAGTGTCTTTTTCTTCTCATCTTTAAAATCGCCATTTCGGATGCGATTTTCAGTAAGTTCAGTAGCCAATTCCATGGCAGCTTCGTGTGTTGCGGGAGAAGTACTAAAAACCGAATCTTGAATTTTCGAGGGAAGACCTCGAATGTAATGCTCGATTAATCGGTAAAGCGGGGTGAACAGGTTGGGGACCATCTGATTCAATTCGAAAAATCTCTTGTAGTATGTAGTGTGGTCTCCTTCCTTTTGTTTCAAAGCGTAAAACTCATCTTCTAGTTTTTTGATCTCGCTTCTTGGACAAAAGCGCCTCGTCATAATTTCCCTCAACTCTTCCCACGTTAAGGCCATCGCGTCTTCAACACCCTGTTTACCCTTTTCTGTGTTCCACCAAGTTAGTGCTACCCCAAACAAACGTCCAGTAGCATATTGCACCTTGCGATCATCGGGACAATCGCAGTTGAGAAAAGTGTTTTCCATCTCCTCAAACCAATGGAGGAGAGCGGTGACACGTTCAGTCCCTTTGTATTTTGGGGGATCGCAGGACTTGAAATGCTTGTAGGTGCACTTAGTGTGTTTTGGTGGAGGGTTGGCGACATTTTGGCCTTCTTGATTAGTGGTGTTGATGGGATTGGCAGCGAGAGCTTGTTGAACTTGTAAAACGGTGTCAGGAAGTACAACAGCCATCTGTTGAGCGATTTGGGTGGCCATTCGTTCGCTAGACCTTCCTGACCTTCTACCACCTCGAGAGTGTCTAGCAGACATCTACAGGAACATACTTAGGGAGATTGTGAGTTTGATAGTTCTAGGTGTCATGTGTCGTAAAAAGAAAAAGATAACATTCATGAATAAATGAAACAACATCTTAACTACATCCCTAGGATGTCTTGGGCTTACTCATATTTGGGCCTCCAAATGTCTCCCATACCATAGCCTGTATAGTCATGTGGGCCCCCATGACTCAGCTTGGAAGGGTTCACATTGGCGTCGGCTTGATAACACTCGCATCACCCGAATGAAAATCGTAAAACATGATTGCGAAAAGTAAGGTCGGAGGGTGTCCAGGTGTAGACACAATGACAACTCAAAGTGGAGTTAGTTCACACAACGTTTGGTGAGGCATGCTTTGGCCTAATTGGTCCCTCGTACTCTCATCGTTAGTCTCCAGGTAGGCAAACTGGTCCATTATTTTAGATTTATACGAATGCCAAGCCTAGACAGGACGTTCCGACTACCGGTACTCGTACCCTTCTAGTTACTACATGCGCGTCGTAGAACTCACTTTGATGTGATTGAAAAACATGAAAACATTGCAAAATCTTTGAAAAGAAATCATGAAAATTGTGAAATCGTGATGTGTGTGCTTACGTAGGCATGATATGTTATGGAGATATGAACCATAATGAGCATCACATATTAACATGTACTAGTGAAGTGCTTGCATATATTTGCGTAGGAAATAAACATGAAACATACAAACATCATGAATTTTGCATGTAACACATAAACAATTAAAGTCTAATCAACTATAGTATAGGCTCTAAGGGTCTAATAACCTATCCTATATCCCTATAGTCAAGAGCTCTGATACCAATCTGTCACACCCCGACCCGCAACGAAAATAAAAGTCGGGGCATGATTGGGTTATCACCAAAGCTCATGACATTTACTAATAAGTTTCATATTTATTGAATTTAAATTAAAACTTCAAATATTCAAACACAATGAGTCATACAAGCACAATTAGAACCAAAACATTGTTCAGAACATAATCTTCTAAGGCCATTCCTATGTGTTTTTGTTCACCTGTACCATGCGTAAAACAAAAGATTTGGGTCAACAAAAGTTGGCGAGTGAATCTTAGTAAAACATTTAAACAGTTGTATTATATTTGTTACTTAAATAAAAATTGTGCGTGAATCATAAGTGAGCATATGTATATATATAACAAGTCACAAACCACATAATATCCACAATGAACACATGACGTGATGAATGATGAACTTGAGATCAAGGCTCAATCAAACGGAGCCGATCTAATGAGGCACCTGATGCTCAACTCGTTTCCCATGAGGAACTGATGGGCCTAATGAAATGATTGCACTGAAATGATAAAATGTAACCACTCATAACCACACAAACAAATATACACATTTGATCACGAAATGATATTAGCACAAGTGTTTAAATACAATAAAACATGTACGACACATGATACACCCCAAAACATGAATAAAAAGGGGAGTTTGTAAGAATTCACTCATAGTGGGTGCATTCCTGAATTGATGAAAGGTGCGCACGAATTGGAAATGATTCGACAAGGAGATCTAACCTAAATAATCAATGACGCAAAGATTCGATAAATAATATATAATATTTATTACATATTTTTTTACTAGTGTTTAGGTAAGTTTTACTTTGATTTTAATAGATTTAAAACTAATAAAAAGAATGATTACTTAACAATTAATATATTAAAAAGATTTACAATTAATGGATGCGTGTGACAGGATTTGCAACAACTAGTAATACAGTGATAAAAGAATCATTAATTAACAGTTAATATATTAAAAGATTTAAAACTAATAATATAATGTTAAAAGAATAATTAATTAACAATTAATATATATATATATATATATATATATATATATATATATATATAAATTTAAAACCTTGTCAGATCTGACAAGGTAATCTGACCGAATTTTTGTGAATTTGGATGCGTGTGACAGGATTCGAACTCGAGACCTCGCGGTTGCATGCACGCAGCTCTTCCAACTGAGCTACGTGTCTAACCCGTTAAGTTCTTGATTTTTATTATATTTATATACTGTTTAAGTTATTTCTGTTTAAGTTAAATTAAAAATATTTTTGAAATCAAACAAACAGCGTGACAAGTGGGTTTCGAACTTGTGACCTGAGGCCGGTTTTGCACCCAGCACAACCAGTTGGGCTGGGTGTCTGACCCGTTTAAAACTGGATTATTATTATACTTAATTACTTACCGGGAGTTTACCGTATTTGCTTAAAATGAACAAAACAAAAAGACGGTTTTTATTTGACCAAAAGGGCCTTAACTACACTCGAACTCGGGACGTGCATATTATTTGTGCACACAGTCCACCACTGGACTATGTGTCTAACCCGGTTGTAAGCCGGTTTTTAATTCATTTAAACACCGACTGAACCCATCTTCTTCATTGACGATATCACTGAACCAGAGTTCAATTCCGATTATAATCATTCTGGTTCATATATAAATGAATTTAAAACATGATATAAAAAGGATAATGAGCTTATACCAGACTGTGGGATGGGGTTCAGTTTCTCGGTGATCGACTCCGGCGTGTGACAAACTCGGTTTTCTGGCGAAAACAGGGGGATATGAGCACGGAAGTCTGAGTGTATTTGTGACAGAAATGAGCGAGTTTGTTAGCGGATTAGGATCGGTATTTATAGATTGAGGAGGACACTTTGATTTAGAAACCGATTTAGAGATTGATTATATGCCAAAAATGGTTGATTGGGTCTTGATTTGGAAGGAAAATACGCGGACAGACAGCTATTGCAGTCTGGAGCGAAAACGGTGGTTGTTGATTGATTTTGAACCTGTAGACCACACGCGGGGTTAACCTTTATACTAATTGTCTTCAAAAAACTTACCAAAAGTGTGTGTCGCGACGGTGTTTGATGTGCGTGTTTTCCCGGGGAACCCGGGTTCGATTCCTTATTTCCCCTTTTTGATTTTATTTATTTATTTTGTTATTTCTTCAAGTCTATTTTAATTCAACTGTTATTATTTATTAATTATAAATTTTTTGATTCTAATATCCTTATTAAATATAAAAATGTTAGAACAATACGTATCGACATATAAATACGCACTTGATTAATGAAAATGGTGCGGGTTTTCGAAACCCGTTTACACAAATGTTACACCCATCTGATCCGTACCACCCGAGCCACTTGCCACTTACCACCACCGAGTATAGGGTCACATCCACCGAGATACAGCTCGGTATTTTGTTTCGACGGTTTCATGAGCTTAGTGCTCAACTTTCTGCTATCGAGCATCTTAGAGTGCTCCATCATCATCATCCTAGCCACCACTACCTACCTCATCACCTCCACCACCACCATCTCTATCCTCACTTCCACCACCCCATGTTGCCGCTTCATCTCATGAGAGGCGTATCAGTGCTATCGAGGAGGAGGTAGCATATTTTCGTGGTGTGATACGCGCATCTTCACCCCCACCCCCACCGTCTGTCTAGTCTTGGTATGTGATCATGTTTTGAGGGTAGTACCTATACCCGTTTGTTTGAAGATTGAAGATTTTTGAAGATATATATATATATATATATATATATGTCAACTTGAAGATTTTGAAGAAATAATGTGAAGAAAAATACTAACTTATTTGTATTGTCTATGACTTGTATTGCGGAGCGATGTAACTCTGAATTATTTTTGCTCTTCACAAAAATTATGCAACAAGTTGACAATATATATGTGAAAGTTGGTATCTTTCTTTTATTATGCATTGTTAGTATTCGTTTGGTTCATGTTATGATGATTATCGTATGGATGCCTTATGTGAAGAGATGATTCGATTTATTCGATCTTTATACATTAGTATACTTTATGATGACATACGTATATAATTTGAGTCCATGAATGACAATATATATTCAAATATTTGTCTAATCACTTCTATATGTTATATATATGAAGATCATGGCACCAAAAAGAAGAAATATACGCCAACATCAACCAACTTCTCTACCTGCATCACAAGCTGAACTAGATGCTCTGCTGAACCAGCGAATCGCCGAAGCGATCGCACAACATGAAACTAACCATACCAATCAAGATAGCGGAGCTAGAATTCAAACCCCACCAAGAGTTCAGAATCTTGCTAACTGTTGGTTATTCATAACCTTATCAAAAGAAGTATCATTAATATTTATTTGCAAAAATATATATTTTTGACAATTCTGAGAACAAACATTTCAGGATGCACGGACAAGTAATTTTTGGATTGCAAGCCACTCAACTTTGATGGCACTGGCGGTGCTGTGGCATTTGTACGATGGACTGAAAAGACGGACTCTGTAATCCGTATGAGCAGTTGTTCTCCTAATCAGAGAGTTATGTATGTTTCGGGTTTGTTCATTGACGAAGCTCTTTCATTGTGGAATCTACAAGTGCAGACACTAGGAGATGCAGCCCCATATGCCATTACGTGGGAAAGACTGAAGGACACGATGAGAGAAAAATATTGTTCAAGAGCTGAATTGCAGAAGCTGGAAACGAAATTTTGGAATCTAATGATGATTGGATCCGACATTTATGGCGATACGCAACGCTTTCACGATCTCTCTCGGGTTGTTCCGTATATGGTAACTCCCGAATTCAAAGGAATCGAACGTTACATTTGGGGGATTAGCCCAGGAGATCCGAAGTATGGTTACATCGTCGTATCCGACAACTATCACCGAAGCTATAACAATTGCAGTGAGCCTTACCAAAGAGGCGGTAAGAATGAATAAGTTTTCGAGAAAGGGTGCGGAGATGCCCAAGGAGACACATGTAGAATCAACCTCACACCGGAATAAGAGAAAGTTTACTCATTTCAAGAAGGGTTCCCGACCAAGTAACAAGAAGGAAATTCCCACAACAAAAAAGAATAAAGTATTTGTGGCGACAACAGAGACGGAACCGAGAAGTTATACAGGAAATGCACCTAAGTGCAACAAGTGTAATTATCATTATTATGGTGGATGCCGAACCACCAAATATGATAAGTGCGGGAAGTTGGGACACCGCACCGAAAATTGTTGGAGTAACAACAAGGGAAATAGGAATGAAGGCAAGAAAGAAGGAAGTTATGGAAATGGAAATGAACGAGGAAGGAACCAAAGTTGCTATGGTTGCGGTGAACTAGGCCACTTTAGAAAGAATTGCCCAAAGGAGAACAAAGGCCACAGGCGAGCCTTTGTAATAGGAGCTCATGAGGCACGCCATGATGCAAATGTGATCACTGGTACGTTCCCTGTCAATACTCATTTCGCATCTATTTTATTTGATACTGCGCAGATTTTAGTTTCATATCTTTAGAGTTTAAAGATATACTTGAAATAAATTCAAATATATTTGATATTCCATTCACTATCGAACTAGCGAATGGAAAGATAATTGAATCTGTTGATTTTATTAAAGGATGTTCTTTAGAGTTAGGTGGACAAAAATTCAACATCGATCTATTACCCATCCAGTTAGGTAGTTTTGATGTTGTAATCGGTATGGATTGGTTATCCAATAACCAAGCCGAAGTTGTATGTTGCGACAAAATTATTCGCATTCCTCTTCCTAATAATGAAACACTTCTTATACATGGCGAGAAGAGCGAAACACAATTACGAATTATTTCTTGTATGAAAGCCCAAAAGTGCTTGCGAAAAGGATGTATAGCATTCTTAGGACACGTTGTTGACAAGAAATCCAAGGAGCCAACACTTGAGGAGATCCCTGTTGTGAAGGAATTGAAGTCTTCCCAGAGGACTTGCCAGGAATACCACCACAACGACAAGTCAAATTCTGCATAGACTTGATTCCAGGAGCTGCACCTGTAGCGAAATCCCCTTACCGATGAGCTCCTTCGGAAATGCAAGAGTTGTCCACATAACTTCAAGAGTTGTTGGACAAAGGTTTTATTAGACCAAGCTTCTCACCTTAGGGAGCTCCAGTAAATTTGTAAAGAAGAAAGATGGAAGATTTAGAATGTGTATAGATTATCGAGAATTGAACAAACTCACGATCAAGAATTGGTATCCGTTACCGAGGATCGATGATCTGTTCGATCAACTTCAAGGATCAAGTTTTTACTCGAAAATTGACTTAAGGTCAGGATACCATCAGCTTAGAGTGTAGGAAGAAAGTATTCAAAAGACAACATTCCGAACCCGTTACGATCACTATGAGTTCCTTGTTATGCCATTTGGTCTAACAAATGCACCGGCGGTGTTCATGGACTTAATGAACCGTGTGTGTAACCCTTACCTTGATAAATTCGTGATAGTATTTATTGTTGACATATTGATATATTCATGAAATAAGAAGGATCACGAACATCATCTTAGGACCATTCTTGAGTTGTTAAAGAAGGAGAAACTGTATGCAAAATTCTCTAAGTGTGAATTTTGGCTTCGTGAAGTCCAATTTCTCGAACATGTAGTCAACAAGAAAGGCATACATGTCGATCCATAAAAAATAGAAGCCATTAAGATTTGGAACGCACCTAAGACACCCACCGAAGTACGCCAATTTTTAGGATGGGTTATTATCGAAGATTCATTGAAAATTTCTCGAAGATCGCTCAACCACTAACCTCCCTAACTCAGAAAGATAAGAATTTCGATTGGGGAGAAAAGCAAGAAAAAGCTTTTCAATTACTTAAGAATAAACTTTGTGATGCGCTTATTTTATCACTTCCGAACAGCGTAGATGACTTTGTAGTTTACTGTGATGCTTCACATAAAGGTTTAGGATGCATATTAATGCAACGAGAGAAAGTTATTGCATAAGCATCACACCAATTAAAAGTTCACGAAAAGAACTATACCACACATGACCTAGAGCTAGGTGCAGTGGTATTTGCATTATAAATTTGGCGTCATTATCTTTACGACACCAAATGCACAATCTTTACCGATCACAAAAGTCTTCAACATATATTTAACTAGAAAGAGTTAAATATGCGCCAAAGACGCTGGCTTGAATTATTGAATGACTATGATTGTGAAATTGAATACCATCCGGGCAATGCAAACGTTGTCGCGAATGACCTAAGTCGAAAGGAACGAGTGAAGCCCCTTCGTGTATGATTATTAAGACTCACCATTCACAATAACGTTACCTCTCGAATTCATGACGCTTAACAGGAAGCCCTGAAGAGTGGAAATTTTAAAGCATAGATGCTTAGAGGTACGGAAAAACATTTAGAACCAAATGAGAACAGAGCTTTGTATTTTGGAAACAGAATTTGTGTTCCTCTTTTTGGTAATTTGCGAAACCTAATTCTAGATGAAGCCCATAAGTCCAAATATTCGATACATCCTGGAGCGGATAAAATGTATCTCGATCTTAAAGAATTCTATTGGTGGCCTAATCACAAAGGGGATATTGCAACTTATGTTGGAAAATGTCTAACATGTGCAAAAATGAAGGCCAAATACCAAAAACCTTCAGGATTGTTACAACAACCTGAAATTCCCACTTGGAAATGGGAACAAATTTCTATGGATTTCATAACAAAATTACCCAGGACCTCTCGTGGTCACGACATGATTTGGGTAATTATCGACCGACTAACCAAATTAGCTCACTTCTTGCCGGAACGTGAGAAAGATAAAACAGAGAAGTTAGCCGAACTTTATCTTAAAGAGATTGTGGCAAGACATGGAGTGCCTGTTTCCATAATCTCTAATCGAGATGGTCATTTCATATCAAGAATTTGGCAATCATTTCAAAAGGCTATTGGATCTCTCTGTCACACCCTCAATTTCCACTTGCGGAGTTTTACCGCGAGGCGTGTGAATAAACCAGAATCTGAGACACTAGTACGTCGAACGACTCTGTATGATTTGTTAATACGTTTTCCAAAATCATTTGTTTAACCATTCATAGTTAATTTTAGATTGTCTTAGTTTGGTTTCAATGTTTAGCGGAAGCATTAGTTTCTAAAGTTGAGCGGAAGCATAAAAATAAAGTAAAGGAACGGGCGCCAACACAAACGCCAAAACTAAAGAAAAACCCAAACAATATTCGTAAATGAGACTCGATAAAAAGATGTCTTGATCAATGCAAGTGAGTGCACCTAGAGCTCCTAGCGTCCTGAGAAACATGTAAAGAAACAAGTGTCAACATTAAAGATGAGTGAGTTCACAGGTTTTCATAAGTTCATTTGTTCGGTTTATAAGTTTGTTCCCCCCCCCCCGTTATCCCTAACCCGGGATAACAATATGGTTCCATTATTCCTTACCCGGAATAATAATGATGTTCCATTATTCCTAACCCGGAATAATAACGTTGTTGGTTCCATTATCCCTAACCCGGGATAATATTGTTGATTCGTAATTAAGCTCAATGTTAACATGTAGGTAGCTAGCCTAAAGTTATGTCACGTAAGTGTTCGCGATCGAAGCTGACTGTTGTGCCTCCGTGTTGCCAGGCCTATCACTGACCATGGCAAAGTTAGGCCAAATTATTCACCCGTTGACCATACCCGGTCGGCTAGCGCGACTAGCTCGAGTGGGGCTTGTCGGGCCCAGTAGTACTACTTATAATTTCCCCGCTATCTAACCCAATACTAACGATCCGAGAGATTGTTGAGGACTTGTGTGATATAGCTGCTTAGTGACCATAACGTACGTTAACATTAACTTAGTTACCGAATAGTTTAATGACGTTAATTTCATATAACGTAAAGAGTTGGAGTTGTAGAGTGTATACATGTTTCTCCCCCTGTTGTTTAAAATCGGATAAAATTAGGGGCCGTGAACTCACCTTTAGTTGCTCGGTTAGTGTAACACAGATGTAGCAAATGATGGGACCGCTAATTGCGTCCTAACAAGTCAATTGATTTAGAGTTAGTGTGTGAACACACTGATACAAGCCCTACACATACTAACACACAATGCGGTACATACAATGACAATTCCTAAAACTCAAATCATGCATGCAAGTATCATCATACCAACATAGTGATCAAACCAACCTATTATGAACACAAATCAATCCATACAACATTTTGGTACACACATTCACAAGTTATCAAGTTTCAGCGGATATACTCATAATTAGGCTGTTTTCGAGGATTTTTATAAAATAGTTCCAATATTCCAAAAATTCCAATTATTTTACAGAAGGTGTCAACTATACTGTAATTATATAAATTTTTCAAGTCCTAACACTTTTCCAATTATTCATAAATATTAATATACTAGGCTGCAGTCAGATTCGTCGCTTTCTGACTGCAGTCCACAGAAGAATTTATTTAAAAATCACCGTTCGTCCAATTAACAAAATTCCAGTGGGAGTTTCCCGGAAATTTCCATATCTAGTTGCTGTACAAATTTCGTGATTCGACTGTCTACAGATTATTAGATCCGACTCGATAAACAACTAACAAATTTTCAGAATTTTCACAGCTTCAGTTACTGAACTTAATTGGCCACTTAAAAATATCAAACGACTTCAGAAAAATATGAATCTAGCGCCATTAGAAGCGTTTTTCAAAAATCTACGTTTTTGGCTTCAGAAAATCCGTTTTTCGATAAATAATAACCAAGTTACAGTCAGTTGAAGTTGGCTGTAAACACCATTCAGCATCCTGATTTCAGCATTTTATCGCAATATAACCCGCTTAAACAATCGATACGTTAAATATAAGCGATCAAGAACAGATTTACCAATCATATATCATCATATACATCATACCCATGCAAACCCTAATTATATTTTATGGTTTTTATCACACAAAACGCAGCCTAATGATTCTTGATTCCACTAATCATCATAATCGCAAACTAGCATAATTAATCGACTAACATCATAACACTTTCTACCATTACATACACACATGATCCATAGTTCATAAACCCTAGTATGATTAGCGAAATAACATAAAACTCTAACCTTTAACAATGGAGATTAACGAATCGTGAGCGAGATGGGAGCCGATTCGGATGACCAAGGGAAATCGCGACCGAGAAGAACAATGTAGGGAGGCTGTCGCGATCGAGAGGGAGGGTAGGAAGGGCTGCCGTCGGTTGCTTGGGACTAGGGTTTGTGTGTGTGTTTGCAACTCTCATGCATGCTATCTATTTATAGTGTAAGGGAGGAAAGAAAGAAAAGAAGGGTTTGGGCGATTAGCTTGCGGCCGCAAAGGGGTTTGGGTGGGGCGGTTTGGGTTTAAAACTTGATCCCCAAGTTTTGGTTAACTCCTTGAGTCGCAAGGAAATGAGGCCGGCTCGTGTCGCGGCTCGGTTCGATTCGTCTATATATTTACTATATATATATTTTATAACTAAAACAAATCACGAAATCGAAACATCACATAATAACTCACCAACTTATAAACGTTTAATACACATAGCACGTAATTCATTTGACAAGTTTACGAAGTTATCGTAATTATTTCGAGCGTGCAATTTAAGTCTCCGAATCAATTTAACGTAGGAACGAATAACCGTGAAGTAGTGCGTTTAAGATGTCTGAAAAACCGGGATGTCACACTCTCTTAGATCTAAGTACGACCTTTCATCCCCAAACAGATGGCCAAACGCACCATTCAAACCTTAGAAGATATATGCTACGTGCTTGTGTGATTGACTTAGGCGGAAATTGGGATTCTCACTTGCCTTTAGCGGAGTTCTCATATATCAACAGTTATCACACGAGTATTCAAGCCGCTCCATTTGAAGCGTTATACGGACGTAAGTGTCGATCTCCGTTATGCTAGGCAGAAATAGGCGACAAACAAATAATAGGTCCATAATTAATTCAAGAAACTACGGATAAAATATTTAAAATCCGAGACCGTATTAAAGCAGCCCAGGATAGACAGAAAAGTTATGCGGATAAACACCGCAAACCATTATCCTTTGAAATTGGAGACAAAGTGCTATTAAAGGTCTCGCCTTGGAAACGCGTAGTTAGATTCGGGAAGCAAGGAAAACTTAGCCCAAGATACATAGGACCATATGAAATCTTGGAAAAGATTGGAACAGTCGCATATAAGCTGAAATTGCCTGAAACACTTTAGTAGAGTTCATGACACTTTTCACGTGTCAAACATTAGAAAGTGTCTTTCAGACGAATCACTTATTATTCCTACGGAAGAAATTCATATTGACGACCAACTCCATTTCATCGAAGAACTTGTTGAAGTTTTAGATTCAAAGGTTCAGAATACTAGGATGAGTCATATCAAACTAGTCAAAGTCCATTGAAAATCAAAGCGCAGACCCGAGGTCACTTGGGAACGGCTTCCGAAATCAAAAGAAAGTACCCCCACCTGTTCGAGAAATCCTACGCAAAAGATGACACGACTTAAATTTTGGGACGAAATTTTCTTGAACAAGGGGAGAATGTGGCAATCGGCAAAATTCCGATAATTCTATACAACCTGAACAATTATTTCACTATCTATTTACCGCATAACATGACTTAAATTATAGTTTTAAGTCTCAAAGTCTAGGAATTCAACGATATCATAGCTTGGTATGATAATGAATTCGTTACAATCACGAACATATAAGTCCATATCTTAGACGGATGACAAAGACGCGAACACGCGATAAATATCAGTACTGGTTACGGTACAGTCTGATATGACAAAAATAAGACATAAGATATGTCTCCACTGTTATACCATGAAAATTTTATTTAAAACACCAAATTGTCCAAGTCTGCAGCAAAATACAACATTTTGCAACAAAATACAGCATTCCGCAGCACAAAACAACAAATGTACGAAAACCCAAAAATAAATATTTTAGTTAAGAATAATAACGGGTGTTAGAAATAGTATAAAATCCGTGTATAAATCCTACTGTTTAAAGTTATACAACTTGTTTAGTAAAAACCTGACAACAAAGCCGATACAGGAACTGAACTCAAAATGACCAATTTGTTAGTCTGGAGAGCTAGATTAATAAACTGGACAATAAAATTAGTACTAGAACTATTGTGTACATAAAATTATATAAGTAACAAAATATGTCAGTATTTTACCAGGTACAAGACCCGAACTAAATTTATCAACCGAACGACGAAACAATAAGACTAGTAAGTTATTTTGGCATATTATAACATCACTTTAAAGTGTTGGGCCATTAGATTTTATAAAAACGTATATATAAAAATAATAAAGTTTTTAAAGTTTATAAAAATTACAAGTTTTATAAAAATAAAAAATAAAACCAAACCACCCCCACCTCACGCTACATGGGGTGTAAACCCCCATGCCACTTAATCTTCTTGATGTGTTGGCTTAATGCGAGCATGGTTTAGTGGATTATGTGGTGTAAGACTTAAACACAACACCAAAACCAAAATCATAACCATTTCCTTTCATTTTTCCAAATATCAAAACACAACACTTCCATTTGCTCTCTAAAAATGGGCCAAACACCACTATCATCATCTTCAACTTTTTAAAAATCTAAACTCAAGAAATTCAAGCTTGCATGGAGATCCAAGGATAATCGAAGGTGTTTGCAAGGATTAGAAGGCACATTTGGAAGCTTGGAAACTTTTGATCAACACTTTTCTTTACGTTTTAGTATCACTTTGATCATCCCTAGCCAAGTGCTAGTAGTAAGCCCCACTACTTGATCTTATACTTTATGTTTCATGTAAATGTACAATATCATCTTGAAAGATATTTAAAAACCCACTTGAAAAACACTAATAAAACTATAATCACTAACATAATTATGTGGTTTTCTTGATGATTATGCATGATCTTGAATTTGTCATAAACCAGGAAACTTGAATCTTGCATTTTTATGTATAAAAAGATAATCTAAACACTGCATGTTTAGATTAGCAAGACTCATTAACAAAAATTGTAATGAACATGATTTTATATTTTAAGATGATCATATGTAATATTTATGATCTAGAAATTTTGTTAAAAAGTAATAATAAAATTTCAATTTTGAGAAAGTTTTAAGCTATAACAAGTTCATGACATTTTTGTTAATATATTAGTATAATACTTGTGATTCGATGATTTGAATTAGAAAAGTGATTTAAAACATGTCTGTATAAACATGGGAAAGCTCATATTTTAAAGAAAAATATGGCAAAATTTTTATAAAAATTAATCTTGATTATGATATGGTTAAACTAAAGATTTTGTGATTAAAAGTGATTATGGATTTTAATCTTGTTTAACCAAAAGTTTGGGTGAAAAGTTTAAGATATAATTATTTCAGTTTTTCTTAAACTAAAAAGAAAATAAATATATATTTTTTTGATAAAAGTATATATTTTAAAATCACCAAATATGTGTACATGTATTTTTGTATAAATATCATATATTTAGATCATGTAGGATCTAATATAAAAATATATAAGTAATCAACTTTTGACAAAATAATATATCGGACAATTCAGACAACTTGGACAATTCGGACAAATTAAAATATATGGTATAAACGAAACAAACGACAAAGACGAAACGAATAAAATGGTCGACGCAAACATAACGGTTAAAACGAACAAATCAACCGTCACACTTTATATTTACTAGGACTTATAAACATTTAACTCATATCTAGTAGTTTTTACAATAAATTTTTATAAGTTATAACAATCGCTAGTAAATATTTTAAAACTTGGATTAAGCCCAACTAAACAAATTGTTTAGGCTAAGCCCATTTTCATAAAATTATATTGGGATAAACTCATTTTTATAAAATATATGGACTAGCCTACTTATTATAAATTAATTTGGGCTAGGCCCACTTGTACAAAAATCACTTGGGCTAAGCCCACTTTTATAAAATTAACTTTGGGCTAAGCTAACTTTTTATAAAATTAACTTTGGGGTAAGGCCACTTTTATAAAACTAAATTGGGCTAATCCATTTCTATAAACTATTTTGGGCTAGGCCCACTCTTCATTTTTAACGTGGGCTAGGCCCACTTTTATAAACCAATTGGGCTTGACCCACTTTAAATAAAAATAAGTTGGGCTAGGCCCACATACATGAAACGATTTGGGTTAGGCCCACTCATATGAAACGAATTGGGCTAGGCCCATACTTACAAAACCTATTGGGCTAGGCCCATATGTAATAAACTTTTAGATTGAACTTTTACATTTAAATTATGGGCTAGGCCCAATGTAATCTATAAATATATATATATATATATATATATATATATATATATATATGTATGTATGTATGTATTTATACCAACAAAGAAAAACCAACAAATACAAGTATGAAATTCAAGATAAAATACTTGTACGAAAAACGAAAGAAAGCCTAAGTGTCTAATGAGAATAGAACACTTGTAGGTCGAGAAACGAACGAAGTATCAGAAATCGAATAGAGATTTGCAAGGAACGCAAATCTGTGAGTTCATGTTTCCCCTTTTATTTAAACATTTTTAAGGTTTTAAACATGCGGGGATGCATACATGTAACATTTAGTATAACTTGGAAATGAAAATATTTAGATCACATATGGATTAGGCTCAAGTATTGGGACCATTAATGAATAACAAGTACCGAGGAACAAGGGTATAGATCTATTGGGTTTGGGCAAGCCCCACTCTATTTCGACAACAATAATAGATCGTATTAGAGTGCTTTTGTATCTAAAACGAGTGTCTCAGACACAATAATGGTTAAGGTTTGGTTGCCACCTTATTCGGCATACAGATTAGTGTCCTTGCAACACACTAATGATCTTACAAGTTACATTAAGCTATACTAAATGAATTTATTATTTCAAATGTGTTTGATGATTCATTTGATACAAAAATTTATAACATGCATTCACCAGCTTTGTTGGGCTTGGAGCTTAAAGGTTTATTCATTTATATTGTTTTTGGGCTTTTGGGTTACTTTTAGGCGGTTTGGGCTTCCTAGTGTCAAGTGGGCCAAGGGTTGTATATTTGGGCTTTGTTATGCCTATAAATAGAGGGGTAGGGAACTTGTTAAGGGTTAGAGAGGTTTGTTTACTAAACTTGTATCTGACATCCTCTGGTGTATGCAAGTTATTATATTCAAGATATTCAAGTTGTTCTTCATCCTGATCATTATTTCCGCGATTGCTTAGGATAGCGATACCTGTTTGATCCGTTACACGGGACTTATAATTGGTATCAGAGCCTGCTGTTCTAATACAGGCTCCGGGTATTGCTGTTTGAAGAAGTTTTTGAACTTTATTGCTGCTGTTCGGATCTATTTCTCACATTCCGGATCACTGTTCATCGACGAAGGTACTGTTTCGAAGAACTCGAAGAAGCTCTGCAGATTTCGGATTGGTTACTGTTCCAGGTCCTGAAGAACACGAAGAAGGTCTTCATAATTCGGATTTGATACTGTTCCAGATTCCAAAGAACACGAAGGAGATCGTCTATTCCGGATTGATCCCGGACTGTTGCTCTATTCCGGATTGAAATCCGAGTTACTGTAGCTGATTTTGAGTTCCTTGAATTCCGGAATTCGGTTACATAAAAGGCGGAGACACTGTTATGGATTGCGTTACTGTTCCGGATTTATTAAGGAAGGCATTTCGGATTGTTAGTTCCGGATTCTTGATTTCGGATTTCATTTCAGAGGTGTTTAGTCCGGTTCTGCTTCTCGGACTCTATTTCGGATCTGCTTTCTGAATTTCTATTTAGGATTTCGTATCGGATCTGTCATTTCGGATCTTCAAATCGGATTCTCAAATCCGGATTCTTCATTCCGGAATCCTAATTCCGGATTCTTCATTCTGGAATCTTAATTCCGGATTGCTTAATTCGGACATTTCATTTGGTTTGACCATCGTTGACTTCCGGATTGCCATTTCGGAAAAATATTCCGGATTGACCATATTGAATGCTGATTTGACCGTTTCGGATTGGACACTGTTCATTTAAATCACTTAAATTAATTAATCTTTAAATCAAATTTGGTAAATCTTAATTAATTTAATGGCTGGATTCATGACCGCACAGGACCTGACAAATGCCACACTGGCAGCCCTGCAATCGCAAACCTTAGCACTCCACCAAGAGCTGGATCAGGTGATTGGCACTTCCCCCAAAGTGCCCCGTTTGTTATACAGTGATGAATATTACGAGTGGAAGATCCGCTTTGAACAGTATTGCAAAGCAAAGGAACTTGGTGTGTGGAGATGCATCATGAATGGTCCAAGAACCATACTGTATAGCACAGAGCAAGATCCTGAAACAAAAATTCCCAAGCCTATGCACTTATAGACTCCAGAGGACGTCAAAATCATAGAGGAAGATGAAAAGGCTTCTGCAACACTAACCATGGCTCTAGGACCCGATATCTCTATCGCGGTCAGGAACTGTAAAAATGCTAAAGAGGTTTGGAGTGAGTTGCAAAATCTCTACGAAGGGAACGCTGACATGAAAGCAAGTTGGGTGAATCAGCTGAATCAGCAATTCAGCTCATTCAATCACATATATGGGGAAACCATCGAGAATCAGATACGTCGCTATGTCAAACTGGTTTCCCAGATGATTTCAGCTGAGATCACCCTCACCAACAGCGCCATGAACCGACAGTTGCTGAAATCACTGCCCAAAAGTTGGGATGCAGACGTGGGCATGATAAAAAAGACAAAGAACCTGAACAACGTCACTCTCACTGAGATGATAGCTACTATCAAATCATGTGAATTGATAACTAACAAAGGGAGATCAATCATCAGAGTAGTCTGATGGCCGCAGGGATGACAGGTCAGAATGCAACATTAATGTCACAGAATCTCGTCTAAACTCCTATGCAAGGAACTGCACAAGCACCAGGTGGATCAAATGTGGTGTACAGTCCTGTTGTCATGCCTCAAAACACTCAGTATGTGTATGGGTATCAATCTCCAAATCCTACGACGGTCTCAGCGGCTCAAGTCCATACACAATTCTATGCTCAGTATCCTAATGTGGTTTTCAGTCCTGCAACTCCTCAAATCGTGCAACAAGGCGTTATTCCTCAAGCAGGCGCTCCTGCCCCTGGCTCTTCACAACCCGCGCCCAACTCTGCTTTTCTTACTAAGGAGAATGAAGAGAAGCTGGCAATTGATGCATCAATGATCAAGAGCTTGAACGCCTTCCTGGCAGGTGATTTGACCCCTCCATCTATTCTGCCAACAGAAGTTGATCAAATCATGGAGGAAGACCTGGATGAGATCGATGTCTCCTGGAACTTGGCAATGGCTGCTTTCGGGTCAACAAATTTTAGAAAAAATATGGAAGGCAACCTCTGTCCAACCTAAAGACTGGTCTCACAAAGGACAAACTCAGGTGCTACCGATGTCATGAACCAGGCCATTTCGCTAGGGAATGCAAGAAGCCACCATCAGGGTATGTGTCATCCAGGGTCGCCGACATACAGAGCAGTGACAGACAGTTGGTTCCTGTCTCTCCAACCAAGTCAACTACGAGTCCATCTGGCAGCTCAGGCGGGAAGTCCACATTACTAGTAGCCCAACAGCATGAGGGCTTCAACTAGGCAGATGCAGCAGCTCAAATGGAAACCTTGAATCTATCCAAGAACAGCAACCACTGCATGATGACGCAGACAACTGAGACACCCGATCTTTTGGAAACGGTAAATCGAATACTTTGTTCTGATAGTTGTCATTTTAAATTATCCCAAATACGCTCCCACAACTCAACTCTTGTGGCTGAGTATCAACAAGCTGCGTCACAGAACATCGCCCTTAAACATAAGAACAAGCTTCTTATGGAGAAGGTCGAAGCGCAAAAACAAGATGTGGCTCAGCTAAAGCTAGACTTGAACCAACAACAATGTTGGGTCTACGACTACAAGCTAAAATTAGCTGAAAAGGATGTAGAACTTCAAGCAGCCTTAGCCAAGCTGAATTCCTTGACAGGGAAGCTTCATGAAAATGAAATAAATATTAAGAAATTTGAAACTTCCAGCAAATTAGTCAAGGACTTATGTGACCTCCAGCTTAATTATCAAACGAATTTCACTAAGGGTCTTGGGTACAATAGGGCACCTCCACCATATAATCATAATTACACTAGAATGCCTGAAACTGAGGAAGAAATCGAAAATGCTGAAAAATGATGTATGGTAAACCGTCAGATTATTTATCTAAATCGTGGACACCCTATTATCCTAAGTTCTCCAAACCCACTGATCTCAAGAAGGATGATGTGTTTGTAGCTACTACACCACCTCCTAGTGAAACTAGTAATCATCCATCTAAGAGTACAGTGGAAATGGAGACAGAAGTACCTGAGGCAGAACCCTCCACATCCTCTACAACACCTAATGAAAAGGAATCTTCTAAGGCTCAAACTAAATTTGTGAACGATACTAATGTGTCAAATTCATGTGCAGAAGAAATTTTCGTTGAGGACATCACGCAGGATGACGCGGAAGAATGTCTGAATATACAATCAGACAATTCAGCTGATGATAATGCTTTTTATAAACCTGCCTTTGACATTTTAAATCACTTTTTGCTGAACAATTTACATGCTCAAACAGTGTTGGTTGTGTTGAACATTTAGATAGTTTAAAGTCTGATACTGATGTTTTGATTGATGATAATAGCTATGACAATGTGTGTGATGAGAAACTAAATTTAGCTGTAGGATCTACATCAACAGATGACTTGGCCTCATCAGCTTCAGCTGAGGATACCGAATGTTCATCTTCAGCTGAGGATGCTGAGAGTTCATCTTCAGCAGAGGATATCAAATGTTCACCTTCAGAGGCCGTATCTTTTGATGCATTTCATAGGAATGACAATGTCAACAATGACCAACCAACTGTTTTTGTCAATGTTGATGGTGACATTATTCTAGAAGATTTGGGCGAACCAATACAAGGGACTAATTCGGAAATGAAAGCAGATGAACACAAATCTAAATTTAATTCAAATGCAACCTTTAAATATGATAGTGAATCAAAATCTAATATTTCTCAAAATTGCGAGGTTCCATCATCATCTGCTAAAATTTCTGAACATGACGTTCCTGTTGGGTCACTCGTGTCCTCTACAGAATCTGTCTCAAAGTGTGATTTGAAGAATAAGCCGAAAAAGAAAAGAACACATAGATCTAAAAAGAAGAAAATCAAAGAAGCATCTTCAAACAATGCAAAGGCAACCGCTGAGTCCTCTCGTCAAACTGAGGAATCAACTCAGCAGTTGCCCGTGTCATCTGTTCTGAAACAATCTTCATGTTCTAAATCCTGTACTTCAAATAAAAAATCTAACAAGTGTGCTGATGGTTGTGCGCAGGACACCGCCAAGCTGAAGACCGTGCAACAGCCGTCAGTAAACGCCAGCAAGAAATTGACCGACAAATTGCCCATAATTTCCCAAGCTGAACGGATTGTCTTCTTCCAGAAGAGGCAGACTTGTTTCAACTGTGGATCTCCCAGGCACATTGCTCGAAACTGTCAAAGGCCCTTTACCTCTTTCCATACTTTGTACTCCAGATATCAGAAGGCTATGCCTAATCGCCAATATAAGGCTCGATTTGTGGCTAAGTCTTCTGATCAAAATTGGAACTTGGCCAAGAAACAAAATGTTAACCCTTGAGACCTTCGGTCTACAAGAATCCCTCTAGCACTCCTAGGAATGTGCAGAGGTCTGATTCGGTGACCTGGAGGCCTAAGTCAGTGGCCAAGACTCCGTCTCCTTACCCCTTGTCTAGTAAATCAAAAGCATCATCAACCTCATCCTCAACTAATTTGATCTTTCGTGAGGTTACTTATGTTGATGCAAAAGGTAAACCCAGATCTTCTATGGCCTGGGTTCCCGTCTCTAACTAAACCTGTTGAAATGTGTAGGAACCACTTTGGCGCTCTCTTGTTCGATTGTGATATATTGATAGCGGCTGTTCCAGGCACATGACAGGAGACATCTCGTAGTTGAATGACATTCAGTTTTTCGATGGTGGGTTTGTTTCCTTCGCAGGTGGAGAAACTGGGAAAATCACAATGAGAGGAACTGTTTGCAATGGAGCCATGAGTATTAAAAATGTCAACTATGTACCAGAAATGAAGCACAGTCTGTTGAGTGTGTCTCAACTCTGCGACAATCATCTGGATATTCACAAAGAAAGGATGCTATGTGCACAAACCAGGCTTGATCATTCCAGAAGATTGGATTCTACTGAAAGTTGCAAGAAAAGGAAACGCCTACGTCATTGATATGAACCAGGCTCCTTCTAACAAGCTCACATGCCTTTTCTCTTCGACAGCCGAACATGACGCCATGTTATGGCACTGCAGACTGGGTCACATCAACATGAAGAATTTAAATCGTCTTGCTAAAGGTGGTCTGGTAAGAGATCTACCAGTTCGTGACTTCATGCAGATAAAAAATGTGAATCCTGTGCTCGTGGGAAGCAACACCGTCAGCCGCATAAAACCAAAGCCATACCCTCCACTTCTCAGGTCTTAGAACTGCTCCACATGGATCTCTTTGGTCCAACAGACATTCGCATCATTGGAGGGAAGGCTTACTGGCTGGTTATTATTGATGACTACTCTCGATTCACCTGGGTTTTCTTTCTTACACATAAAAGTGAAACCGTAGAGATAGTCAAACAATTTGTCACGCTTATGGAAAACCAGACAGATTCGAAGGTAAAGGCTATCCGGTGTGACAACGGGACAGAGTTTAAGAATCTTACCTTAACCTCTTTATGCACCTCCAAAGGAACTGCGAGACAGTTCAGTGCAGCCAGAACCCCACAGCAAAATGGGGTTGCCGAACGTAAAAATCACACACTCATCAAGGCGGCACGAACTATGCTTGTTGAATCCGAGCTACCTCTCATCTTCTAGGCCGAAGCAATCAACACCGCAAGCTATATTCAGAATCATGCCCTGATCAACAAACGCCACATGAAGACTCCATACGAAGTGGTTGAAGTCGCAAACCTTCGGTCAAGCATTTCCGCAAATTTGGATGTCCTTGTGTACCCCTGCTCATGGATGCTAAAGGAAAGTTCGAAGCACGCGGAGATCCTTGTATTTTCGTTGGGTATTCTAAAAATATGACATATCGCGTTTATAACAAGATCAAGAAGATGGTGGTTGAAACCTACAATGTGGGTTGGCTGGAGGAAAATCCCAAGGACAAACGCATTGGTCCTGATTGGTTGTATGACTACTCTACCTTATTTAATCATTTTGATGTGTCTTCTAATATGTCTGTAGGAGATAGTTCGACATCTTTCCCTCCAACGGTGCCCATTCCTTCCGACGATGACGCTGACGCTGCCGCACTAAATGACACACTAAAGCAGCTAAGTGTAGATCCTCCTGGATTCAATGACATTGTCTCACCATCCGCCATAGCTTCACCATCTCACGCCCCATCCATCCCTTCGCCTATTCAGCCTAATCTTACTGAGGATGTGGTCTCTCCTCCAGAGCCACCTACGGCAGATAGAGGACTTCCTCCTGATGTTTTGGGTTCCTCCTTGTTTCCCGAGCCTAAGCCCCTCGATTGTGTGGTGGATTCTCTACCTCACACCTCTACAAGTTCCTCGGTTGAGGGGGAGGCATCTGGCATTGCTTCAGCTAGTGTCACAAACATACAAACCGATGTCTTGGTTCCCACTGCACCAATACCACAACATTTACAGCGTGATCATCCCATTGAGAATATCATTGGTCCTGTAAACGCCGTTGTTCGCACACGCAATCAATCTGGGGATATCAATACATGTCTTTATTCTTGCTTTATTTCCCAAATTAAACCTAAAAGTATTGATGTTGCCTTGCAGGAGCCAGGCTGGGTGGATGCCATGCACGAAGAACTCAATCAATTTGAAAAACTTGGCGTCTGGCAACTGGTGAAACTACCTCAAAGAAAGCGCGCTCTTGGAACTCGCTGGGTCTTCCGCTACAAGCAGGATGACACTGGAGTTATTGTTCGAAATAAGGCTAGATTAGTGGTTCAAGGGTTTCGACAGATTGAAGGACCGGATGATGATGATGATGAGGTTTATGCACCTGTCGCGTGTTTGGAAGCTATACGTATCTTCTTGGCATACGCATCTTATATGGACTTTACTGTCTATCAAATGGATGTCAAGACTGCTTTCTATACAGCATGGTGAAAGAGGAAATTTACGTGGCACAACCACCGGGCTTTACTGATCCTGACAAGCCAGATTATGCTTATAAGTTAGACAAAGCGTTGTACGGGCTGCATCAAGCACCTCGCGCATGGTATGCTACTCTTACAGAGCATCTGCTTGCTCATGACTACACACGTGGAACTATAGACCAAACTTTGTTTATCAAACGCGTTGATAAGGACATTATGCTCGTCCAAATCTACGTTGACGATATTATTTTTGGTTCCACCAATGATGGTTTGTGCCGCGAGTACGAAGAAATCATGAAGAAGAAATTTGAGATGAGTTCTTTGGGAGAGATGACCATGTTTTTAGGACTTTAAGATCATCAGAGCCCTCAAGGTATACTCATTCATCAAGGAAAATACGTACACGACGTACTTGCAAAATTCAAGCTTACAGATTCCAAGCCTATGGCTTCACCTATAGCGGAACGGCCTCTGTTAAATGAAGATGCTGAAGGAACGCCTGTTAACCATACCATGTATCGCTCTATGATTGGCTCACTCGTGTATCTCACTGCTAGCCGGCCAGATATCATGTTTGCCGTCTGTCAGTGTGCTCGTTATCAGATTACACCTAAACTTTCACATTTACATGTTGTTAAACGAATTTTTAGGTACCTCAAAGGGGCTCCATCTCTGGGCCTCTGGTATCCTAAAAATTCTGAATTTGAACTGTTTGCTTTCTCTGACAGTAACCTAGGAGGCACAGATAGGGACATGCGCTCTACGTTGGCTGGTTGCCAATTTCTGGGAGATCGCCTTATTTCAGGCAATGCAAGAAGCAGCAGACGGTTTCGCTTTCCACTGCAGAGGCAGAATATGTCGCAGCATCTGCTTGCTGCTCCCAGGTTTTATGGATGCAACATCAGCTTGCGGGTTACGGTTTGACTTATCTAAACACCACCATTTATTGTGATAATGATGCCGCAATCCAAATTGTTAAAAACCCTGTTTTTCACTCCAAAACCAAGCACATTAACATTAAAATTCATTTTATACGCGATTGCTATGAAAAGGGTCTGGTAAAGCTTGAGCAAATCCACACTGATGCAAATGTGGCGGATTTGTTCACGAAACCCGTTAGCGACGCACGTTTTCAAGTGCTTGTGGATCTTCTCAAAATGATTCGGTTTTCTTCCTAAGCATCTACTATCTTCGTACTTATTTACTGTTTTTCGTTGTCTTTCGCTGTGTCATAAATTTGTTCATATCTCTATGCATAAATTTAGGGGGAGAAAAAGTTTAAAAAAATTATTTGCAATGATAGGGAAATGAAATGAATATTCGTGATAAAATGCTTGACTAACACATGTAAGGTATAGAAGCGGAACAGATTTGGATCGAAAGTGATGTGTCGGTAGGTCTAAAACTCAACCGGATGGGAAAAGCCAAATGATATAAACATAATGAACTTTGTACTCAGTGGGTCACTTACTATAGACATATGATTTTATGCTCTTAAATCTTGCGTTGATAGATAACCAACATCTGAGGTTTCGGGTCTTTATGCTGCTGAGTCATCCGGGGATATCTTGACTGCCCTTCTGTTGCATCCAGATTATATGCAGACCTAGGCACAGTCAGGATATCTTTATAAAAGAGCCAAACAGGAACAAAAGAACAAAAGTTTCTTTATAAGTTCTTACGTACCTCATAAGGTATTTGCCTAACCCTCGTCAGTCACTATTGGTCTCTCTGCTGTGCGGAAGTACTAACCTGTTCACCAATAGCCTGACGTTGTAAAACAAAGGATGACCTCGGTATACTCACCTGCTACGATGAACCGTTGTACTTACCTTGATCGCGAGGGTATGTCATGGTATGGGACACACAAGTAACTTAGTATAAAATTACCCTAAGCATATCATAAAGTCTAATCTACACGGGTTGAGTTTTAGATTTAAGTGGACAAGTATACTGACAGTCGCTTAGACCAACCGAACCTGCTCATATCGAAAAATGTTCTTTGGTCAGTGTTTGAAACGATTTGATCCCTTAGCAATGCTGTGTTAATTATTTATGTATGTTTTAATAAGTTCTCCTTGTGATGGTTGGATGCTTGGTTAGTTTACTGGATGAATTTTGGTGGGATGGTTTTCTGTCAAGAAATATTGGACTGGCCCAGTGTGCTTTGGGATTTGAGCCAGCCTAATGAAATTGGTTTGAAATCTAAAAAATCAAAATTAAGGTTACTGTTTCGAATTGGGCTCAATTGGGCCAGGGATTACTGTTCCGGATTGGACCTGTCCGGAATGGCCCATTTAAGACATTTTGAACATGCCCAAATGTGTTACTTTTCTGGATTGGGCCTGTCACAAGCCCAATCCGAATTCAAATATCAGGCCCAAGCCCATTTCAGAAAACTATAATGTCATATCTGTTCTCATTTCGGATTATTCAAAATTCGAGTTGCTGTTATTCTCTCTGATTCTCTCTCGAACCGCATATTTCGGACTACACATTCCGGATCAGGTACATATGCATTCCGGATTGATCTTCAAAGAATTATGCATTCCGGATTGATAACTGTGCTCATTCCGGATGGATATTCATCCGAAATGAGGAACTCAGATCTCATTTCGGATTAATCTTCATCCGGGATGCATATTTATCCGGAATACATAATCCGGATTGAAAAGAGTGTTCCGGATTCACTCTCAGTTTGGACCTTTTGAATTGTTGAAGCCCTTCACTAAGTTTGGACTTTTTGAATTGTTGAACCCTTTCGCTAAGGTTGAACCTTTTTGAGTTGTTGAACCTCTTAACTAATTTGAACTGGCTTTAATTTGAACCTTGACCTCTGTTGACTTGTCCAGTTAGTGTTAAATCTGTTATTTAACTATGTTAATTCAGTTAACTCAGTTAACTTGGTTAACTCAGTTATATCAGTTTACTCAGTTTGCTTCATTTAGTTGATTTTTAACTTGGTTAATTTTGACAGACATGGTGGAGGAAGCTTTCGATGCTATAATGCTGGTAGAAGAACAGTTCCACAATCAGGCTGGATACCTTTCAGATCCACCGGCTGAGTATTTTCAGGAGTTTCAGTCAATGATTGTGGGGCTTAACAGTTTTCGGATTGCCTACGCTCTTCATGCAAATCCTGTGATCTACAGAGATTTGGTTCATTCTTTTTGGAAGAGAGCGCGAATACAGCCAAGAGGTGAAGATGGCAGACCTTTCATATGCTCACAGATTCAGGGGAAGGAGATTGTAGTTAACGAGGCTTGTGTGAGGGAAGTGTTGCAGCTAACAGATACTTACGGTGACCCAACCACGTATGTCAAGGAGAAAGTGTTGCCGGTACTGATGGAGATGAGCTACGAAGGTTCTTATCCGCTATTGCTAAAGATGTTTCCTGTGTATTGGAGACTACTTATACACATGTTTATGCAATGCGTGTCGGAGAATAAAGGTGGACTGGATTAGCCTAATCAGGCTCAGACTTTGGCGATAGTTTCTTTGGTTATGGATTGGAAATATAACTACTCTGGTTATATTTTCGAAAACATGAGGAAGATATTAGAGCAGTCCAAGAAGAGGATGTTTCTGTTGTCCATGGTTTATCCAACTGATTCTCGATGCTCGTTACCCCGATTTGGCTAAGGACGCCACAGACGTGAATATGAAGCCAATGGGGCCTACCATTTTTGCGACTATGAAGAAGAACCGTTCTACTTCGAAGACGGTATTTGTGTGTAGGTTCCCTCTGAAGAAGTTTGGCAAGTTTTCGGAAGTTGTGGGTTTGCATGCTCCTCCACCTCCTCCTCCTGTAAAATGCGATTGTAGCCGAGGAACACGATATACCAGTGAAGGAAAAAGAGATAGAAGTCGAAGATTTGGTTACAGACGATGAGGATGAGGTTGGACAAGCTTTTCTGGATGATCTGGATGCATTCAACGCTACGTTAACTCCTGTTCTACCAGAGTTATCATCTGAGAATCTAGCTACTCTGATTGCTCAGCTGAAGGACATTCAAGAGAAACAAGGTGATCCGCTGCTTGACATTCCGTCTGTTGTTGTTTCTACTGCTCAGCCTGATGACGATGACGAAGACAAAGAAGATGAAGTTCCGTTGATAAAGAGACGCAGAACTGAGCCGAGCATTTGAGCGAGTACATCTGAGGCTCTAGTTGCTGTTATAGTTGCTACTTCTGAGTTGATTACATCTACTGCTGTAGAGAGCACTGTTGCTGAGGTTATTGTTACAGAATCAGTTGTTTGTACTTTGACGAATGATACACCTATTGTTTCTACACAGCCCACAGTTCCTGTCAGTACACAGTCTACAATGATATCGATTCCTGCTACCGCAGCATTACAAATGATGGAATTTGGAGGCAGTTCTTCGGGTGCAGGAGGTTCAGAAGCGGGTGGTAGTGGTGCTAGTTATTCTGGTGATATTGCTGATGATTATATACGCAGATCTGAGAAGAGGGCGTTTGAGTTTGGGGGTTTAGATAGTGATGATGATGATACTAAAGTGGATGTTGTTGAGTTAAAGAAACGGGTTGTCGTACTGGAATAGGAAGCCATGTTAAAGGATGCGCAGATTGCCTCCCTGCAGAATCATTTGGATGTTCGAGATCAAACTATCAAACAGCTGCAGGGAGATGTGACTATGCTGATGACTATCGTTTTTTATTTGAGGGGCAAGTTAGAGAACAAGTTTGGCAGGGAATTCAGCTATCCGACCGACGATCCTATGAATGTTGAAACCCGTCATCGTGCGGCACAGCAACGGATGGCTGAGGAAATAGAAGAGCAGAGGTTGGCGGCCGAGCAACTAGCAGTCGAACGTCAAGCTGGTATTGATGACTACTTGAAGGATCCGCGCACGAAGTTCACTGCGAGCCAGAAACGCGCTACAAATCCGAGAAAGAAGAAGCAGATGGTATTGATGAAGAACGTGAACGTCAATGCTCTGGATGAAAACTTTTAGCTGAAAGATCCTACGAACCAATCAGATAGATACGTCATGGAGTTGGGGTCGAGCTATTATAGCAAGGTGGGTAATAAGTCTAAAGTGTTGAGTTGGATGTATGACCATATCAAGAACATGTGGATCGTTGCACGTCAAGATGGAACAAGAGAATATTTTTCGAAGGAGTCACAGTTTGAGACTTGGACGAAGATTGTTCTGACAGATTTGTTAAGAGCTCCGTACACTGACAACGATAAGACAGAGCGTGGACCGGGTTGGAGGTTCTTTAAAAGGCTTGAACGGGAGGTTAGGACGGGGTTTAAGGGTATGAAGACCGCCGAACCGTATCTGAGAGCAGCCAAAGGAGTGCGTGATGCACACACAGGCAAACGTTTTAAATCTGTGATGTGGCCTCCTACGGATAAAGAGTTGGTGATTCCAGTTGCTCCTACCTTTCCAAGAGGAATTTTGAAGAATTTTAACTTTTGGTTATACGATCCAAAGGTCGGAAGTGTTGCAATAGTGATGAAAGAGAAGGCTTTCAGGGTGAATGATGTTGTGGATTTGGTCAGCTTCCATGATGAAGATTTACAAGTTTTAGATTCTCATCAGATACGTACTACTGAAGTATATGAGGTGTGTGCCAAGGATAGGATAGCTGCAGTTGTAGGAATTATTGCTGGTCGTTTGGGAGTGGATGTGGCGCCGAAGGATAAATGAAGAAACCTAGGGGGAGATTGTTGGGCTTGGAGCTTAAAGGTTTATTCATTTATATTGTTTTTGGGCTTTTGGGTTACTTTTAGGCGGTTTGGGCTTCCTAGTGCCAAGTGGGCCTAGGGTTGTATATTTGGGCTTTGTTATGCCTATAAATAGAGGGGTTAGGGAACTTGTTAAGGGTTAGAGAGTTTTGTTTACTAAACTTGTATCTGACATCCTCTGGTGTATGCAAGTTATTATATTCAAGATATTCAAGTTGTTCTTCATCCTGATCATTATTTCCGCGATTGATTAGGATAGCGATACCTGTTTGATCCGTTACACGGGACTTACAAGCTTTTGTTGACGTCATTTTTCAAACTAACATGTAACTAGTGGACAACTTTGGAAAAATATGTTCGTGTGTTTTGAAGTGAAGCAGTTTGATTTCATTCAGTTTTTTGTTATCATGTTTGTAAAACTTGTGTTTTAAAGTTTGAACAATGTCGTTGAAGATGTACTAAGTTTCTGACACAAGTAGTTGATTGCAAATTTGGTTCAAATAAAATGTATGGATGAACATCTTATTATTTTTTTTTACAATTGTCGTTTACTTGGTTGAAAGAAAGATTGCCGCTCTAGCCACACCTCGCACATGCTTACGCAACAACGAAAATCGGGGTGTGACAGAGCAGCCATCTACGGTTAGGAATTCCATTCCTACGACCAGGTCAACCGCATCTATATGTGGTATCCATCATGTTACTCCTGATACTTGTATGATGGCAGCCATTGAGGCATTGACTAAGGAGATGAAAGATGTGAAGATGAGGTTAAATAGGTGTGAGCTATGTCATGGAGTTCACGAGACCGGAGATTGTCCTACGCTTCTGAGCGAGCCTTCTGAACAGGTTGATTTCGTTGCTAACCAAAACCAGTTCCAAATGCCACTTTCAATAATTCTACTCCGGGTTGGAAAAATCAACAATCCAACTACAATTGGAGAAACGGTAACTCGAACCCGCCTGGTTATTAACCGCGACCCCAACGAAATTCTTTTCCCGCTCAATCTAGTGGTCAGCAATGTGGTGGAGACCTTAAGGAGTTGAAAGAGATCATGTTGCAGCAATCTCAGCAGATAACTCAGTTTATGGTGGATAATCAAGCATGTCACCAATAGAGTGAGCAGATGATTAGTCCCAGCAAGTAAAGCACGACCTAGTGAGTCTCAGCAGGAAAAGAAGAAGGTGCCCATTAGAGATTTTTCTGTTCCCATTCCATACCCGGGCAGATTGAGGAGAGAGAAGGATGCTGAGCAGTTCCATAGGTTCTTAGAGATCCTTAGGCAACTTCATGTGAACATTCATTTGTAGATGCTCTAAGGCAGATGCATAAATACGCTAAATTCTTGAAGGATCTTCTTACGAACAAGAAAAAGCTTGAAGAGCTCTCCCACGTTTCCTTGAGTGAGGAGTGCTCGACCGTCTTGCAAAACAAGCTTCCAAAGAAGAGGACCAATCCGGGTAGCTTCACTATCCCGTGCTTGTTCGGAAATCTTTATGTTAGTGATGAATTGGCGGACTTAGGTGCTAGCCTAAACTTAATGTCGTATTCAGTATTTGCTAAGCTTAACCTCGGGGAGCCTGCCCCATGCATGAGTATCCAGCTCGCGGATCGGACGGTAAAGTATCCGTGAGGGATTGTCGAGAACCTCTTAGTGAAAGTCGATAAGTTTGTCTTCCCTGTTGACTTTGTTATTCTTGAAATGGAAGAGGATGAGCATGTATCTTGATATTGGGTTGACCATTCTTAGCTACCGCGAGAGCATTGATCGATGTTTTTGACGGTAAGCTCACGCTTCGGGTGGATGATGACACGGTCACCTTGATGTCAAACGGTCGATGGCACACGCGAGAGAGCACGATGACACATGCTATTTCATTGACACTATTATGACACATGTAGGTCATTGTATAGAGAGTTTTGTAGGAGTGATTTGATAGACCCACAGTTGTTAGAGAGAGATTTGGAGGAGGTAGAGATAGTCAATTTAGGCTAAGGAGAGTATAGGAGTTGTGAGGAAGTTTTAGAGGTTGCTGAAAATAAGGAGCATGAAGAAAAGCCTTCTATAGAGAGTCCCCCATTCTTAGAGCTTAAGGAATTGCCATCTCACATGGAGTATGCATTCTTAGATGAGAGATCCCAGTTACCTGTCATTATATCTGCTGAGTTGACAGATGAGGAGAAGATGATGTTAATGGGTGTGTTGAAGGCACACAAGCTTGCTATTGCGTGGAAGCTCATGGATATCACGTGTGAGAATCTGCTCTCCATTAGCTCAGGTCCTAATTTGGTTAACCTAGTCTTAAATGTGTGGAATCAATTTTAGAATAGTGACAATATTAAGATTACCGTTTAATATCAATGTTTCATTAATTGTTCAACAGTTACAAGTTCCTGAAACTATTTCGACAGGGCTTCGCCTTATCAGTCAGCAAAAACATTACAGACACAATGAGCTTGCACTCCTATATATAGACATCTCAGTTCGTGCGAAGCTAACATCTACCTTCGTACGAAGTGAACTAGTCTACTTCCGTACAAAGTGAACATACAAAATATAAAATCTAACATTCAAAGTCCTATTACATGACACGGACATGACCCAAAGATGTAGGTGATAGATATTTTGCATCAACAAACTCCCCCTTGGATTTTGTCGCAGTCTTGGTCAGTCTTCAGTCTTCAAAACACTTCGTAACTTTAAACTCTATCTTCCAAAAAAATTCTTCCTTGCCTTTCGACGCTCTTCACTTGGAATATGCATTTGGTCTGTCGGCGGAGCCCAATTTATGAATTGAAACCTTCTAAAGCTACTTTCTTCATGTGTTTCAGCAATACGTTATTCCCTTCGTATCTGCTTCCGAAACTCTACTCCTTCCAATTCACGCCATTACGACTTCCACATCTTTCCCGAGTTAATACCGTGTGCGTAACATACATTGACCACACCCTAGTATTGCAACACTTGAACCTTTTCTTTCGTCTTATAACAAATCTTGTGGTAAAACAAGCATTCGATATCCTTCTCTGAACAATTAACGAACATTGGGTCTAGTATCCTTATAGATCTCCATAATCCTTCAGACTTCAAAACAATCACTGCTTCCCCCGTTTCTATATCATATTGCCACCACTAAAAGAACTCGTTAAAGTCTTGTTCAATCTTTAAAGCGGCATGTTTTTCATTGCCCGTGGTTGCTTCACAATCAAAGTCACATCTTTCTCTTTTGTGATAGGATCAATCTTGATAATCTTCTTTGGAATATGCGGCTTCCAGTTATGAAAACCATGAGCAGCTTCATATTTTATCAACTTCCACAGCATCTGATCATTAAACTTCATCTGATAGTTGATCCATTTCGTCTGACATAGTTCTTCAACATCCCATCATGGCAATGTCTGAATATCACATAGAAATCGAAAGTATTGAACCCCAAATTTTCTCTTCACTGTATACACATTTAGTTCAGGAATCCAACCCAGCTCAAGATATCACCTAACGACTTGTCTTGCTCTCGTGTAAAGAACGCTAACGGTCGTCAGATTTTCTTTCTTTCGGAAGTCTTTGAACTAAGTCTTTTTCGCTTCGAGAATTTTTTCTTTAGATAATCGTCTCGGAACATTTCCATCTTTAACAGTTTCCTTGACTTTTCTCTTTAACAAATCTTCCGTTGCTTCAGCAAACATGTCCTGAAAGGTTGGGAAGTCATTTGTTCCTTCACCAGTGTATTTGACAGTTTCATCATCAAAATCATCCTCCACGACAACCCGATCATAATCATCAGCATCCTTCACATACCGATAAACATAGTCTTTTGGTTTTAGAACACTTACGTTGTTCAAAAAATCTTCAAAATCGAACTCGAATGAACTTTCATCTACCCACAACATCTCAGCTATCTCTTCTTTTGTATAGTTATGCACAAACTCCCCTTCTTCAACTCCATGCTCCAAATAAAACACTTTAGGTTGTGGCAATACAGGAACAACCGTTATAGGACCAATGTCTGTGAAGATTCATGTATGCTCTTCTTTGTTAACAGAATCCTTGTTCTCCCTCTGTCATTGTGCATCATCTTCCTGATTCACTTCATCGTTAAGATAAGCATCGTAGCCAAATGATCATTAATTTTTGCATTATACACTACTAAACCTGTTCCACCCTCAGTATCATCGTCGTTGTCACCCGTATCGTCATCATCTTTCTTATCATTACCACCAACATCCTCATCCTCATCCTCTTCGTAATCATCAATCTCTTTCTCATAATCTATCTCTTTCTCTTATTCTTTCTTCTTCTCTAAGATTTTCTGCTTCTCTGAGATACCAGAAACATCTACAATATCTCTAACAAGCACAAACTGAGTAATATCAATTACAAACTCTGTTTCCTTTTCTGGTTCAGGCGTGATAACCGGAATTTCATCAATCTTTTCTTTGCCTCTGCCAGCCATTGTCGCTTCAGCTTCAGCTTTCCTAGCCCTTTCAGCAGCCCTTGCCTTTGCCTCATCAATCCAAATCAAATCATGCTCAACATCAAAGTTTATATCAAACCTCTTCTCTAACACTTTGTACTGAACATCAAACTTCTTTTCATTTAGTGATTTTTCAACTTCAAGATCTTTCACCACTCTATGAAGTCTTTCATTCTCTACAGTGACATTTGTAAGCATAGAGACTAGCTGCATATTCTCAAATTCGAGATGTTTAACTCTATTTTCCAACTCTTGAATCTTCTAATCATTAAAGAAATCTCCTTCGAATCAAGCAAATTGCAAATCATCATCAAAAGTTGTAGGACCCGTAGGATGAGATTGACGTCTAGTAGATGATTGAGGTGTTGATTGTTGTTGTACAGGAGGTGTTGGTTGTTTTGGAAGTGATGGTTGTCTTGGTGGTGTTATCTACTGTGGTGATGCAGGTTGTTGTTCCGGAATAGTAGGTGTTATTGGATCCTGAATAACATTTTCTGTCACCGCCTCAGCAGAACCAGCCTCAGCAGTCTTTTTCAAAAACATTCGTCTTGCTTGCTTAGCACTTGGAGACCCTGTTGACTTAGCAGCATCAGAAGCTTTGCTTTTCACTCTTCTGACTTTCTTTGGTGGCACATAAGGTACATCGTCATCAGCAGTTTCTTTTTTCTTTTCTTAGTTTCTCTTTTATCTGTGTTAGCCCTTTGATCAAATGTCTTGGCGCAACTCTAGGACCTACATCTTCATCCGAAGCAATCGGAGTTTCGTCAGAACTTGATTTATCTTTATCTCGGTCAGAAGTAGAAGAAAATACTTCATCTTCAACAATGTTTTCAGTTTCAACTTATACTTCTTCTTTCAATTTTTCCTCTTCATCCGTTTCCTCATCAACTAACAAAGTTTCAGCTTTCTTTGATGATCTCTTTCTTTTGGTCGTTTGCTTCTTAGGAGTTGACTTTTTCTTTTTCTTTTCCTCTTTCTCATACCAAAAACCTCTCTTAGGAATATAATCCGCCAAACGTTCTTCTTCATCATTTTTAGAATTACAGCCGTCATTTCTCTAACGGTCCTTGGGTGGTGCTTTATACTTCTCATCTTTAATAGCTCCAAAAAACTTCTTTCCAATAGGTTCATTTTTCTGTTTTAATGACTGGTTCAGATGAACTAGAGATAAATCCGACATATGATCCAACTTTAACTCATCCTTTTTATCTTTCACCAAATAAGGAAATTGATCATCCAGCATCATTTGTACAAATCGCGGATATTGCAAGAATTTCTCTTTGGTAATATTCACCTTCATCTGCTCGAATATGACTCTAGTAAAGTTATATGACAGATTAAGATTAAGAGCAGCGATCATGCACATCTGGTAGTCTAACAATGCATCGAATCCTCCTTTGCGATGACTTAGTGCATGTATCACTGAATGCACAAAAAATTTATAAGGCCTGGCAAGATACACTTTATTGAAATTCGTAGCATTAACGTGCCCCTTTTACCCCATTCTATAGAAATATCCTATAGCCATTCTCTCTGAATATCTTGTCGGATCATCATATTTATCTTTGAAGTCGAGAACTCTTCGAATCAATGCTTCGTTAAAAAGCGCTTCTTTGTCTTCGTTTACAATTCTGACAAACGATTGGATAGCAGGTGGATCTGGTACAAACTCTGCATGATCCCAAAATATTTGTACGTGTGATAGATATGCCTTATGTTGATGAGTAAGTGCTTTCTTTATCGGAAGACGATCCATGAACTTCAGTATCTCTTTGAAATGAGCCATTTCTGGAATTGTTTCATCAAGAACACAACAGATGTTGTGTCTCGGTTCAAACGTCGTCTTTTTTCCTACAAAACACAATAACGACAAACACTAAGACGGAAATTTCACAATGTCGAACCTTGTGCGAAGTTGATTGTACGAAGTGGACATTTTTACTTCGTACAAAGATAACCACAAACCATTTTAACCAAAAAGAGAAACTATCTTTGTGCGGAGTAAAATTTTAACAAATTCAACCTTTTCACTTCGTTCAAAAACAATGATTTTGATCCAACATAAATTTTCAAGATTTTGTTGAAATTGAAGGTTCTTTTTAATCCTAACAACGCCGATTTACACAAATCTATGATCAATTTTAAGTTTTAACTACTCAAACGATCTAGATCTAAAGTTTTATGTCCAAGCTACCGAAATCATTCATTTTAGGTCCAATTCATGGTTCAATCTTGTTCAAACTACCTTAGTCATTGTCAGTGGTGTGCGAATCAACCACTACAAACTAAATTTTGGCAGCACTTCATTATGAACTTTACAAAAACTTTCAAAGAATCGTTTGTGCGAAGAAGACAAGTAACAGTGAAAATAACTTCTCTTCGTACGAAGTGATTAAACATAACATCAGGATTTCACTTCGTATGGAGTGACTTCTAACTTCGTGCGGAGAGATTTCTCACTTCGTGCGAAGTGAACTATTAACTTTCAAAGTTTTTCAATTTCTCGAACATTTACCAGCTTTAATGACCCACTCAGTTGACCAAGTACAAGTTAATGACCTTGGTTGACTTATTTGTCTACGAAGTCCAAGTTAATGACCTTGGTTGAACACTTTGTGAACAAACTGATGTTTTCAGACAAATTCAAGTTTCAAATTAATGTACTTTTAACCATTTCAAAACATTTTCTCATTTCAGACAAGCTCCCAACCCGTTGTTCTTCAGAATTTTTACTCGGTAGCTTTTGACTTTGAAGACAATTTTCCATCATCGGCAGTCGAAAATAAGATGAAAAATAAAATCTTTTTGATTTTTCAAAGTTTATGCTAAAACACACTGAAAATCTTGTTGGGTTTTAGCTGAAATGAAATATCTATGTACAAACATATTTACAGGCATTTTGTGAGTTTGTGTAAGAGGATCATATCATTTTTTAGACTAATCACTAGTACCATTGATCTGATAAAACTTTAAGACCTAAACAGATTCACTTAGATTGTCAGTATACTAGTCCACTTAAACCTCTACACATTTCTCAGTTGTTTCAATCTAAGTTAGTTAATATCTTGAGAACTTGACTTAATCGTGTTTCCCACCTTAGAATATACTCCCGTATCAAGATTCCCTAGATTTCATCTTACATGTGAATATATCTAACTGATATCTGTATGTGAGTTGTGCAAGAACTTTAGAGCTAAGGTTAGTACCACCGTACAGACAAAGAGATGAAGGCTCGACTTAAAAAGTAGTGTTCCAAATTTGGAATCTTTTGTACTGCAATTGTCGTACCTTTCGATATTTTCAATTTCATGCAATTTTTTAGATTTTAAAGCAAAAGTATTCTATAAGTTCTAGGCCATTGCTGACGCAAAATCAGAAGAACTTGTATAATACCCCAGATATCAATTATCTATAAAGACCTAGTATCTCAAAATCAGGCAATCTCTCAAACGAAATTTCGGTGTACTAAGACCATATATCCGAGAGATGTTAAGCCATAGATTAAGAAGTTTTACTTTATGTTTATATCTCGAAAAAAATTACTGAATGTGCGAAGTCTACTGGCACATCATCAGTGAGATCGGTTTAAAAAATTGTTTTAACACTTTATTTATTTAGCATACTGTGATAGTCCACTGATGTACTATCATTTCCTCTTTTATACACGAAAACTCTTTTTGTCTTTTTCATGTTTTTGTACCTTTTGCATTTTTTATATGTTTTTGTATTTTCTCCAACTTTTCTCCCCCAAAAATCAAAAAACATATTTTTGTATTTTTGGTTTAAAAAGAAAGAAAAATTGACCGATGAGGATTACTTCTCATTGCCATCCTCGGTTTCAACCTCGTCACTCCCCCTATGACAAATCATTCATTCCATTTAATTTTAAAAGATATTTGAATCTTGATTGATCTAATGGTTTTGTGTAAAAGTCTGCTCGTTGTTAATCAGTGTGGATTTTGACTATACGAATCAACTTTTTCTCGTGGTAGTCACGGATAAAGTGATGTCGTACTTCGATGTGTTTAGTTTTTGAGTGCTGAACCGAGTTTTTAGTTATGTCTATGGCCGCTTTGTTATCTACACATATAGGCGTATCAATAAATTGTAGACCATAATCTCTCATCTGTTGTTGTATTCACAAGATTTGGGAACAACAACAAGATGCTGAAATGAATTCAGCTTCACAAGTAGAGAGAGTGACTGTGGTCTTTCTTGTATTGCCAGGTTACTAATTGTGACAACCAGCATTTTCTAGTAATTTCCGTACCACTAAACAGTCTTTTATATTATGCAACTATGTGTTTAAAACCTCAATACAACTAGATACCTCACAGAATACATCTTAATAGTGCATGACATTCCTTTTAATACTCGCATCTCAAAATAGTTTAGGCAATGCACTGAAACAACTAGTAGACTTACCGATTAGACTAGCTATTTCAGCACAGTTTCGGTACTCAGCTAAACGACAGATCTAGGACTTAGATGGAAGTCCAACACCAACTACATATTAAATCCTATGTGGGAAAACAAGGATTTATGATAACACTTTCTGGAAATAATACAAACATCAAAAACTGTCTGAAACACATCATAAGTGAAAATTCAGCAAAATTCAACATTTGGTAATTATTACTAGATCCTGAAATAATGTTAAATACTTTAAGTCATGTAAAAGGGCCTTGAAAATATCATTGAGTTACATGAACACTTCATATCATACAAGTCTTGTAGTTTGACACTTTAACAAACCGATAACGAAACGAACACCCGAACACAACTAGACACATCATATGAACTAGTTAACATTGTTTTAATGTTATAAAGCTAGTTAAGATCATTTGTTGTCTCATTTCACTTAAAAATCTCTAATACAACTAAACCCCTAAATAAACACCTTAAATTCTAAGCTAACTATCATCAAAACCCAACTAGACCCCTCCATAAAGTGGACGTTCAACATGTGGGTCCCCCAAGCCCACATGTTGTCTCCTAAGCTTGATTTAGTTGTTAGTAGGTAAAGGGTTTATATGATGGAGGACTTGTATGCATGGAGATATAAGGAAATCTTATCCCAACATTTCTCAAAACTCCCCAACACAAAATTCAAACCATCATCTCCTTCCCCTCTCCCTCTCATTCACGGCTACAACCACCTCCACTACACCTCCAATTTTCTTTCACTTTCAAGCAATTTCAAGCATAATCAAGAGTGTCTTAAGGCATGTTAAGAAGGTTTCAAGCTTTGGAAACTCAAGGACCTCTTCAAGGAGCTTTTATCCTAGACCTTTTTTCTACATCTTCATCTTCTTGTATCTCTTGTTCATCCCGAGCCACTAGAGCTAGTAGTGAGTCATCTAAACCTTTATTTTGACTCTTGTTAGTAGTATGATAAGGGTGTACAAGTAAACCATCAAGAAACATAATCTTAAAATTATGAGCAAGTAAAATAATCTAAAGAAACTAAGCATATTTTGAAGATGTTATGAAGATGTTGGTGTTTATTTTGTGATATGGATGATGTCCATCATATGTATACTTGCTAGAAATATGGATCTAACAAGTATACACTTGGATCTTACAAGATCCATGGTGAACAAGATGATAAACTTGATGAACATGAAAGATGGACTAGTAAAGTTGTTAAAAATAATGTGTTCATGTTTATAAGCTCTTAAAATAATCGGTGAACAAAGCTTCTAAAAACCATTTACTACAAAGTTTATGAAATACTAAGAGTAAGGTTATATTTTGGATGGATGAACATGTCAAAGTCTAGGTGACACACCACGGATTTCCAACCCGAAATCCATACACCGATGGGCCCGAGTGGAGAATATCGTGACGCCAGTTGATAATCATCATAGTCAATTAAACACGGCACAGCGGAAGTCTGAGTAAAATTACTATTACAAACCGAATGTTCAAAAATACAAAATAATATACAGGCTCGTAATAGAAGATCCACAGGGGGATCATAAATTGTACATGGAAAGAATTTAAAACAGACTTTGGGTATATTTAGGATTTGCAAGATCCTCAATCACTACCGAGCACTTCCAGCCTATTTTCGTATTGTACCTGCAAATTAGTCTTTTGAAAATACGTCAGCTTTCGCTGGTAAATACACCCAACTGACTCGTTTTGAAAACATTCCAAAAATGTTTTAACTGCGTATCAGCACAAAATCTTTTTATAACTTGGGTTAATTGACCGTCCAACCTTGTTAACAGATTACATGTTTGTCATACATACGGGGCTCGGTACAAAGACCGAGACACAATTAACATACACACCACTTTGAACTCACGAAGGAGTCAATTCCTCCCAACCTTGTGGGAATGCATAATTGAGCGTCTATCGGGTGTATGCCTACACCCGCGCTAAAGTCATGGCCATTTCTATTGTAATGAGCCGAGGATATCCACGACATGGTAGTTAACCCCCGATGTTTAAATTATCAAACAAAACTGATTAAACCAGAATATGCGGATTTAGTATCCCTGAACCGGCGTTCGATTGAATCCCATTTCCGACCAAGTGGTAATAATTTACCGTAACCCAAGCCCGTATAGGGGAAATAGGTCGAGAGTATTTATGTGAGCTTTTCTTCTTTTATTTTAATAACTCAGCCGTATTCAATGAGTTAAGTGCAGATAGCATTTACCGACAAGTCTCTAGTATGCATTATGGCATAAACTAACCAATTAAATACTAACGGTCTTATTTAAGTCATTGACTTAGACCGACTAGCGTACTTGATCAAAACGTATGACGCTAGATTAAACGATGATCGGATAGAATGTAGCTTAATCTCGACAAGTACCTTGACTTGTATACTATGGGTAAACTATAAACATTCTGGATTTGGAAACTTAAATGACAAGGTTAAATCCGTTTCGGTTAATTTTCGTAAAATCGTTACATATACTTAACCGAGCGCATATTAGTGATATTGGGTAACCGGATAAGTCATGGACAAGTTCTATATGTCATTATACTTTTAAATAAGTTAAAATATCACTAGGATATCAACTTATATGCCCGTAAGGTTTTAAAACGAACTAGGCCTCATAAGGGCATTTTGGTAATTATATACCGTATAAAAGGAACTTGAATATATTTTAAGTTTATAATAATGCGTATTCTGGAAAATATTTTATTTATGATATAATATCAGTAGGATATCAATTATATGTGTATTTTATCTTTTATGACCAAACTATGCACCGAAGGGGCATTTTGGTCATTTTACACATAGTTTAAAAATTATTTAGGATTCTGAGTTTATAACATGTACCTACTGTAAATAAGTTTTAAAATCAGTAGGTATTAAGTCTTTGTCAATAATATGGTTTAAAACCATACTATGCGCTGAAACGACGCTTATGTCGTAAAATGACGTCTTTATGCGATGTTTATGAAAACTGATGTTAAGGTTAGATTAAAATGTCTTAGATATGTTATTTAATATAACATATTGATCAAATCTTTTCAAGGTAAATGATTTACCTTGAAAAGATTTGATCAAAACTATTTTATAAGCCACAAGGGCTAAAACCGTCATTTATCGACATATTTTAAGGACTTGCTTGAAAACTCAGTTTATAACTTGGTTTAACGTCCAAAATAATCCTGCTTATAATATTGCATCAGTAGAAAATTCATTTTAAGTGCATTACTAATTAAAACCTTGTTTTATGCAAAAAGGGCATTTTGGTTAAAGATGGCATAACTATGGAACTTGCGCATAAACTTGGATTCTAATTATGATCATGTAATAAAGCCACAGTGGGTTATGCTACATTATATTATGATCATAATGCAACTTTAGATCAGTAGGTAACTAATCTAAATCGGGTCAAAATCGAAAGTCAAAGTAGAAGTCAAACTTCGCGACTTTCGGTTGCGAACCGACCCTAGAACTGAAATTGACGAGCCGAACATGTTCTACTAATTATTACCAAGTTGTTTAAGTGTCGAAATAGGTTTCATAACATATATAAGATCAATTTATGATTTTTCCAAAAAATGGCCTGTTTGACTTTTTAATATCATAACTTTGACCCGTCAATTGGTCTAGCAAACGTGATCCTCAGAAGGTGTCCTTTATAGGGACTAATACCTACCTTATTACGATCACTTAGTCATGTTCATTTCGAATAATGGCTGGACCATAACGGTCTTAACCGAAAGTCAAATCGTTTTCCGTAAAACGCTTGACTTTTGGCTATAAAAGCCTATAAACGAAAATGCACAAAGAAGGAACACTTACAAGTGATTCCTAAGGTGCAAAAGAACTAAGTTTGATGCTCCTTTCAGCTAGGAACTTCCAGAGGAGGGAGAAGAGTGATTGAATGAGAAAGGTGCAAGTTGGAATGGTGAACTTAAGCACCTACTTATAGTTGGAGAGCTCAAAGGAGGTGAAGCCAGGTGTTTAGGGGTGTAAGAGAAGCTTACAAGTGTCCCAAAACGTGGCATAACTGATTACAAGTCCATGGTATCGAGTTAATGGTTTTGGAGCTTTGTTTGGAGGCTAAGCCAAAACTTTCTGCAACAGACCTGTTCTCGCGGCCCGCAACCGCTTCTTGGCGAGTTTCAAAATTTGACACTTTTAACCCCTTAACTTATTAAAGCTTCTAAAAACCTTTTTAAACACCTTTTTGGCACGTTTGGCCCTCCGTAGCCAATACTTGGCATACCCGGGATTATGCCCGGACATTGTCGAGCTCTCGGTTCGTTAAAAGGTCACTCAGAGGTAAGAATTTACATGTTAACACTTTTAATCCCTCCATTATCTAACTTTTACATATTTAAAAAATTGAACCCTCACGTCCAACATTTGGCACGTAGGACTTCGTAAAGAATCACTCAGAGGCTTATTATAAGGATGTTGATTCTGATGTCACTCAGAGGCTGGGCATGTTGACATATCAGTCATTTAGAGGCCAAGTTTCAAGCATGTTGACATATCGGTCACTCAGAGGCTAATGATTTAAGCATGTTGACATATCAGTCACTGGCTGTTATTTATGCATGTTGACATCGGACCGTCACTCAGAGTCTCAGTTTGAGCATGTTGACGCGTTTAGTCCTTATTGATCTTTAACAGACCATATTTAAAATATAACACGTGTCACTATAATATTGGACACGATTTTACAAGGTGTTACATCCTCACCCCCTTAAAAGAAATCTCGACCTCGAGATGTTATTCAAAAAGATGGGGGTACTTTTGTCGCATAACGGACTTAACCTCCCATGTATACTCAGGACCTCTAAAGGCGTCCTATTTAACCTTTACTATATGTATCATTTTCCTTCGGAGCTTCTTAACCTGTCGATCCTCGATCGAAATTGGTTTCTCAACGAACCTCAGGTTTTCATCTATTTGCACATCTTCGTGCGACATTGCTAGCGACTCATCGGCTAGGAATTTCTTAAGGTTAGATATGTGGAATACATCATGGATTCCACTAAGCTCCTCTGGCAACCTGAGCTTATAAGCTACAGTGCCGACACATTCGATTATCTTAAATGGTCTGATATATATTGGGTTCAACTTGCCCTTCTTTCCAAAACGCATCACACCTTTCCAGGGTGATACTTTCAGCATGACTTTGTCCCCTACTTGGAACTTAAGAGGTTTACGCCTCTTGTCAGCATAGCTCTTCTGCCTATCTCTGGCAGCTTTGAGACGATCACGGATTTGCACAATCTTTTCCATGGTCTCCAGGACAATCTCAGGTCCTGATAGTGGGGCTTCCCCAAATTCTGCCCAGCACACGGGCGTTCGACATTTTCTCTCATATAAGGCCTCAAAAGGAGCAGCCTTGATGCTTGTATGATAGCTATTATTGTAGGAGAATTCTATTAGGGGTAAGTGGTCATCCCAACTTCCACCTAGATCAATCACACATGCCCTAAGCATGTCTTCCAGTGTCTGGATAGTACGCTCACTTTGACCATCAGTTTGTGGATGGTAAGCCGTATTAAAGTTTAATTGTGTGCCTAACGATTGTTGGAAACTTTTCCAAAAGTGTGATGTGTATCTAGTATCTCTATCAGATACAATAGATACTGGCACACCCTGTAGGGACACAATCTTGTCCACGTACAACTTAGCCAATTTGTCATAATTATTAGTCTTTAATTGGCAAAAAGTGTGCTGACTTAGTCAGCCTATCTACGATGACCAAAATCGTGTCATTACCACATTTGGTCTTAGGTAACTTGGTAATCAAATCCATAGTTATCATTTCCCATTTCCAAGTAGGAATCTCAAGCTGTTGTAGAAGTCCTGGCGGTTTTTGATGTTCGGCCTTAACTTGCGAACACGTCAGACACTTAGCTACATAAGTGGCTATGGATTTCTTCAAACCCATCCACCAATAATTTTTCTTCAAATCTTGATACATTTTGTCACCACCTGGGTGAACAAAGTATCTTGAATTATGTGCTTCTTGGAGGATTAAATCTCTAAGTCCTCCACAGACTGGAACCCAGATCCTATCATTAAATCGAAGTATTCCATCTTTCCCAGGTGCTAACTGATCAACAGTTTCGCCTAATGCCCTCTTCTTTTGCAGATACCATAGGGTTTGGTTTGTGGATTTATACTACACTGTCCCTAATGCCTATATTTACAATTCTTGCATAGGGGTTTGTCATTAGACGCGTGTTGTTCTTCTTGAACCCAAAATTTCCCTTCTTTTTAAACCTTTGGGAGTTATTATCCTCCCGCTTCCTCTTTCCGTTAGTTTCAATCCTAACTGGCCTTTGTCTTACCAAATCAAGGGTGAGGGAAAGAGATAGGTCTACAGTGGACCTATAGGTACTGGCTGAGCAGCCTTCACCATGCCCTTTATTTCGGGCGCCAATCCATTTATAAAACGCACAATGCGTTTGGATTCAGGGGTGATTAAATAGAACTAACCTAGATAGGGAATTGAAAATGGAGACATACTTCCGGCAGTCTAGGTTTTTCATTGAAAGAGACAAAAAGTCTGTCTCTAATTTCTCCACCTTATGGGTTGGGCAGTAAGTTTCCTTAACAAGGTCCACAAATTTGGACCACCCCAAATTATACAGGTGTATCTTACTTGTAGATTGTATCATGGCTTTCCACCATATTAGGGCATCGCCCTTGAAGGATTGTAATACGTACTTGACCACATCTTTTTATCACAGTTGCTGATATCTACAATTGTTTCCATCTTATCTGGCCATTTTAGGGCTTCTACTGCTCCTTTCTCTCCGTTAAAGTCTCGGGGCTTACATGAGACGAAATGCTTATAGGTACATCCGTCTTTAGCAGAACGGGACCTTTCAGTAAAATCTATTTTCTTTGGTTCACTCTTTGCATTTGAAGAGTGAACGGAGCTCTCCCTATGAGCTGAAGATGGTGGAATAGATAAGGGTCTAGAGCGAGTGGCACTCGACTCTCTTAGCTTTTCTATGGCCTTTCCCATGGCCTTTTCGACAGCTGCATCAATGCGAGCTTGAAAATTATCATTATCTATATTTTTGTTTTCAGCTTTGTTAGATTCAACATTCCTATGGCTACTTTGTGCTTCATTTGAGTTAGCCATCTTTAAATCTTGGTTTCTATATACCAATAAAACTTCATTTAGCCATGGTATTTCAACCATATCAGCTTTCAACATTGGATATAACAATCCATTGCCTATACTAGTGTGAATAACATCACAACTCTTAGGCTTAACATAACTATATTTGGCCTAGGACTTAATAGGACCATCATAGGCAAATTACAATTTGGACGTAGTCCATATATTATTGGACAATGGATCGCAATGTCAAAACTGTCATTGTCATCATTGACAATTATATAGCTCATAGGCTTGTCCCTAATGGACATAATAATTGGGCACATTGGCCGGTCACATTGGACATAATACATATATATATATATATGGCATATCAGCCTGTCACTTAGGACATAATACATATGGCATAATAGCATGTCCCTTTGGACATAAATTAGGCACATTGGCCTACATCATATCATATGTATATGGTATATCAGCCTGTCCCGTTGGACATAAATTGGGCACATTGGCCTACATCATATCAGATGTACATGGCATATCAGCCTGTCCCGTTGGACATAAATTGGGCACATTGGCCTACATCAGCCTATCCCGTTGGACATAAATTGGGCACATTGGCCTACATCATATCAGATGTACAAGGCATATTAGCCTATCCCATTGGACATAAATTGGGCACATTGGCCTACATCATATCAGATGTACATGGCATATCAGCCTGGCACATTGGCCTGACGGCTAGTGTGGTTCCTCAAGCCACACTACCAAGAGTATCAACATTTCTTAATGTTAACATAAGAGCACCTTAATGATTGATTAATGGTCCCGGTCACCTTCGACCTTAACGACCTTGGAGGTTTGGACCTAGTCCCTTACCTCTGGATAGAAGGATAACTTCCCTTAACTATCCTGATAGAAGACCCCTTCGTACTTAACTATCATCTCTTGGCCAATATGTGGTCTACGCCACTTGGCATAATCAAATCTATTAAGGTCTTTTGGAATTATATAGCTGAACATAAATTTTGAGTAAATCGAGACGCTCGTTATCAAAAGGATGAATACATATATATAATTCCAAAATACTTCATTAAATTTCCATAAGAAATTACAATACTAGAAAATGAAATAAACTGTCCATGCAAGGACTTTAAAGAAATAAAAATGTCTACGCAGGGACTAAAGAAACCACAATGTCCTCGCAGGGACTATATATTATTAGAAGAGACTTCACTCGTCCTTCTTTCCCTTGACCAATTTGGAGAGTTTCTTGAAGAACTTGTTTGTCTTCTTCTCCGTTTTCTCTGCCTGCTGCTGCATTTCTTTCATTCTTTCTAAGGCCTCATTAATGGCCTCAAATGGTGGCGAAGGTTGTGGCATAACCGGATACTGGTACCAATAAGTTGGATATCCAGTCGGTGGATAAGCAGGTGGGAAAGGAGACGGGTAAAGTGCATTGTGCATGATTGCTTGCATGTAGGGATCATGCGAAAGTGTTTGTTAATCGATAGGGGTAGTCGGGTTAAAAGGATCGTATCCAGTGTTATCCTGATACGTTGGGATTGGGTTATTATAACCCGATGGTGGTTGTTGAACCACAGGTGTTGGCGTCGGTTCCACCAAATGCGAAACATTGGAGGGTCCACCCATTGGGGGTCCTCTAGAATGATAGGGTAAGAATTGGGCAAAGGTGGTAGCGATCCCGACCGTCGGCCCGCACGTACCAACATACGTGCTCCTCGTTTCTTCCTTGGCGGCTTAGGTGGAGGTTGGGGTTGGTCCACGAGTTCCATGTAGACATCTTCCTGCACAGGAGGTGGTTGAGAGTGATGTGGAGGAGTATTGGCAAAAGTGAATTGACTCCAGTATTGGTCCCACTCATTAGGACCTTGGTAGGGTGATCCAGCATAGGAGTTTGAATCACTAGGAATTTCAATAGGATGAGAGTTCGATCCTGATGGCGGCATCTCCAGGTCGGAGTCCTTGTCCATAGGGTTAGGCGGATTCAACTGGTTCTGATCAGCTGAAGGGGTATTCAGGTATTGGTTTGGGTTGAATTCATCATGGTAAGAATGATGAGAATGGTGGGAGTGGTGTGAATGGTAGGAATGACAAGAACTTTGAGTATGTGTAGGTGAGAGTTGGGCAAATGGCCATGAATCTTCCAAATCTTCGTAAGGGTTCGGGTGATGTGGATATGAAGAGATATGGCCGGATGGTCCTCCCCTCATGGGTCCTTTTTCCGTGTCCTTGAACTCTTGGTGGCATTTCCTGTTAAAAATCAATTCAAACAAAATACTAATAACTTAATAATGACATGAGTAATCCTAGGTCAATGCCTAGACTCGGAAGTCTAAGGAATGTGCTCGTGTAAGTTTGAGATTAAACATAAAAAGGCTAGTGTTTAATTCTCACAAACGTTGCTCTGATTGTCACACCCCGGATTTCTAACCCGAAATCCATACACCGGTGGGCCCGGGTGGGGAGTATCGCGGCGTCAGTTGATAATCATCATAGTCAATTAAACACAGCACAACGGAAGTCTTGGAGTAAAATTAATATTACAAACCGAATGTTCGAAAATACAAAATAATATACAGGCTCGTAATAGAAGATCCACAGGGGGATCATAAATTGTACATGGAAAGAATTTAAAACAGACTTTGGGCAGATTTAGGATTTGCAAGATCCTCTATCACTACCGAGCACTTCCAGCCTATTTTCGTATTGTACCTGCAGATTAGTCTTTTGAAAATACGTCAGCTTCCGCTGGTAAATACACCCAACCAACTCGTTTCGAAAACATTCCAAAAATGTTTTAGTGCGTATCAGCACAAAATCTTTTTATAACTTGGGTTAATTGACTGTCCAACCTTGTTAACAGATTTACATGTTTGTCATACATACGGGGCTCGGTACAAAGACCGATACACAATTAACATACACACCACTTTTTACTCACGAAGGAGTCAATTCCTCCCAACCTTGTGGGAATGCATAATTGAGCGTCTATCGGGTGTATGCCTACACCCGTGCTAAAGTCGTGGCCATTTCTATTGTAATGAGCCGAGGATATCCACGACACGGTAGTTAACCCTCGATATTTAAATTATCAAACAAAACTGATTAAAACAGAATATGCGGATTTACTATCCCCGAACCGGCGTTCGATTGAATCCCATTTCTGACCAAGCGGTAATAATTTACCGTAACCCAAGCCCGTATAGGGGAAATAGGTCGAGAGTATTTACCTGAGCTTTTCTTCTTTTATTTTAATAACTCAGCCGTATTCGAAATGAGATAAGTGCAGATAGCATTTACCTGCAAGTCTCTAGTCTGCATTATGGCATAAACTAACCAATTAAATACTAACGGTCTTATTTAAGTCATTGACTTAGACCGACTAGCGTACTTGATCAAAACGTATGACGCTAGATTAAACGATGATCGGATAGAATGTAGTTTAATCCCGACAAGTACCTTGACTTGTGTAATATGGGTAAACTATAAACATTCGGGATTTTGAAACTTAAATGACAAGGTTAAACCCGTTTCATTTAATTTTTGTAAAATCGTTACATATACTTAACCGAGCGCATATTAGCGATATTGGGTAACCGGATAAGTCATGGAAAAGTTCTATATGCCATTATACTTTTAAATAAGTTAAAATATAAGTAGGATATCAACTTATATGCCTGTTAAGGTTTTAAAACGAACTAGGCCTCATAAGGGCATTTTGGTTACTATATACTGTATAAAAGGAACTTGAATATATTTTAAGTTTATAACCATGAGTATTCTGGAATAATATTTTATTTATGATATAATATCAGTAGGATATCAATTATATGTGTATTTTATCTTTATTGACCAAACTATGCACCGAAGGGGCATTTTGGTCATTTTACACATAGTTTATAAATTATTTGGGATTCTGAGTTTATAACATGTACCTACTGTAAATAAGTTTTAAAATCAGTAGATATTAAGTCTTTGTCAATAATATGGTTTAAACCATACTATGCGCCGAAACGGCGCTTATGTCGTAAAATGACGTCTTTATGCGATATTTATGAAAACTGATGTTAAGGTTAGATTAAAATGTCTTAGATATGTTATTTAATATAACATATTGGTAGGTAAATAACTTACCTTGAAAATATTTGATTAAAACTAGTTTATAAGCCACAAGGGCTAAAACCGTCATTTATCAACATATTTTAAGGACTTGCTTGAAAACTCAGTTTATAACTTGGTTTAACGTCCCAGATAATCCTACTTATAATATTACATCAGTAGAAAACTCAATTCCAAGTTCATTACTAATTAAAACCTTGTTTTATGCAAAAAGGCCGTTTTGGTCAAAGATGGCATAACTATGGAACTTGCGCATAAACTTGAATTCTGATTATAATCATTTAATATAGCCTCAGAGGGTTATGCTACATTATATTATGATCATAATGCAACTTTAGATCAGTAGGTAACTAATCTAAATCGGGTCAGGATCGAAAGTCAAAGTAGAAGTCAAACTTCGCGACTTTCGGTTGCGAACCAACCCTAGAACTGAAATTGACGAGCCGAACATGTTCTTACCTGTTCTAATAATTATTACCAAGTTGTTTAAGTGTCAAAACAGGTTTCATAACATATATAAGATCAATTTATGATTTTTCCGAAAAATGGCCTGTTTGACTTTTTAATATCATAACTTTGACCCGTCAATTGGTCTAGCAAACGTGATCTTCAGGAGGTGTCCTTTATAGGGACTAATACCTACCTTATTACGATCACTTGGCCATGTTCATTTCGAAAAATGGCTGGACCATAATGGTCTTAACCGAAAGTCAAAGCGTTTTCCGCAAAACGCTTGACTTTTGGCTATAAAAGTCTATAAACGAAAATGCACAAAGAAGGAACACTTACCAGTGATTCCTAAGGTGTAAAAGAACTAAGTTGGATGCTCCTTTCAGCTAGGAACTTCTAGAGGAGGGAGATTGGACACGATTTTACAGGGTGTTACACTAGGGTTAAAATACTACATGTTTTTTTAAACCTTCAAGTTCATCATGACATGAAAAATGCATTTTTATGCATATGTTAGACTTGTAAAATTATTGTGGATGATTTGATGAGTTTGTAAAGCTTTAACACATGTTTTCAAACATTGGAAAACTTCTAAATCTAGGGGAAATTATAGCAAAACTTTTATAAAATCTTAACACTTAGAAAAATATAGTTTTACAAATAAAATGCTTAAAGAATTTAAACGTGGTCTTTCCCTATTTTTAAACAAAAATATAAGTTAAGAAAATAAATTTTTCTTAAAGATTTAAAACATAAAATATATATATATATATATATATATAAATATATGGGTAACTTTGTAGAATAGTAATCAAGTTTTAAAAGTGTTCCAATTAGGTCACTCAACATTCATTTTTTATTAAAATTAAGGGTTTTTCATTCATTTCATAGGTAACCGTGATGATGTGAATTTTTGTTTCTTTTTTTCCTTTCATTTGATGCTAACGTCCAGTGATGACGTGGATTTTAACTTGTTTTTTAATTTTTAATGTAATTAAAGTGTTTTTATTTTTAATAAATAAAATTTCATATATTAATATAACCCGACCCTAGCATCTTATGCTTCATTTTTCTCCTGACATATGGAGAAAAGGACATGACTCGATTTGAATGTAAGTTATCTAATTGGGACAAAAATGATATGAGTGACCTAATTAGAACACTTTTGAAACTTGGTTACTATTCTGTGACATTTTCCCTATGTATATATATATATATATGTTAGGTAATTTATATATATTTAGTAGTTACCCAGAGTTATGTGTTTATGTATATATTATGTGCATTATGTAGTAGTATACAAGTAAGGGATTCAATACACTAAATACCCCCAAGGAGTATAAATACAAAATACCCTCAAAATGCAAAGGGGAATATTCAATAATAATATACACATGAATGCCCATACATGGGTGTATGGACAAACACATTAAACTCTCTCTATATATATATATATATATATATATATATATATATATATATATGAAGTGTACAATATATTGTATGTTATACAATTTATCATACAAGTATTGTTGGTGCATAATGTCTATTGCCTACGTCAGATATTGTATGCTATTATATGATTTATATGTTTTGTACTTGGCTCGTATATATATATATATATATGAAGTGTACAATATATTGTATGTTATACAATTTATCATACAAGTATTGTTGGTGCATAATGTCTATTGCCTATGTCAGATATTGTATGCTATTATTGATTTATATGTTTTGTACTTGGCTCGTACGAGTGAGCTTTGTGGCTCATACGAGTGACACCTTGTCACTCGTACGAGGCACCTCTCGCACGAGTCATACACACCTCTCTCCTGTGCGAGTCATGTTGACCTATAAATAGAGGAGCTTGAGTGTTGTGTTAGACATCTGTTGGTGTGTGACTACGGCGAAGCCCTATCAAACTGTTTACTCGTTCTGTAACCGTTCACGTTTATCAATACGAATCAAGGTGTTTAAGCAGTATATCTTTCTTGTTTGTTTGTCCAACTCGCTAACAATGAATTCGCTGTTAGCTGAGTCAGATCAGTCCGGTGCTCATAAGAGGAGAGTTGATCCCCTCTCACAAGTGGTATCAGAGCCTTGAGGCCTGATTTGAGGACAAACATCAAGTTTTAGCAGACTACCAACAATTTTAGATCCAGATTCAACCACTGAAGTTTTCTACATCTACACTTTCACATATAGATCTCAGATTTGGACGAATTCATGGACAAATTGGACTAGGATTTTAGTATTTCACGTTCAAATCAATTCTAACTAATCCTTGAAACTTTCAGCTCTAAAATAAAGCTAAATCATGTCGAAAATTGTAAAAATCATCCGTTTGGTGACCTGAGCTGACTCGTACGAGTTGAGAGACAACTCGTACAAATGACCATCCTCGAAATTAGAAACTCGTACGAACAAGTAATCAAGTTTTTCTTAAAATCTACAAGGTACAAAACTGTCATTCGTACGAAGCAGTGATTCGCATGAACTAGTCATTCGCACGAGCATCTCACGCGCTCGCACAAATCCTTGACTCGCACGAGTATATTACTCGCACGACCATCTAAGTCGCACGAGTAGCTCTGTCATTCGCACGAAGAACATTTTTCAGAAAAAAATCGTATCTCTTGTCATTCTAATCGGTGTTTTTCGAAAGTGTGTTTCTGAAATTTTGCATAAAAATGGAAGAAAAATTTTACAATGCTTTTGCTGCTTTAGCAGTTACAATCACTGCAACTCAAAATGTGAATCTTGAAAACGAGATGGGCACGATGACATAGCCTCCAAAGCTGGTGAATCTTGAAGACTATGATAGCTGGAGTGAAAGATTTATGAACCGGGTTCAAGCGAATCATTTCACATGCTGGTTTACTATTGAAGCGAAATATCAAGCTCCGATTGGAGAGAACGGTCTTGAGAAAACGTTAGCTCAACTCTCAGAATTCGAAATGGAAAAGTTCATTAACGAGAAGAAGATGATGAACATTCTGCAGCAAGCCATCAAAGAAGACATCTTGGCGCTTCTACAACATGATGATGATGCTCAATATCTATGGAATGCTCTATGTTTGAAATTCCAAGGAAGCGCATAGCTGCGATAAGGGAAGAGAGCGTTGGTAAGTAAAGAATTCGATATCTTTACTTTAATCAACGGAGATACGGTGAAACAATTAGTTGAACGATACTGTCACTTGGTGGTCCAAATGAAGCACATGGGAATTATGAAAACCAATGAAGAATTGGTTGATAAGTTGGCAGACTCTTTACCTCAAGGAGAATGGTCTACGTACTTGACTATTCTAAAGAATGGCACAGAGTATGGTAATTTCTCATTACCAAGATTTATTGAAAGATTGGAAGGGCAAGAACTCGAGATGCAGAAAATGGCAAAGAGCAAAGGCGCCCAAATGCAACAAGATGTAAATCTATATTACAAGGGTAGTCCTGTCGCGCAGATACAGTCTCTAAAAACTCAAACTACCTTTAGCGCTTTCAATACACCAAGTCCACAGTCAAGTCAAGCTGGTGGATTTCAATCTTTTACGTATGTCAACCCAAATACGCCTCCAGGCCCACAATCATCCCATAGTTCAAGCAATTCACAGAATCACCAGAACAAGCAATCTAATCTCAATCAACAGGTTCTACAATGCAATATAGCTGTGATTTCCAAAATGCTCAAAACTTCGACGAGAACACTATAAAGCAACACATGTCTTTACTTGTCTTGGTTCTTGAATCGTATGATAGTTTAGTCACGGGAAAAAAGGGAATTCAGAGATGACGAGAGAGGATATGATCAGACTGATCTGGTCGAGATGGAATTGATTGACATTAAATGGTGTATGGCTTCCATCGTCAGAAGAGCGCAACGTTTCATGGAAATTATTGGAAAAGACAATCTGGGAGGACTTGATGGGAAACTTGGCTTCGACAAGTCCAAAGTTACATGCTTCAAATGTCGAGAGAAGGGGCATTTCAAACGAGAATGTCCAAATAGAGAGGTCCAGGGCAATCAGAACCCTCTTGCTGAGGATTACTACAAGAAAGCCATTTATCATATTCCTCAACCCAAAACAAGAATGGTGCAAATCAAAGATAGACCGTCAAACTCCAAAGACAAAGCTCTAGTCGTTACTCAAGAGGATGAAGGTTTCAACTGGAACAAGTACATCACGAAGAACGAAATTTTGGCATTGGTCGCAGAAATCATTGAAGAGCCTGAAGTTACTAAAGAATATTCAAGGCATCTTTTGACGAAGCTCCTGAAGAATATTACAACACTCGTCAGAAGAAGAGGAACCATTAAATAGTGCATTTAAACATCTCTTGCCTAATGACATTTTTAAAACTTTTGCAGGTTATTTTGAGACGAGCCATTAATCGCCTTGTGAAGAAGAGAAGAAGCCTGTGGTAGAAGAGAGGGTTGATGTGAAGTTGGAAATCTGACTGACAAGACCAACAAAGCTTTTATGGAAAATGTGAAAGAGGTAAATGTGTCTATAAACGAGTCGGTGAAAGAAACACCTTGCATGAAGAGCCAAGAGCCATGCAGTGAGTGTGCTGAAAAAGAAACACGATATAATGAGCTGAAATGTTATACAGATAATTTGTCATGTGATTATAATTCAACAAAAGAAGCTTATGAAAATTAAGCAAATTTGTTAAACAATTTGAAAAAGTGATCAGAGAAAATCACGGAACACTTTCAATGCTCAAGGCGGCCGTAATGGACAAACAAATTACCATTTATATTCATTTAAATACAATTGCCGAGCTAAAAAATAAACTTGAAAAAATGAAAATAGAAACAAAACGGTTTAACAAGTTGTTAATCGGTTATTCTACAAGTTCATACGTCATTGATCACATTCTTCCAAAAATTGAAAAACAAGGAAGAAAAACAAATTGACGAAAACAAAGGTGCAAGTTATGATCGTGTTCCACCACCCATGTGGAATAGCTATGCTAGTAAATAACCATTGGTGGTGGAAAAGGCTCTCAATTTAAAATTGAAAACTGAAAAGATAAACGAGCTGCCTACGAACATTGATGTAACTTACACCAAGCCAGTAAGTGAATGTGATTTTGATGTGGTTACAACTGTGGTTGAAAGTATGCTGAAAAATAAGTCTGACAAATCTGAACTGGATGGTGAATCATCAGAAAATAGTTTAAACAATGATCCAAATGTCATTGTTTACAAAATGCACGGATCTGATAAACTATATTTCGATTAGGATTTTCCAATTCAGAATGTTAATCTGGATCGTGTTGAAAAGTTGTTCAAGCTTGTTGAGGTGAGCTATTCTGATTTAGAAAAACAAGATGCATCATTTTATTCTAAATCAAAATGTGTTAACAAACCCTACCATCAAAGGAATAGAGATTATCCTGAAAACAGTAGAGCTGGGTTGGGTTTTCAAAAGCAAAGAACGAATAACAAGTTTCAAAAGTTGATTTTACAAAGAAAATCAATTTTGTCTATGGGACAACTACAGAAAGAGAAAAAGAGATCATTGGTAAACAATCCAATGATGAATTCAAGAAAGAAAAAGAGAGTAGAAAACAGGCTTTGGATTCCTCCGTTAGAAAAAAAGGCAGTACGTGCTACAAGTGTAACAATGTTGGACATATTGCACGACAATGTTCCCAAAGAAATCCAAAACCTGTTTTCAACTCCAACAGATTTACCAAAGATATGAAACAAAAGGCACCTATGTTTGTACTAAAACAAATTCCAAAAAGAAACAATGAATCCCATAAAAATGTAAAATCAATGATTCAACTTAATTCTAAATTTGAAATTGGTGAAACTTCCACCAAGAATCATCAAAAGGATTCAAAGTTTTATTCTAAAAGGGCAAATTTGAAAACACAAACTTGGGGTTGCAAAAATGAAACCATCTTTAGTAGAACTGAAACCAACTGTTCCAGCCAAAACAGAGTTCAAACAAAATGTCAAGATCAAAGTTGGTCCGAAATTTGATATTCCTAACCCACCCAAGACCAAGCAGACTTGGGATTCTTTGTTTAAATAGTTTCTTCCTCATGCGTGCAGGGGCTCCCAAGGTTGATCATGTCAAAATGGATTATGGATAGTGGAGCTTCCCGACACATGACTGGGATGCTTGCGTTGTTGCACGACGTTAAAGCTAGCCGATGAGGTTACGTTGGTTTTGTTGGAACTCAGGGTGGAAGAATTGTAGGAGAAGGTCTTCTGACGAATGGAGTGGTTTCCTTTGACAAAGTGAACTACATTGCGGAGCTAGAGAACAATAACTGAGTATTTCGCAATTTTTTGACAAAAAGTTCACAACACACTTCAATGACAAAGAATGCTTAATTCTCAAGCCGGGATTCAACATTCCTGAGGAGTGGATCCTCATGCACGCTCCACGAGAGAATGATCTTTATGTTCTAAACATGAGCGTCGCATCCACTATATCAAAGAAGGTTCAGTGCTTCGTTTCTAAAGCAACCGAGAAGGAGTCAATCTTATGGCATCGGAAGATGGGGCACATTCATTTGAGAAAGATGAATTATTTGGTGCACAACGACCTAATGGAGGGTGTTAATCTGAAGAATTTTCATTTATCTGATGATTGTCTGAGCTGTAAGAAGGGGAAACATCATAAGAAATCACACCCAAGAAAGCTTCTAATTTCTATCAAGCTACCACTAGAAAGGCTTCATATGGATCTTTTTGGGCCAGTTAACGTGAAAAACATTTCTAGAGATCTATATTGCCTGGTCGTGACAGATGATTTTTCTAGATTCTCATGGGTTTTCTTTCTGGGGAGTAAAGATGAAACGTTTGAAAGTCTTATGATTCTTTTCAGGAAGCTCGAAAACCTGTATCACTTGACTATCAAGAGAATTCGAAGTGACAATGGTACCGAATTCAAGAACAAGAGGATGCTCGAATTCTGCAACGAGAAGGGGATTCTTCACGAATTCAGCGCTCCTTATACTCCTCAACAAAATGGAGTAGCTGAATGTAAGAATCACACACTGATCGAGACTGCCAGAACCATGCTTGCTGGTTCAAAACTTCCAATTAGTTTCTGGAGCGAAGCAGTCGCATCTGTGTGTTACACCCTCAATCCTGTGTTGACAGTCAAACCTCACAACAAGACATGTTTTGAGCTGCTAAACCAACGGAAGCCGAACCTAGCGTTTTTTGAGCCTTTTGGATCGCCGTGTACTGTTCTGGACCCGGACGGTAAATTTGGAGCCAAATCCTTGGAAGGTTTTTTCGTCAGTTATGCTAGTCCACAAAAGCGAGTCTTCTTGCCGAGTCTTAACCAGGTTATTCTTGCACAGCATGTTGATTGTCAACGATATACTACACCAACGCAGAAACCTGGGGATCTATGGCTGTTCAACTGTGAAGGCTTGTGGAATTCATTTGACCTACCAGAAGTACCATCAGAAAAAGAACTTGTTATGCTCTTTCAACAGCATCAAATCTCTAATCAAGATCAATTTTCTATACCGTTGGTGATTTCCCCGTCACTTCCTGTCTCTAACACTACTGATGTAGGTCCGAGTAACATTCTTCAAGAATCAGTCTCTGTACCAGTCTTAAACACTGCTGAATCATCTGCCCATCAACCAATTAATACCTACTCTGATCGTGAACCAACTTTTGATGATGGAGGATCTAGTTCCAATGAAGGACCTGAGCATATTGAAAGCTTTCTGAATACTCAAGCTGATCAATCAAATGTAAGAAATGAAGCTACATCGTCTGAACCGGTTGCTGATGAAGTGGTCACGAATTTGCAAAGTCAAATAGATGTTCCAAGTGAAGTAATGCCAATGACACTATCTTACCATCCATCAGAGAATCATTGGCAGCTTACAAACCGGAGTGAAAACTCGCAATCAGATCAACAAGGATCTAAGTTGCTTTTATACCAGTGTTGCTCCATTGCAAACCGGACTTTCTTACAGTTGTTTTGTGAGTCAGGTTGAACCAAGAAATTGGAGAGACGCGTTGAAAGAAGAAAGCTGGGTGGATGCAATGTAGGAAGAGTTGCTTCAATTCCAGAAACTTGGTGTCTGGAAGCTTGTTGACCTACCGGATCATCATAAAAAGATTAATACTCGATGAGTCTTCAAGTGCAAGAGAGATGATAGAGGTATTGTGGTCAGAAACAAAGCTCATCTCGTGGTCCAGGGCTTTCACCAGCAAGCAAGGGTAGACTACACTGAAGTCTACACGCCAGTCGCTCGTCTTGAAGCTATTCGCATATTCTTGGCCTTTGCTTCTTGGAAAGGTTTCAAGGTGTATCAATTGGATGTCAAATCTGCTTTCCTTTACGGTAAAGTCAAAGAGGAGGTGTATGTCGGCCAACCATCAGGGTTTGTCGATCCGATACACAAGTCTACCTTCTGAACAAAGCGTTATATGGTCTACACCAAGCTCCGAGAGCTTGGTATGAAACACGTTCAAGACATCTTCTAGACAACGGCTTTCTCAGAGCTTTGTATGTTATTATATGATTTATATGTTTTGTACTTGGCTCGTACGAGTGACACCTTGTCACTCATACGAGGGCGCCGCTCGCACGAGTCATACACACCTCTCTCCTGTGCGAGTCATGTTGACCTATAAATAGAGGAGCTTGAGTGTTGTGTTAGACATCTGTTGTTGTGTGACTACAGCGAAGCCCTGTCAAACTGTTTACTCGTTCTGTAACCGTTCACGTTTATCTATACGAATCAAGGCGTTTAAGCAGTATATCTTTCTTGTTTGTTTGTCCAACTCGCTAACAATGAATTCCACCTCTGTTAGCTGAGTCAGATCAGTCCGGTGCTCATAAGAGGAGAGCCGGTCCCCTCTCACAAGTATAGTTTATACTTTAAATAATGTTGGAGGTGTTATTTCGACAACATTATTTATATTTATTCTAGAAGGTAAATACAATTATACACTTACTTTGACTTGGCCAAAGACATCTAAAACAAGAAATACTTGGGAAAGTATAAGTATACACATACAATTAGACGATGATTAAAGGTGACTTTTAAACGAGGGAATATATTTTAAGAATATAATATATATCCGTTAACGACATCGTCGAGACAAACGTGTGAGACCCGACTACGAGAAGTCGAGGACATGTATATCTTACCCGTGAAAGACACGAAGTCATGAGGGCTAGGACCGTTTATACAACTCACAATTATATAAAAATATATATTTTGTAAAGTATATATAATAACAACTCAGAAACTATCCATATAAAACACAACTCAATAACATCAATTCCATACAGCATAATACCAATCCTAATACATATACAATTACATAGACCTAAGTGTCTAATGGAATTAGGACGCTTGTATGTTATGTTGCAAGACGAGAAGACGACCGGTGATTTTTAGTACGCTTACGGAACGCACCCAGTGAGTTCATGTCCCCTCTTTTAAATGCTTTCTAGTTTTAAACATTCGGGGGACACACATGTACAAGTGGTATGATAAGCTAGGAAATGGAACAACATAAATCATGTGCGAATAGGGTTGTACTTAAGCACCATTAATCATCTTTAGACCAAGGAACGGAGGGGGTAGATCTATCGGGTTTTGGCAAGCCCCACTCTTGGTCCATGTGACTCACACGGAAGAGTGCTTTTGTGTCCTAGTTGAGGGTAATGGACACAAAAATCGTCAAGAGTTGGATTGCTTCCTATGTTGTCACACATATTAATGTCCTAGCTATACATTAATGATCAACGATTTCATTGACGCTTTAACATACCGGTGTTTATACAAAATACATCTCACATTTTTATGGGTTCAATTCATACAAAAACAACTACATGAATTCACCAACTTTGTTTGACGTTTCTTTAAACTTACATGTATTTCAGGAAATTAGTGGGCCATGCACATGAACAAGACATGAATCAAGAATCAGAACTTGATGCCATTTATGAGGGATTTATCTACTATATACTGCTTCCTTGCAGTGATATGATGGGCAAAACCTTAATCTATGAACTTTTATTTTGCTAAATGATGTCTTGTTAAACTTGCAATCTTTTGAAAAAGATGTAAACTATACCTTTATGTTGCGTGGCCTTTTAAAACTATCTATGATATTTGGCATTCGAGTTATTTATTTCATTTAGTATGTTGACTTATATCGTATGCAATGAGAATCAATCACGATCACACCTCGTGCTTCCGCCTATGAGTGGGTGTGACACTAATCGGGTTCCGAAGAACTGACAGCCGGCCATTGTAGATTTGGAGTTTATCTTGCAAAAGCTAAAATCCGAATCAGAATATCCTTCCAGATTGAAATCATCAGCGCGAGGATACCACATGCTTAAACTTGGACATCCCTTCAGATATCGTAAGATACGTTTGACGATTATCAGGTGCGATACTCTAGGACTTGACTGGTAGCTAGCACATAAACAAGTTGGGTACATGATATCCGGTCGAGATGTTGTGAGATACATCAACGAACCAATCATTGATCGGTAAAGTGTTTCGTAGATCTTCTCTGCTATAAGGTCTGGGTTGATCCCATGATTTAGAGCCAATGGGTACATGATACCCGGCCGAGATGCTGTTGACGAGTCTAACATATTGAATTTCTCCAAAACGTCATTCACGTACATGGTCTGATGAATGAATATTCTGTATGGCAATTGATCAACCTGAAGCACCAAAAAGAACTTCATCTCCCCCATAGCACTCATTTCAAACTTCTTTTTCATGACCTCTTCAAATTCTTTGCACAACGCATCATTGGTCGAGCCGAATATAATGTTATCCACATAAATTTGCACAATTAAGATATGTCCATCACTTCCCGTGTGAAGAGAGCACTATCTACCATTCCTCGAATAAAACCGTTGTCCATGAGATGCTGAGACATCGTCTCATACCAGGCATGCGGAGCCTGGTGTAAGCCATACAACTCTTTATCGAGCAAGTAGACCTTGTCTTTGTGTATCGGATCGACAAACCCTGGTGGTTGGCCAACATATACCTCCTCCTTCACCTTGTCGTACAGGAATGCGGATTTAACATCCAATTGATACACTTTAAATCCCTTCCATGACGCAAATGCCAGGAAGATGCGGATAGCCTCCAACCTTGCTACGGGAGCTTAAACTTCCATGGAGCCTATTCCCTATTGGTGATGAAATCCTTGAACTACGAGTTGAGCTTTATTTCTTACGATTTCCCCTCTATAATCTTGCTTACACTTGAAGATGTAACACCCCGACCGCGTAAAACAAAAAAACCATGGCGGAAACGTCAGGGAGTCATGTCATAGAACTATTGTTTCACAACACGTGATACATAAAGTTTTGTATTATTGAATTTAATTGTTTGTATTATCTTGGTAGAATGAAATCAAAACATAACAATCGTCTTGCAAATTTTAAAGGTAATAAGGCCCAAGTCCGCCCTATGTGAAGCATGCTCAAAGTCAAACATTAGCTCCTGAAACATATGTGAAATATAAAACATCAACATAAAAATGCCTATGAGTAACATTGGTTTGGTGATGAAGATTCATGGCTTTGAAAGTTAAAAGAAATGTTCGAGTATTACAAAAGTAGCCATGATCGTTTACAGAAAATGTTTCTTTTATGAAATCATATGTAAATCAAATGATTTAAAAGAAATGATGCATGGTTAACTTAATAGCCAAAATAACTCTTGCCTTGTATAAAATATGTCATGTCTTATATTTTGTTCTAAGTGGTTTAGATAACGTTATGCTATGTAATACAATGAAAGCACTTATATATAGGAAGTACCAGCGACATATCCACCATGTTTTTATCATATTACACACGTCTCGTCATTTAAATCACTGGCCATGAGCCAACAATTGAGATGTCTTGTTTAAACCAATCTCATGTATAAACCAATGCTATGTATAAACAAAATGTCTTTTATGAACAAATGTCTATGTATAAACCAATGTCTTGTATGGCAAACAAAAGTCTTGTTTAAACCATAAAATAAATGTCTTGTATAAAATAACGAAAATGTCTTGTCTCATCAAAATGTCTTGTATAAAACAAGTGTTTGGAATAAACAAAGGTCTTGTTTAACAAAAACTCTTGTCTTATAAATCAATTGCTTTTATTGTGTAGACACATATATATGAATTGTTGGCGAATACATTCAAGCCTTGTTAACTGTCGGATAAACCCTTATAAAGACAAAGGTTTATCAAATGTTCATTGGATTCTGTCATTCCCTAAAGTCACTTCCAAAAGAACCTAGGAAGCGGGAATGAGATTATCAATCCTATGGTACCATTACATACTACCGGTCGGCGTGATCAATGTTAATGAATGTATCATTGTATATTCAACGCACCAATATGTCTTGAACAATGTAAGCATGTCATGAAAATGTTTTGAAATCATGTACTTGGCATACTAAGTCAATATACCAAGCAAAACTGTCTTTGAAATCATGTACTAGGTATGCTAAGTCAACATACGAAGTAAAAATGTCTTTGAATCATGTACTAGGTATGCTAAGTCAACATACGAAGCAAAAATGTCTTTGAAATCATGTACTAGGTATGCTAACATATGAAGCAAAATGTCTTTGAAATCATGTACTATATGTACTAGATAAGCAAACATGTATAATGTCATGAAAACAAGAAAGCGGTGATAGGCAGGTATGAATCACCCCAAAACATTTGAAAACGTAAAAGAGGGGGCTATGTACTCTCTTGGGATTGCGTAAATATCTTGTTCAAATGATCAAACAAAGCTCAAGGATTGAAGAGTTCAAGTGTGTCATAATGTATCGGAATACTATGTTAGTGTGTCGAGACTTTAATCAGAGGATTTGATAGAATGAGGTCTTATAAACCAAACGAGTGTTGAGACTCGTATGATATGGTCTATAATACCTTACATTCTGATTTGGAAGAGTTTCTAAAAGTTTTGACCCGTTACGACTTGTTAAAATGGTTTACGCCAATTTAACGGGTCGCAAGCGTAACTGTAGATTTGGATGGTTAAATAAGTCCTATGATGAGTCTTATAAATCAAAACAAGTTTAATTATGTTTTATTATCAGTTTAGATGTCAAAACTATGGTCTTACATGTTTAAAATTATTTTATGCGCCAAAAGGGTGCTTTCGGCATTTTAAAATTACATAAAATCGACTCATCATATAACTAACCAAACTATATGACTATAAGGTATAACCTCAGAGGGTTATTCCCTAAATTCTATGGTCATAAAATGTGCTTGGTCGATCCTAAGATGACCAAACGGGTCAGATTCGAAAGTCAAAGCGGTTGTAAAACCGCTCGACTTAAGACTAAGAAATAAGCACTAAACTAGAAATGACGAGTTAGACATGTTTGAACATGTCTAATAATGTTATAAAACTGATTTGGTGTTAAAACCTTAAGTTTTAATGCCCAAAAACGTTTCCGTCGTAAAATGCATTTATATATATGTATATATATATATGTATATATATATATATGTATGTATTTACTTTTAACTCGTAAAACTTTGACTTGTCATCTCGCCTACTAAACGTTAATCAGAAGGTGCAATCGCAAGGGATTAATACCTTTGTGATTACGATCACGTTGCAAAGTTCAATTTGAACTTTGACTTGACCAAAACGGTCAGAACCGAAAGTCAAATAGGAAGCCAAACTGTTTGACTTTTAGCTCAAAATAGCTAAAATAATGAAAAAACTAGGAAAAGTACTTACTTGTGTTGAAAAGCACTTTCAGAACTCAAGATAGGAGGCTTTCAAAGGCTGAAAATAAGCTCCAAGAAGGATAGAAATAAGAACTTCACGCTTTGCTTTGAAGTGTTTTAAAATGGTGTGAAAAAATGGATGAATTAAAGGGTATTTATAGTGTTTTAGGATTAAGGAGGTGATGACAAGTGTTACCAAGTGTGGATTAGTGTCCTAACATGTGTCAACACCAAATTAAGTGTGGCAAAATGAGTGCAAGGTGTCAAAAATTGGAGATAGGTGGCAAACTTGGTGATAAAGCAAACTTTTTTTGACAATTTTGGCCCTTGGATTTGTATTTTCAAGTTTTGTCATTTTTAACCCCTCTTAACTATAGGTTATATAAAGGCGTTAAGGCATGTGTAACTTGGATTTTGTCCGTAAAAATCATGGATGTCAGTTCGTTAGATTGTACGGTTTTACGTTTTGTAAATAAAGTATAAAACTTTATCGAACACGAAAAATGACCGAATTTGTGTAATGATTGATGTTTTTGCATTCTTACCAATAAAATGCAAGATTTTATTGAATAAAAATATCCGGGATTATATAATGATTAGTAAATACACATTCTTGCAAATAAAACACAAGATTTTATTAAATACGAAAATGTTTCGGAATTGTTCAATGACTAAAAATGTACAAATGTCATCAAAGGCCCACTTCATGTTGATTTTCTTAATCTGGTAGGTCATCAAGTATCCAAACTCTGAGTTTCTCAAAGTGAGAAAGCTCTTCCTGGATGGCATTCACCTAGCTTTCCTCAGCGAGTGCTTCCCCTTGTACGTTTTAGGCTCAATCTGCGAGATAGAACATTTAGATGAGAATTCATTTTGTAAAGGAGAAACCTTAGTATAAAAACAATGTAAGCCCTAATTCAGTTGGTGTCTGGTTCGAACACCATTCTGCAAATCTCCAATGATCGACTCAGATGGGTGGTAAGACAATGTCCTCGGCATAACTTTGTTCGAAACACTCACTTCATGTTCCAGATTGGTGATGTTTCGATCAACAACTTGATTGCTTGTGGATGCTTCATTCTGATCACTTGGACCCTCAGCTTGATTGTTCAGCAAACTTTCAATCTGATTTTCTCCATCATCGGAAGTAGATCTGTCTTTGTCATAGGTTGGTTGACCATTGGTGCGGATTCATTCATCTCTTGATTAGCTGTGGGATCACTTGTTCCAGCAGTCTGTGATTCTGGATGTATAGTACTAGGGCTTGCTTCTTCATCGTGCGTACCAACAGGTGTTTGAGTAACCACCATAGGTCTGGGAACTTGTTCTATGATGAATCTTGTTGTTGTTAATAAAGAATCAAAATTTCCTCTTCTATTGGTTCCACTGGCAGCTCAAAGGAATCCAAGAGACGTTCATAGTTGAACAACCAAGCATCTCTGGTTTTTGTTTTGGAGACGTGTAGCGTTGACAATCGACATTTCGAGATTCAATAACCCAGTTCATGCTAGGAATATAGACTCTTCTTAGTGGACTGGCATATCCCATGAAGACACCCTTCATTGATTTAGCTCCAAATTTGCTATCTGCATCGATTACCGTGCAAGGTGACCCAAATGGTTCTAAATACTTCAGGTTTGGATTTTGCTTGTTAAGTAGCTTGAAACACGTTTTCTTGTGTGGCTTAACTGTCAACACTCTATTCAATGCAAAGCATGTAGAAGCCACGGCTTCGCTCCAAAAACTATGTAGAAGTTTAGAATCTACGAGCAATGGTTCTTGTTGTCTCTATCAGGGTTCTGTTTTTGCGTTCAGCTACATCGTTCTGCTGTGGTGTGTATAGTGCACTGAATTCATGCAAAACTCCCTTCGCATTGCAAAACTCTGCCATCCGATTATTCTTGAGCTTTGTACCGTTGTCACTTTTTACGCGTCGAACTGGTAAGTGGTACAATTTCTCTAACTTCTGGAATAAGATCATCAGACTCTAAAAGTTTCATCCTTGCTTTCCAAGAACATCACCCACGAAAATCTAGAATAATTATCAGTAACAATGAGACAATAAAGATCTCCTGAGATACTTTGGACGTTGACTGGTCCAAAGAGATCCATGTGTAGTCTCTCTAGCGAGAGCATGATTAAGTTAAGTAGCTTCCTTGGATGCAACTTTTTGTGTTGTTTGCTCTTTTTCAACTTATGAAGTCGTCATTCAAGTGAAAGCTCTTTAAATTTACCCCCTCCACTAGGTTGTTGTGTACTAAGAAATTTATCTTCCAGAGATGAATGTGCCCCATCTTCCTATGCCACATGATTGATTCTTTTTCTGTTGCTTTGAACACGAAACATTGCGCGGATTTCGTTGTTGTAGTGCAACACTCATGTCTAAGACATACAAGTCATTTTCTTGGGGAGCGCGCATCAGAATCCACTCCTCTGGTATATGGAATCCTGGCTTCAGAATGATACATTCTCGATCAGTGAAATGTATTGTGAACTTTTTATCACAGATATGAGAAATACTCAAAAGTTGTTCTCTAACTCTGATATATAGTTAATCTTGTCGAACGATACCATACCGTTAGTTCCCTCATCAACTATTCTTCCTCCTTGATTTCCCGCAAACCCGACGTAGCCCCCACGGATAGATTTAACGTCGTATAAAAGGGCCAACATCCCGTCATCTGATTCACATCTTCTAGAGATTTCTTAACACTGTAAACAGGTTTAGAGTTGTTCTGGGACACCGTCGTGGGATATACCCAACTTGGTTGCATTTGAAACATGTCCTACTGTCATTTCCAACAGAGGATTTCATAACCTATTCACGGCGTTTCTTTTCAGCATAAAATTCATCGTTTGACTACTCTTTTGCAAAACTTTCCTTCTCAATCTCTGAGCTTATTCCGAAAACAAAGTAAAATTAGGTTTTCGAAATTTGTTATTATTTTTCTTAACATATCCCAAACCTTTTCTTTTATTTTCAGGATAATTCTTTCCTTTTTGATAGTTATTATAAGAACGTTTTGATTTGGAATAGTAAGATGCATTCTGATTATCAAGCTCAGACAGACTGACTTCAATCAATTTGAAAACTTTATCAAGATTCACGTTCTGAATCAAAAATTCCTCGTCAGAATATAGTTTTCCAGATCCATTCATCTTGTACACAACCATATTAGGATCATCATTCGATCTGTGTTTTGATTTTGAAAGATAATTTTTGTGAAAACTTTTTTCATTTTCCAAAGGAGAACATGACTCTGTTTTCTCTAAGTGACTCAGCACTCTCAAATTCAGTGCTTTCAGTTTCACTTCCCAAAACATTTTCAACCACGTTTTTAACCACATTTGACTCACACTCGTAGGTTACATCAATGTTTTCAGGTGGCTCGTCTTTTTTTTATGTTTTAAGTTTTAAATTGAGGGCCTTTCCACCATGTCAGGTTTCTTTTTGGAATAAATGTTCCACATCGTGGGTGGAACACGATGATAACTCGGATCCCTGTTTTGACTTCCAGACACATTTTCTTCCTTTTCAATTTTTTTTGTTGTTTAGGAAGAATATGATCAATTACATATGAAGCAGTTGAATAACTGATCAACAACTTGTTAACCCTTTCTGATCAATCCTAATAGCTTCCAACTCAGTTTTAAGTTTAGCATCGTGTCAATCTGAATGTTTATGGCCATCTGCTTATCCATGATCGTTGCTTTTAACATTGCCTTAGTAGCCATATCTTCTTTACTGGCTTCACGAAATTGATTAATCGTTTTGCTTAGTTTATCGTATTCTACTTTAGTGTCTATCAAATCACTCTACAGGTTGTCAGTGTGTTTTTTAAGTTCTTTATATTTTCCATCTTTTTCTCAACACTCCTTGCATGGCTCGAAGCACTTCATGCAGGGGTTTTTCAATTTCTTTGATCTCACTCTTACCCTCTTCCTTGACCGACTCATTCACACCCTCTTGAACTTTTTCAATAACTACCTCTTGTAGTTTTGCCATCATGGCTTTGTCGACAATCTCTTTCAGATTCTCAGCATTCATTTCCGTTGTGACATCAATAACTTCTTCTACCGGCTTCTTGGTTTCTTATTTGATTTGTGTGCATTGATACTGGCTTGATCCTCTAAAGAATCCTGCGAAAGAGTTATAAACATCAGGTAGAATTACATATATAAAAGCACTGTGAAATATATCCTCCTCAGCACACTGATCATAGTAGTATGCTTCAGCACAATCTTCTGCACTTTGATCTGGTGTTTCATCAAAGAAAACTTCACAATCTTCGCTTGAACTTTCTTGGACCCCTTCTGATTCGGGTTCATCAATGATCTCTACTAACAAAGCAAGGCTTTCTTTCTTTGGAATGTAATCGTTCTAGTTAAACCCTTCATCTTCTTGAGTTACCTCAATAGATGTTGCTTTCTCTTATTTATTGAGCAGCATGATTCCTTTTTCAAGACCATTCTCTCCAGTAGGAACCGTATACCTTTCTTCTATAGCATACCAGCAATCGAGATAGTTTGCCTGCACCTAGTTCACGAATCGTTCGTGCCAGCCTTTGTATTCTTCTAAGTTCATCAACATGGGCGGCCGTGTCATTGTGCCCATTTCGTTGTAAAGATTTAGAGTTTGGGGATGTTGCGGTTGAGACTGCTATCGTTGCAAAGGCGTTGTAAAATTCGGTATCCATTTCGTCAAAAAATTGGTCAAAACAGCGTCATGCGAAGTTGATTAATGCGAAATTAACCTTGGTGCGAAGTAAACCCACAAACACAATCAAATTCAAGATTTCAGATCTATCTTCGTGTGAAGATTGTAACATCCGTCGAAAAACGAGTTTTCAAAACCCGCTTCGTTTATTAATCGAATAGTCAGTTTCAAGTTTTCGTTGCTTATTTAATGCTATTTTTAATTTTAAACAATACATAATTAATAAATATATTAGAATTTATAAACTATAATTAATAAACCATAAAATCGGTCGAAGAAAAAAATAAAAGCCGCTGCCGGGTTTCGAACCCGGGTCAGCCGGCTCACTTAACACACAAACACTTAACCACTCCGTCACTTGATTCCTTTTGTGTAAACAAGGAATCATATAAAACTTAAGTTCCTCGTGAATTCATCTGTTGCGCCAAAACTGAAACCGATCATCGGCTTTCAACTATCCAGAGACGTTTGAGTAATCGTGAGTTACTGATTATAACCGATAAATCAATTGCTGCCCACGTTCTAATCAATTCAGCCTTCAATTTCTTCGATTCATATGATTTTTGGAGTTGAAAACCGAAATCATTTACTTCCTGATTTACTCTAACAATATCATCGTCTCATAATTCGGAAACACTCACAGAACCTTCAATTTCACTTTCTCTCTAATTTCTGTTCGTCGGAAACGTTTTCTGATATCGCCGGACTTTCGCCGGAAAACCGTGACATTCATCAAATCGGTAAATTTCTCAATTCTTTCATCTTCTATCCATTGTTAGACTTTTACTAACTCAAATCCTTCCATCAGAATCAGTCCCAGACGACGTTGTCGGATAATCTGCACCCGCCGGAAAATCTCTGATCATTCTGAAATCGCGCTGTGAATCGGTACAAACATCTAAACTCTCTGATAATTCTTGTTTAGTCATTTAATTTCACAATTAGTTAATCAAAACTGTTAATTGGTCCGCTCAGACGGAATTCATAAAACAAAGCCGACGACTTTGCCAGAGTTCTGAGAAAATCATCTTTCCGGTACATTCATTTCCAAAACCTTCTCTATCCATTACATTTTAATCATTTATATGTCCGTTAATCGAATTAAACAAGAACAGTCGAATAATCATTGTTCTGTGTCTTTGAATGAAGAAGACGAAGTCGACGTTGTATATAAGTATAATATAAATTGAATATTAAACCGGGATAGACACATAGTCCAGCGGTGGACTGTGTGCAAACACATAGCGCACGTCACGAGTTCGAATCTTACAAACGCTCCGGCTTTCCGAATTAAAACCAATTTTTTATTACTGAATCAGAGTAGGACCCAGGATGTTTTTAAGATTAATAAAAACTATAAGTTTAATAGATAAAACACACAGCCCAACTGGTTGGGCTGTGCGCTTACAAACCAAGGGACCCAAGTTCGATCCGGTTTCCCTGCAACCGGTTCAACCATTTAAATTCTTTTAATATAAATCGAATAAATTAAAACATTTAATTAGTATATATATATAATTAAAACTTAGAATATTTCGGGTTATACACGTAGCTCAGTTGGTAGAGCTGCGTGCACGCGTACGGGAGGTCACAAGTTCGAACCTCACTTAGCGCAAACAAACACAAAGTCCGAACCGGTCAACAGTCAAAGTCAACGGTCAACGGTCAACCCAAAAAGTCAACTTTTTTATATTTTTATTTATTTATTTAATTTAAAAATCAATTAAAAATAATATTTTTAAAGTTAGAAAATGACCTTAAACTCACAAAAATAAATCTAAAAACCCTATTAAAATTGTTAATAAAATCCACTTATTTACCGTACCTTTTCGTTATTATTTATGTTAGTTATTCCTCGTCGATCAACCCTCTAAACTCGTGCGCATTCAACATCATCAAACGAACGCACCCAATGTGAATGAATCTCTACAAATTCCCCGTTTTAATCACTTTTTGGGGTGTATCATGTGTCTTATTTTTATTACATTTAAACACTTGTGCATCCATCATATCCATGATCAAATATGTATCCAATATGTATCAATTGTTTGTGTGGTTAATGTTTAGATTAAATTTATCATTTCAGTACATACATCATCATAGGCTCGTCTGTTCCTCATTACCTATGAGCGGAACCGTTCCCCATTACCTATGAGCGGAACGTGGCGTTGTCAACATACGATCGGTTCCGTTTGATTAAGCCTTGATCGCACATACATCATCATAGGCCGTCCGTTCCCCATTACCTATGAGCGGAACGTGACGTTGCCAACATATACATTATCATTCATGTCATATACTCATGCAAGGTGGTTTGTTATTGTTTGTTATTGTATGTTTATTTACGTTTGCTCACATATGATTATTGCACAATTTTTCCATATTAAATACAACAAGAAATCAATAATAAATGTTTTCTAACAAGGTTCACTCGCCAACTTTTGTTGACCCAAAAACCCCCATTTTTACACATGATACAGGTGATCCAGTTGAAGCAAAAAAACATATAGGACGGCCTAGAAGAATAAATCAGTTTAGATTTTGGATTGTTTATTTAATTTTCCTTTCCTTGTATTGTATGAATTTGACTTGAACATTTGAGATGTAATTTGAATTTAATAAATATGAAACATATTAGTAAACATCATGAGCTTTGGTGATAACCCAATTATGCCCCGGCTCTTATTCCGCTGCGGGTTGGGGTGTGACAAAGATAAAATCCAAAACTTTCAAGAACTCACTTTGTACGGAGTTAAAATTTCAAATTTGATAGAATTCACTTCCTACGAAGTTAAAATTAACTTCGTGCGAAGTGAGGTTTTAGATCGTGCGAAGGTGGGCTTCACAATCTCACGTTTTTTGTGATGTTTTTATCATGTTTTGATTGATTTTAGGTCTGATTCTTTCAAGGGTTTGTTAGAAGTGAATTTTAAGTATTCCTGGAAAAAATCAGTCCATTTCGTCCGTTAAATCCTTGAAAATGATAAAAAGATGGAGAAATGAGTAGAAGAGAAATAGAATCTTGATGAATGTCTTCAAATCAGGTCTTCTAGCTCTAATACCACTTGTGAGGACTGCTCTCCATTAACTCATGTCCTAATTTGGTTAACCTAGTCTGAAATGTGCGGAATCCATTTTAGAATAGTGACAATATCAAGATTACTGTTTAATATCAACGTTTCATTAATTGTTCAATAGTTACAAGTTCCTGAAACTATTTTGACAGGGCTTCGGCTTATTAGTTAGCCAAAAAATTAAAGACACAATGAGCTCGCACTCCTATATATAAACATCTCAGTTCATACATGTTTAATTCTGAAATATTTTAAAAATATATCGTATCAAGCTTACCTTCACCAAAAAGCTCTCTCGGCCGCAAACCCTAGATGGCGATTTCGCTTGTTCTTCATGAAACCCGATTTCGTTATCAATCTTAGATGTATAACAGTCTGTGATTGTTGTTTGATCTTCCAAATAGCAATACGAACTTGTTAGCATCCAAAGAAAGATTAATATAGGGTTTAATTTCGTTTTTCTCACCTGATTGCTCTCTATCGAACCGGCGACTTTTTTGATCTTCTTTCAATCCTACGATTTCGATCGGCAAGTGTGTGCAACAGATCTGTTATTAGGGTTTGAGTAATCAAATCTTAATACGAACTCTGGTGGCATATAGGATCGATCGGATAGTAGTTTTCTTTCGGTTTGTTCTTATCGCTGGCAGATTTTTTCTTGTGTTTCGGATAAATCCGATCAGGTTAGGGTTGTGTGTGTTTTTTATTTGATAATCGTCGACCTGGGACTTAGTAGGAAATTCTGATTTATTATAAAGATTGTGTTGATCGCGGTTAACGGATGTTAATTTAGCTAGATTGATACAACATTTCTAATCGATTAAGGATTGATTACGGATTCTAGGTTTTCTTTTTGGTTTATTTCTAGTGTTTTGTTGTGTTTGCGGTATGGAGAGTGATGAAGTTCTGAATGGTGATGGGTATCCAAAACTGAGTAAGGAGAGAGTTGCTAAGACTGGCATGGATGAACGTAAGAAACCTGGTGTGCATGTTGATCGAGGCAAAGGTCCGTTACCTAATAAGGGGTTTGGACACCGTGTGCTGAATATTGACGGTAATCCTAAGCTGGCCCGATGAGGAAATGTTCCTAACGCACTAGTAGAAGAAGTGAACTCGGATCCGAAGCTACTTAAACCCACTGAAGAACGAAACAAGAATAAGGGTGCGGAAACCGTGGTGAATAATATAAAGGAGGACTCGGAAAACAACACTGGAAAAGGGGCTAACTTGCATGGTAATTTGGAGGATATTGCACCTGATTCGGATGGTGGTGTTTCATCAGCTGAGTCCACGAAGGTAACGACTACTAAAATTGTAGAACCTCTTTCATTTGCTAAAGTTGTTCAGCATAATAGTGATGATATTAAGGTTAATTTTCGGTCTTTGGAAACTGATGAAATAATTGATGGGGCAGATGTTGTTATTCCTTTATCATCGGTAAAGCAGGTGAATGATAGATACTCGAACACTCTTTATGGATATTTTTTGGGAAAGCGCTTAGCGTTTCCGGTGGTAGACTATTTTGTTAAACATAAGTGGTCGAAGTATGGGTTATCTAAGATGATGATGAATGCTAAGGGGTTCTTCTTCTTTAAGTTTCAAACAAAAAAAGGGATGGCCCAGCTACTAGAAGATGGGCAATGGATGATACGAAATGTTCCAATTATTCTTACTGAATGGACTCCTGATGTTATGGTTGAGAAAAAGGATATAACATCTATACCAGTTTGGGTAAAAATGCATGATGTACCCTTGGCTGCGTTTACTGAGGACGGGTTGAGTTTACTGGCCTCGAAAATAGGTGTTCCAAAATTGCTGGATTCTTACACAACAACAATGTGTGTAGATTCATGGGGAAGAAGCAGTTATGCTAGGGCGTTAATTGAAGTTCAAGCAGGGTCTGAATTAAAGAGAGTTGTTACGGTTGCAATCCCGGCACTCGATGGAAAAGGATACTCTAAAGCGGAGGTAAAAATAGAATATGATTGGGAACCGTTGAGATGTTCAACATGTTGCGTGTTTGGTCATGATGATAACTCGTGCCCAAAGAAACAAACAACAGTGCAGATGGATGATAAGATGGAAAATACTAATGATTTTCAGGAGGTATTATCGAAGAGTAGGAAAGGGATCAATCAAGGGCTGCATGTTAAGAATCAGAAGCCGAAATTTGTGTACCGTCCGGTAGCAAAGCCTAAGTCCAAGGCTGATGAGAAGGGGCAACCGAAGAACCAAGTGCCTATCTCTAACTCATTTTCTGTACTTCAAAAAGAGGAAAATAACTCTAATGAGTTCGGTGGAATAGATGGTATGACTTCAAAAGGTAACCAACAAAATAAAAGTACCAATTTGGAGGAAATAATTGCTGATGCAGTTGGAATCGAGGAGCTTTTAGGTGATATCTCAAAATTAATGGATCAGAAAGAAGAAAATATAAATTCTGAGGGTGCAAGCACACCTGGTGATACTAGTGTCCATGGGTAGTTTGGCTTCTTGGAACATAAGGGGTTTGAACCGGCCCCTCAAACAAAAGGAGGTTCGTCAGGTGGTAATGGACAATCATCTTCAGGTATGTGCAATTATGGAAACTCATGTTGACTCGTCTAATGTCTATAATGTTTGTAAGAAAGTTTGCTCGTAATGGAGCTGGGCGACTAATGCTGATTGTTGTGAGAAAGGTACTCGTATTATGGTAGGGTGGGACGCTGACATTGTGGATGTTATGATCCTTTCTAAAACTGATCAGGTTGTGCATACTCAGATCAGGTTTAAACTCGATCAAAAGTCTATTTTTTGTTCGTTTATTTATGCTGACAACTACTACAAAAATAGACGGGACCTATGGCAGAACTTATGTGCTCATCATTCTTATATGCATGATAAACCATGGACTATTATGGGGGACTTTAATTCTTCCCTGTTTCATGAAGATATAGCTCAAGGGCCATCCATGCTTAGCATTGGGAATAGGGAATTTAAGGAATGCATTGATGAGATAGAGGTGTTTGATGTTAATCGAACGGGTTTACATTTTACATGGACGAATAAGCAGCAAAAGGGTATCATTGTTAAGAAAATTGATCGAATATTGGGGAATATGCAATTAATCGATACATTCCCTAATGCGGCAGCATGTTTTCTTCCGTACCGCATATCAGACCATACTCTGTGTATCTTAAAATTACCTAATGTGACTAGAGGAAAACCGAAGCCGTTCAAGTTTGTGAATTTGGTAGCCGATAAGAAGGGTTTTATGGAGGAAATTAAAAAGGTTTGGAATATGGACATTCAAGGTTATCGCATGTTTCAGATTGTTAAAAAGCTCAAGCTGTTAAAAAACCCGATGAGGAAACTCTTATATATACAGGGTAATCTGCATGAGAAGGTTAAGACGATGAGAAAGGATCTAGAAGACAACCAGATTGCTATTGATAATGATCCTTTCAACAATGAGCTTCTTTATAAACACAGTCGATTACTTCAAGCGTATAAGAAAGTGGTAATTGATGAGTGTTCTTTTTTGCAGCAAAAATCTAAGTTACAATGGCTTTCGCTTGGTGATAAGAACTCAAAGTTCTTTCATAACACGGTCAAAGCAAAAAATCATCGGAGTAGAATTTTCTCGGTAAGAGACAGTAGCGGTATACTACATGAAGGAATGTCGGTTCCACAAGTCATGGTGGAGCACTATACCCAGTTTTTTGGTAGTGTTGGAAGTATAAATTTGCATCCTACGCCAGATCTATTCCATAATGTATTATCGGTTGATAAAGCTTCTGCTATGGTTAGGATTGTTACGGATGATGAAATTAAACAGGCAATGTTTTCAATTGATGGGAATAAAGCTCCAGGTCCTGATGGTTACACCTCGGTCTTCTTTAAAAAGTCTTGGGATGTAGTTGGGAAGGATGTATGCAGTGCGGTACAGGAGTTTTTTCGAAATGGTAAACTACTCCGTCAACTTAACCATACGATAATCTCTTTAATCCCTAAGGTTACTTCTCCATCTTCCATTACAGATTATCGCCCTATATCTTGTTGTAACACACTATATAAGTGTATCAGCAAGATTATTACAAATCGAATAAAAGAAGAGTTAGGTGATATTGTGAGCATCAACCAGTCAGCCTTTGTTCCAGGTAGAAGAATTTCTGATAATATCCTCCTAACACAGGAGTTAATGCATAACTATCATCATGATAAGGGGCCACCAAGGTGTGCCTTTAAGGTGGATATTCAAAAGGCTTACGATACGGTAGACTGGAACTTTCTTGAACAGATACTGCTTGGTTTTGGATTTGATCGGAGAATGGTGAAGTGGATAATGGTTTGTGTTACAACCACGTCCTTCTCTTTGGCTATAAATGGTAATCTGTATGGGTATTTTAGAGGGCAACGGGGTTTACGACAAGGGGACCCAATGTCTCCGTACCTTTTTACGCTGGTTATGGAGGTTCTTACATTGCTTTTGCAAAAACAGAGTTCTTTGTCAGCTGAGTTCAGGTACCATGATAAGTGTGAAACTCAGCGAATAATTAATCTCAGTTTTTCTGATGATCTGTTTTTGTTTTCTCGGGGCGATCATAGATCAGCAAAAGTGCTATTGGAGGCGTTAGACTTATTTAAGAACATGTCAGGTCTTGTTCCTAGTATGACTAAAAGTACGGTCTTTTTTGGTAATGTTTCGGACATAGTGAAAGACCGAATTAAAAGTATCATCCCATTTGATGAAGGCGTGTTGCCAGTTCGCTACCTTGGAGTTCCCCATATCTACCAGGCTTGTTTATAATGATTGTAAGCGCCTTCTGGAAAGTATGGATTTAAGAATGACCGATTGGAAAAATAAGAGTCTATCATTTTCGGGTAGACTTCAATTGATTCGGTCGGTCATGTCTTCTATGCATATATATTGGGCGTCGGTGTTTATTTTACCAAAGCGCATCATTTATGACCTGGAAGAAAGAATGCGAAGATTTTTGTGGGCGCAAGGTAATAACATAAAAGGGAAAGCTAAGGTGAGTTGGAAAAAAGTGTGTATTCCTAAACGGGAGGGTGGCTTGGGTATTCAAAGGATTGGGGATATGAATAAAGCGCTAATGGTTATGCATGTATGGAGTCTTCTTACACATAGAGAGTCTCTTTGGGTAAAGTGGATCCATTCATATCGTATACGAGACCGAAGTTTTTGGGACTTACCAATCCGAAATAACATAACATGGAGCTGGAGGAAAATGCTACAGCTAAGGCCGATTATTCAACAACATGTATGGACGAAACTGGGAGACGGTAACAAAACACTTGTTTGGTTTGATAAGTGGGATGAGATATGCCCTTTGAATTCTTTTATTACGCCACGTATGATATCAAATGCTGGACTCTATATGAACTCGAAGGTTGTGGATGTATGTGACCATGGGGGGTGGGGATGGCCGAACGAGTGGGTAAACCGATTTCCGGCTCTCCGAAACATGCCAAGTATAATACTGAGCCCGGGTTTACATGATAGAGTTGTATGGAGAACTAGCTCAGGAAAGGAGACGAACTATAGTGCCGCTATGGGATGAATTTCGACTACACCAGAATGAAGTCCCATGGGCGAGTATTATTTGGTATCCCCAATCAATTCCTCGTCATTCTTTTTTAATGTGGCTTCTTGTGAACAAAAAACTAAAAACGCAGGATGTCATGAGTCGATGGTCTTCGGCGGGTAGTCCTAATTATAACCTCATGTGCTGTTCGTTGTGTATAGGTGGTTTGGATTCTCATGACCACCTTTTTTTCGAGTGTTTATATGCTGCTCAGGTCTGGAATGGAATTCGAGATAAAGCAGGAATGGGATCGCTACCTAACAAATGGGAAAGGATTTTTGATCATTTGGTGCACTATGCGGAATCAAAGCATGCTACTCATGTTATTGGAAAGCTTGTTGTTAGTGCGGCAACTTACTTCGTGTGGCAGGAACGAAATCAGAGATTGTTTTCTACGAAAAAAAGGAGTGCAGATCAACTCATTGAGGTTATTCTACTAACAGTTCGGATGAAGCTACATTTGATGAAATTTAAAGACACGAGTCACACTAGAGATCTTCTACAGGAATTGAGCCTTCCTAGAGGTTTGCTGATAAATGATGATGAATATGGCTAATGGTGTTACATGTGTTTTTCCTTTTGTAATTTAGTGTTACGTGTATTGTCGAGTGACGTGCTTATTAAATAGGTATCTAGTGGCTGTAGGATGATCGCTTGATGAACTCTAGTATGGCTTGTCATACTTGAGAATTGAGGTTTCTGTCTACCTCACTTGTTATCTTTGATTTGATTGATATAATATTTACCGGGGTAACCCTTTACCCAAAAAAAAACATCTCAGTTCATACGAATCTAACATCTACCTTCTTACGCAGTGAAGTTGTCTTCGTACGAACTGAACTAGTCTACCTTCGTACGAAGTTAACACTTCACGTTTATAACAAGTGAACATACAAAATACAAAATCTAACATTCAAAGCACTATTAGATGACACGGACATGATCAGAAGACGTTGGTCATAGACATTATGCATCAACATCACGGGTATTAACCCATCCTTTTGTACGCATAAGATTCTGATGGAGGACGAGTATAGACCAGTAGTTCAACCTCAGCGCCGACTAAACCCAAATATGCAAGAGGTTGTGAAAAAGGAGGTAATCAAACTACTCGATGCCGGTTTGATTTATCCTATATCTGATTTTGCATGGGTTAGTACAGTCCAAATGGTACTGAAGAAAGGAGGCATGAGAGTCGTTTAGAGAGAGAAGAACGAGCTGATACCCACGAAGACTGTTACAGGCTGGAGAGTTTACATCGACTATCGCAGACTCAACGATGCTACGAGGAAAGACCATTCTCCTCTTCCTTTCATTTACTAGATATTAAAGCGACTATGGGTCAGCAATTTTACTATTTTCTTGATGGTTTTTCGGGTTATTTCCCAATCCTTATCGCACCAGAGGATCAGGAGAAAACTACATTTACATGCCCCTACAAAACAAGCTTTCATTAGTTGTACATATTACTTTACGAGTTGGATGCGAAGTAAAATTACATTTTTGTACATCAAATTTGTTTTATATAGTTATATAGATAGTAACAAGAATTTCATGTTATTTTATTTGTTTTATTATTTTATAACTGTAATATTTCTAAAGATATTTTGTTTTTATCAAATTTTTAAAATATGATAGGTCGGTAAAATTTCGAATATGTCATTGTAATGTGACTATTTTTATCTACGCCTCCATATATATTTGACGCAAAAAAATGAGTTATAAAACTCAATAGTAATGTATATGTGATTAAAACACAAATGTACATGTCATCAAAGTTATCTCACGTATTAGTTATTTTATATAAAATAACGTCGTTAGGATTTTCGTTATTCCAAGAACATGATATAATGCTTTGTAAAATTTCATAGATACTAGTGTATCGCTCTTACTCTTATCAATGTTCCAATCGAAGCATTATTTAAAATCGAATGGATCAAATGTAAATGATTTTTAATAGTAACAAGAATTTCATGTTATTTTATTATTATAATATTTTAAACATATTTTGTTTTTTTATAATTTTTAAAATACAATGTCCTATAAAATTTTGTATATGTCATTGTAATGGAATTATTTTTATATACGTCTCGATATATATTTTGATCAAAACCAAGTTGTGAAACCGAATAGTAATGTATAATGATCAAAACACAAATGTATATATCATCAAAGTTGTCTCACATATTAGTTTTTTAATATAAAGTAACATCGTTTAGCATTTTTTATTTTAATAAATTGATATAATGCTTTGTAAAATGTTAAATATGCCAGTGCTTCATTTTTATTCTTATCAATCGAATGGTTCAAATATAATTGATTTTATATTTTTTTTACCATAGGGAACCATGTGTACTCTGATCGAACAATAATATGGGTACCATTACCAACATTTGTTTATGGTTTTATATTAATGTAAAGCAAGAGTATGTAACGAACTAAACTATTGTATCGACCAAATATCCGTTACAACGCGTGGTAAATTACATTAGTTATTAGTTATATATTAAAAACCAACTCATTTTATCTCACTATTTACTCTAGGCAACCATATGTTTTCTATTTTTTGTTTAAACTTATTTGTCTTTTAGTGAAATTCATTTTCAACTTTAATCCTTTAACTTTGCTAATAATATGTTTAGTCACTCTACTTTTAATAAATTACGAAATTCTTTTGTTTGTCTTTTTAACCTTACTAACTTCTCAACTTTACTAATAACATGCTTAGCTCATTTACTTTAATAAGTGTTCAATTCCTTTGTTTTAAGTTTACTAATATACATGTTTAGTCCCTTTACTTTATTAAGTTTAATTAACATAATTTTAGTCCCTTAACTTTGCTAATAACATGTTTAACCCACTTACTTTAATAAACTTTTCAACTTCCCTTGTTTACCTTTTTTAACTTTACTAATACACATGTTAATTTTCTTTTTTGTCCTACAGTTTGAGACGTAATTTTTTTGTAACGCCGTTTTTAAACCGATTGCTTTCACATGTACGTAAGCTTGACCAATCACACGCTGCTATGTGGCAGCCTTCTTTTTGTTTCTTTTAGTTTACTTTTTTTGTTTACACGTCCGGAGCTTTTCTCATGCAACCCATAAACTTCAATAAGTTAAGATTTTTCTTTTTTTTACTCCACTACGTGATTGTACTATTTTATTGATACCACCGCAATGTGCGGGTTAAAATACTAAAGTTTTATTACAATCCATAAACTTTAATAAAGTTACTTTTTCTTCTTCTTTGACAACTACAATGCATGCTAGTATTCTATCCACACCCAAGGCTATCCCTAAGAATCCTCAGGGGGCGAATAGAAAAAAAACAGGCCTCAATTGGTCATTTTTAAATAGGTTTAAACTTTACTAATGGGTATTGATAAGTAAAGAGTAATGGCTTAATTAATTATTGATGAGGATACCGAGTAATGGCTTACTTAATTATAAGTTTTAGTCTTTAATGAGTTTAAAATAAATAAAAGAGTAAATTGCAATTTGCCTCCATGTGGTTTGGTGGCGGGAGCATGTTGCCACCCTCAAACTATTTTTTGCATCATGTGCCCTTTTGCTTGCAAAATCTAACACTCTGCACCCTTTTGTTACAGATTAGTTTGACTGTGGGCAAATCTGTAATCTTACCACCTTTGTCATTAAATCATTATTTCTTCTACTCTGCTTCATCCCACCACCATTATCACCACCACCACCACCATGTACTTGATCTGGACCACCATTCACCATCCCACCACCGGAAATTCAGAACCCACGCCTGAAACAACCACACACCATCGTACCACCACCTCTAACCACATCATCAACGACCACCTCCACCTCCTCCTACCATTGTCACACCACAAAAAAACACTACTAGAACACCCATCCTCCACCAGCATCATCAAAATCCATTGCATTACATCTACCACCCGCATAATGTTGTTTCATATTAATCAGCCTTTGGTTTTTAGATCTTGCTGTTAGAAGGGGAGAGCAAACACCATATAAGGGGTGTTCTTGAAGGTCTTTCGGGAAGAAGAGGGTTGTTCATGTAAATCATAATTGAATTAGAAAAGAGGATGCTCGTGAAATTGGAAGTAGGGATCTTGCTATCAAACCATCACTGCTATCCACACCAACCCGCCACTGCCTCCCCTGAATCCTACAACCAACACTTGGTCCAACCAAATCTGAACTTGCAACGTCAGCAGTCATAACCCAGTGTCGGCTTAGTCTGACCAGCGACCTACTTGGACTAATCATCGACCAATGGTGGTGGTTATTAGATATATGATTTAGGAATAATTAGGGGCTACAATCAAACGTTCGTTCATAATATTTGTTCATGTTCATTTGTTTATGTTGTTTATTTAAGATTTTTGTACATTTATTTATTTTATCTAAACTTTTTATATTCTTTAGTTCTTATTTATTAGTGACCCTAACAAATAAAATAAGAAACCTCATTCCTATTTTTTATGCATTGTTACGTTTTTCCTTCTCATTATTCACATTAACAAATACTATCGACCTCTATTCCATAATTAGGGCTTCAAATTCCAATGTTGTCCCCTCTGCCATCCACCGCCTCCACCAATTTTATTTGTGTCCGTTTGTGTTCGTGACACGTTCAATTTTTTAATGAACAAACACAAACATAAAATCTCATTTGGTAAGTGTTCATAAACCGTCCGTGAATACATTATTTCCTTAACGAACAATCAAGCTTTTGTTCCTGTTCGTTTGCAGCCCTAAGAATAATTAATAATTGCATTGAAAAGTAAAAACTGGATTTGCTTTATTGGGATAAAAAGGTATAGCATATTCAAATTAGGGGATTTGATATTGATTTTTTTTGTTTGTATGGGGTATACATAAAGTTTTAAACTTTAGAGCAAAATGTCAAAATCATCTCTAAGTTTTGATCATATTTGCTTGTTCCATTCAAAATGATTTCTATGCATTTAAGTTCTTTAAGTTTGCGTTTTATTGTCATTTTATCTAAATCATCAGTTTAAATTTAACATTTACTCAGAGGCAATTTGGATATTTTATCTTTTTTTCTTTGTTTTATAGTTTTTTAACCTTTAAATAAAAAAACAAATCTAATAATTATGAAAACCTAGACCCACTCCAATCGCCTACTCCCCCATTTTTCTCTCTCTCTATAAACCTCTACATCTCTGGCAAATCAGCAGAGCACTAAACTCCGGCAACTACACCACAATCGTGATGGTGTTCTTCGAATGAATCACCATCATTTTTAATTACATGTATTAACTCTGACTTGGGAGCGGGAAGTTTACAGAGGTGTGTTGAAGATGGAGTTTTCACGGTGGCTACGTCGTTATAACGCTGGCCGGAGTTTTCAGGGGTTGCAGAGATGAACTTATCATGGGAGCGATGGAGATTTTAGCCGTGGTCGAAGCATTTAGGGGGTGCCAGAGAAGGAGCTTGTAACAACCGCCTTCATTTTATGTGTTGTGGTGTTGTTTGGATTAATCGCGATGGATGTGGATCTGTATCTAGATAGGATGAAGTGGTATTTCGGGACATGGGTGGATTTGTCTTAGTACGGAATTTGTTGAAGTGGTTTTTAGCTATGTTGAACATCCATAAGAACATGAAGACCATAATGGAGATGAAAAGAGCTTGCATTATTAGATCGGAGGCCATGACTGATACTGCCATTTTTGCAGGTGAGATATTTTGGGATGAAACTGAATGGCAAGCAACATAAAATCTTAATATGCATGAATTGTTTCACATAATTAAGGAACATAAAGTTCATGGTTATCATCAAGCAACCTGTTTAATGCTTCTAAAACACCAGATGGAACAAAATTTAGCTCATCAAGAAAAATCAAATACCCATGTCTAACCGTTTTAACCAGCACCCCTTATTGAGAAACAAGTATTCCAGTGTAATCAGTTATGTAGGAACCCAAATATTCTTGAAGATTAGTGTGTTCGTGATTATTAATCCGTATAAATTCATGGTTAGTTATTGCAACAATATACCTTCATATGATATCTTTTATGTTTGTGACCCACAATTGCAAAACTACAATTTGTGAATTCATGAGTTGATGTAGGTGAGAAAAGGGGATGAATACTATGTTTTTATAAAGGATGAAGATGATAAATGAATTATTAATTAGAGTGAATTGTAACTTTTGTCCCTTATTATATAGTAAGTTTTAAGCGGTATCCTTTGTCTTTAAAATTGATAACTTTTATACTTAATGTGTTCAAATGCTACCATGTTATGCCCTTTAACCCAACCCGGTTTATTATACTCAGTTAAATCCGATCTTGTGCAAGGAACATGCGGACAATTTTTTTCATTTCACATTTTAAATAACCCTTTATCTATTTCAACTCTCATTCTCTCTCACTCTCTAAGCTCACGTGCGAAACCACCACTACCCACCGGCCAACTTTCTTTATCTCTCAAATCTTAATCTCTCATCTTCATCTCATCCGATTTCACACATACTATTGTGTGTTGATATTATAATCCAAATTTCATATTCAAAATCAATTTGATGAAAGGAAACTTAAATTTCACACATGTCCATGTTTCCTTCTTGATTCGAAGAAATTATCGGCCATCGCCGCTACCACCCATCATACCCCTTCATCTTCCACAGCTTCGCCAAACCACCAGAACGCCACACCATCACCAGACCGCCAAACCACCAGACCACCTAACCCCACCTCCACCCCTTGTTTCTTTCGTCACCGCTCGCCACCAACCAACGATAACTGTGACCAGTTTTATGTACCGTCCACTAAAAAACTTCATCCTTCTCCGAAAAATTCAAGAAACCATTGCCAAATCTCACAAACCCCATTTAATATTTGAGATTCATGAAGGAAACAATCTTGATAATGAAACCCATCTCAGAAACCCCACCGACGATCGCCGTAGCTGGAAAGAAAATGCAGGCGGTATGTTGGTGCATAATTTGTATGTCAGCCACTGTGTGAATAGGCTAGATAGAGTGTGTGTTGAATATTGTATAGTTTAGTGAGAAAAACGAACACGTGACATGATGGTGAGGAGGAGTTCACCTTCGTACGAAGGTAACACCTTCGCACAAGGGTAACTACCTTTGCACGAGGGTAACTACCTTCGTACAGAGGTAAGCTAGTCAGCAGCAAACTCGTGTCTATATATAATGTCGTGTGTTCATAGTTAGTTGTCAAGTTTTGGAGTTCTCAGAGGGGAAATGCTCTAATTTCTCCAACTTGTAACACTCTTTTGGTATGAGTGAATCATTCGACTCCCACTTGTACTCGTTCTTAATAACATTCTACCGAATTAGTGATATCTAGTCCAAACTTTCATCTAGACACGCCGGTTCCTGGACTTTCAATTGGTATCAGAGCTATGGTACTGATTCAATCGATCTAACAGTTGATTGAAACACCTACGCTCATGAATTATGGACTTTTATGGACATTTTAAGGGTTTTTAGACGTAAATAATCAAATAAACAATAATCCGTGGATAAAAATTAAAATTGAAACTATAGGATTGTTTAGAATTGAATTTCGACCATGTCTTTGAAAGAATCATCATGAAATTAAAAGAAATAAAGATTTTGGATCAATAAATTGAATTAGTAATGTTCAGACGGAGGTACTACGTTCGCACGGAGAAATTACCTCCACACGAAGGTGCTCCTTCGCCTGAAAGTAGTTACATTCACACGAGGGTAACTTCGCACAAAGGTAGTTACCCTCTTAGAAAGGCATTCAAAAAATTTGTTGATCGTGGTGATGAGACGAATGTCTATAAAAAATTGGTGATAGAAGTTTTTTGGAGATTTTATTGACAAATACGGGTTGTTCGGGGACACCATCGGGGGCTTCAGATAATAGATTTGATGATACAATCATAGAGTGTTTAAGTTAGTGGGGTAGTCATTGATACCTATGCATACTGTTTATCACCTGGTATAGTGACTATTAATGGGCCGTAACAAAAAAATCTTCATTGATGAAAAACGCACGTTTGTGTACCAAAATAACACATTTTCCGCATAGTAGAGTTTTTTAATTAAATAAAAGGGCTGAATTTGCCAAGTTTGAGGGGGAAATTCAGTGATAAGTTTTACAGAGGTCAGAATTTTCAAAAATGAGGGGGAATAAAAATTTCATTAGAATATATTGAAATTCCGGGGATTTTGAAATTCGTGACGTGCAACAGTATACGGGTGGTTCCGAATTCAGATTGTCCGGAGATGCATGTGATATGGATTCGTTAGTTCGTGATCACATGAAGTTCAGATTCTTCAGATCGAGATCAATTGATATCTTAGCGTTTGAGTCCCGAGTCTTCGTCAAGCCGGATAGAAAGATTAGCATTAGGAGATGCATCAGTATTGTTGATACTTAAAAGATATCTTAGAATGGTTAATCTTCAAGCAGAGGAATTTTTTTCGGACTAACCGCTGAGGAATGATAATATTTGTTGATTAAGTTGTTGTCGGGTCTAATGGGGAAGACTATATATTTGTTATCGTGACTGAAGAGAAGAATGTAATCCTGATTGTGGAAGAATGTTTCTCAGATCTAAATGTGTTACCAGATGATTTGTTATCCGATAAAGATTTGCTGATTATAGAGATTACCGTTTACTTTGATCAATCATTCAGGAGTATGCTTAAAGGTGATTACAGAAAATGGAATTTTAGATTTTTGTGAGTATTTATAAACTTGAAGTTTATAGGTGTGGTGATTCAAAGTTTCCACCGATTGCTGGGTTTTTGAAGATTAAGAGATTCAGCTAAAGTGCTACAGTGTTAAATCAAAAACTGAATGCGGATGTGGTTATAGTTGAAATAGAGAAGCTATATTGATTAGTTTCAAGTTGGTGATTATTCATGAAGATTGCAGTTAAGCAAATCAGAGGAGGTCGGGAACCATGCAAACAAAGACCTGAAGATTCATTTCATGGGGGAATTTGTATAGTGAAGATAATGCAAGCCCGAATCATCAATCAAGGGGGAATTATCTAAAGATATAAAGATGCCTGATTGGAGTTGCACAATATTCAAAGACGACTCGCATATTTCAAGATCAAGATTCGATGATGACGACCAAGGGGGTTTATGTTGGTGCACATTTTGTATGTCCGCCACTGTGCGAATAGGCAAGATAGAGCGTGTGTTGAATATTGTATAGTTTAGTGAGAAAAACAAACACATGACACGATGGTGAGGAGGTGATCACCTTCGTACGAAGGTGACACCTTCGCACGAAGGTGACACCTTCGCACGAAGGTGACACCTTCGCATGAGGGTAACTACCTTCGTACGGAGGTAAGCAAGTCCGCACCAAACTCGTGTCTATATATAGTGTCGTGTGTTCATAGTTAGTTGTCAAGTTTTGAAGTTTCAAGAGGGGAAATGCTGGAATTTCTCCAGCTTGTAAAGATGTATACTCTTTCGGTATGAATGAATCATTCGACTTCCGCTTCTACTTCTTTCTTAATAACATTCTACTGAATTAGTGATATCCCGTCCAAACTTCCATCTAGACCCGCTGGTTCCTAGACTTTCATGGTACAATGCCATTATCGAGATTGAAGGTGTATTTGGTACCAATAAAAAAACATCATGAATCAAAAGGGTGTTTCTAAATTAAAACCTTAGTATGCATTTGGTGTATCTAACAACTTCATAGCCATAAAGCTCCTAATTTCCAAAAAAGTAGCTTAGGTTGTTTGATTTTAAACTGATATTTGTAGACTAAGAAGCCATTAGAAAATGAAATCAAGCTTAAGAATTAAAAGCATGAATTGTATGAGGGTTTCTACTATGCCCACGGTGCGGGTACATGCCAGAAAACAGCAGACCACTTACTCGTGTCATGTACTATGGCAAGGTCTATATGGTTTTGTTATAAATGGATAAAAAGACCAATTTACGTTTCATTTAATGGTTAAATTAACTAGGTTAGTACTAAAGGACAAAATGTATAACATTTAGAAACATTAAGTACCAACTCATCAATTTAAGTATAAAGGACACCAACTGAAATTTGGTACAAAGATAAAGGACAAAAATTGTAATTACTCTATTAGTTAAATAAAAAACTACAATGAAAAAAGACAAAAAAACCCACTTAAGAATTCAAAAAGACCAAACTGTCACTTCTTTAATGTTGGTTTTAAATATTGTTAGTCATTTGGATGGAAATAGAAACAAAACCAGAGGTGAAGGACTGTAATGCATAAAAATACCATTTTGGATGGAACAAGCAGATACACCCAAACCTCATAGACGATTTTGCAATTTACTCTTAACTTTAATTTAAAGGTAGAGTTAGAGTGTGATAAAATTAATTGGATGAACAAGAATAATTCTTCCTTTGAATATTTGTTTGAGAAAGAATAAGGAAGTGGAAAAGATTGACTTTGATTGCTTGCTTGTGCAGTGGAATCAATTCACTTTTTTGTGATGGTGGTGTTTGTTTAGAGAGAGATAGAGAGAAGAGGGAGGTGCAAGGGTAAACTTGCCATTTTACTCAAAGTCAAACAATCAAACTAATGTTTAGTTGACAATAGAAGGGTATATGGTGCTAGAGTTTGAAAGCAAAATGGCACAGGAAGCAAAAGATAGGGTTGAGGGTGACACAGTTTGATCACTTTATGAACAAATTGATGTTTTCAGGCAATGTTTTTGGGTAAAAGGGTATACCCTGGTGATTGTATTACTATCAAAATAAAACAAGTAGGAAGGCAGAGTGCCAACCTAATTCAATAGTGTGACATGCCACACTAAAGTAAAACAAGCAACAAAAGCAAACCACCAATCAAAACAAAACAACACCTAAACACTAAACATCACAAAATACAAACTAAGTAATCCTCATATTTAGGTGTTGTCAACCTCATCCGAAGATGATATCCTCCATGTCTTCAACAATCTTGCAACTCGATAATTCATCTTGAACTTGAAAGAGTGAAGCTTTAGACGGACTGTCACCTCAATATGCTCCTCTACCTTCTCCGGCGGTCTCAACTGATTGTTAAAAAACCTCGAGTTCCTTTCCTGCCACACGAAGTAAGCCGTAGAAGCGATCACTAGTTTGCGGATGACCCAAATAAGGAGCTTTGATTTCGCCTTAGGAATAATCCAGGCGATAACATCTTCCCATTTACCATCGATTTGCACCATATCAATCTTATTTTGGATAGAACACCAAATCTGATTAGAATAGGGGCATTCGAAGAATAAATGATCATGAATTTCCAAGTCTCTATTACAAAGAAGACAGCACATCATATTCATGTTACCCGAAGCATGATTCCATAACTGGATCCGATCTTGTGTTGCAAGCTTTCTCCTACAGATCAACCAACAAAGAAACGCATGTCTCGGAATATTGAAAGAAGACCATACCATATTATACCAACTAACCATATGGCCTGATCGTCTTAAGGAATCCCACGCCAGATTTGTCGAAAAAGGTTCCGTAACATTACCTTCTTTTTTCCAGAAAATGGTATCCATCTTATGAGGTGAAATAGAAATCAGAGGAAGCTGAAAGAGGATAGGAAACATATCACGCCAAGCTTCAGGCCAAACCCATGTATTCTCCTGAACCATATCGGCCACTTTAGAGTAAATCGACAACCCTTCACGCGAAATTTGTCTAGGAGTAATGAACAAGCTTAGAGGACAGTGATCGCTCCAATTATCAAACCATAAGAACGTGTGCTTCCTGTTACCTATACTTGACACAAAGAAATTTCGAACCATCGGCCTCAATTGGAGCAATTTCCTCCAACTCCAACAGAGGTTTTGCTGATTAGGAATATCCCAAAAACTCCTATCATGCAAGTGGTGAGAATATACCCATTCGACCCAAAGAGAGTTCCTTCGATAAAGAATGCTGTAGATATGAAAAGCCATTAGAGCTTTGTTCACATCCGCCACTCGCCTAATCCCTAAACCACCTTCCTTCTTTGGTAAGCAAACAATTTTCCAAGACACTTTAGCTTTACCTTTAACCATACGGCCTTGACACCATAAGAAGCTCCTAAGTTTTTGCTCAATCTGTTTGACAATACTAGCCAGCAAAATGAAAACCGAAGCCCAATAGATATAGAAAGCAGACAAAATGGAAATAACTAATTGAAGTCTACCCGCAAAAGATAGATATTTAGCTTTCCAATCCGTTATTCTACTTTCCATTTTTTTCCACCAGCACCTTGCAATCAGAATGTAATAATCTAGATGCGATCAGGGGGACACCAAGATACCTTATCGAAAGCGAACCTTCTTCAAAAGGCATGATAGACAGAATATTACCCTTAACAAGATTCGGAACATTGCAGAAGAAGGCAGTACTCTTCGTGATACTATTAATCAGCCCCGATATATCTTTGAACTCATTCAAAGCATCCATAATAATCTTCATAGAGTTAACCTCACCTCTAGAAAAAAGAAAAAGATCACCTGCGAAACACAAATTCACAATCCTTTGCTTCTCACATCTTTTATGAAATCTGAAAGAAGATTCAATAGAAGTCGCAAGTTGTAGCATGGAAGTTAAAACTTCCATAACCAATGTAAACAAATACGGAGACATGGGGTCCCCTTGTCTAAGACCCCTGTTACCTTTGAAGTAACCAAAAATATTACCATTCACACTGACTGAAAAAGAAGAGGTAGTGATGCAGTTCATGATCCAATCAATCATAACTTGATGAAACCCGTACCCCTTTAAGATATCACCTAGAAAATCCCAGTCCACCGTATCATATGCCTTTTGGATATCTACCTTAAAAGCACATCTAGGCGACCCGATATCTCTATGGTAATCATGCATAAGTTCTTGCACAAGAAGGATATTGTCAGAAATTCTTCTCCCTGGCACAAAGGCTGACTGATTCAAACTCACCACCTTATCAAGGCCTTCTAAGATTCTTGTTGAAAGAATTTTAGTAATACATTTATAAATAACATTACAACAAGAGATCGGTCGGTAATCAGTGACCTTAGAAGGAGTATTCACCTTAGGAATAAGAGCAATGATAGTATGGTTTACCTCTTTTAACATTCGCTTTGATGTGAAAAAATCTTGTATAGCAGCACTAACATCATCACCAACTATCGGCCAAGCCTTCTTGAAGAAAGCAGAAGAATACCCATCAGGCCCTGGAGCTTTGTTATCATCAATAGAAAACATGGCTGATTTAATTTCAGCAGTCGTAACATCTCGAATCATATTAATGAACTTTTGATCTTTTAAAATATTTTCTCATTTCAGATAAGCTCTCAACCTGTTGTCTTCTAGATTTTCTTAGCAACCAACGTCTTTGGACTTTGAAGATCCGCTTTCCATCATCGATAGTCGAAACTAAGATAGAAATAAAATCTGTTTGATTTTCCAAAGTTTATGCTAAAACACACTGAAAATATTTTTGGGTTTTTCTGAATTGAAAGGCAATAACCATGTACAAACATATTTACACACTTATTTTTGTGAGTTTGTGTTAGAGGATCATATTAGTTTTTGAGACAAATCATTAGCATCGTTGATCTTGAAACTTTATGTTTTAAACAAATTCACTTAAATTGTCAGTATACTGATCCACTTAAACTTCTACACATTGCTCAATTGCTCCAAGATACGTTAATCAAATGTCTTAGAACTTGACTTAATAGTGTTTCCCACTTCAGAATCCCGTATCAAGATTTCATGGATTTCATCTTACAGGTGAATAACTTATATCTGTATCTGGGTAGTACGAGGCCTTGAGAGCTCAGGTTAGTACCACCGTACAGACAAAGAGATGAAGGCTCGACTTAAAAGTTATGTTCCAATTTGGAATCTTTTGACTTCAATTGTTAGATCTTTCGATACTTTCAATTTTTTGAAGTTTTCGGGTTTAAAAGCAAAAGTATTCTACAAGTTCTAGGCCATTGCTGACACAAAATCAAAAGAACTTGTATAATATCACATATATCAATTATCTATAACGTCTAGTATTCCAGAATCCGGCAATCTCTCAAACGAAATTTGGTGTACAAAGACCATATATCCGAGAGATGTTAAGCCATTAATTAAGAAGTTTTTCTTTATATTTATATCTCAGAAACAATCTACTGAATGTACGAAGCCTACTAGCACATTATCAGTGAGACTTGTTTAAACATTTTGACACTACATTTCTTTAGCATACTGTTAGAGTCCACTGATGTACTATCATTTCCTCTTTTTACATGAAGATTCTTTTTGTCTTTTCATGTTTTTGTACATTTTCAAATTTTTATATGTTTTCGTATTTTTCACAAAATTTCTGCCCCTAAAATCAGAAACATATTTTTGGATTTTTGTTTTTAAAGAAAGAAATTCTAAAAACTATAAATTTTGACAAAACCGATGAGGATCACGTCAACTCCTCTAGAATCCCTCCTGATGTCAGATTTTTCAACCCGTTAAGTTTCAAAAGATATCTGAATGTTGCTCTATCAAAAGCTTTGGTGTAAAAATCTGCCTTTTGTTGATCAGTGTGGATCTTTTCAGTTCTAACCAACTTTTTCTCGTAGCAATCACGGATAAAGTGGTGTCGAATTTCAATATGTTTAGTTTCAGAGTGTTAAACCGGGTTTTAGTTATGTTTATGACAGCCTCATTATCTACATATATAGGCGTATCAAGAAACTACAATCCATAGTCTCTCATCAGTTGTTGTATCCACAAGATTTGGGAACAACTACTGGAAGCTGAAACGTATTCTGCTTCGCAAGTAGAGAGAGCGATCAGGTTTGCTTCTTACATTGCCACGTTACTAATCGTGTGCCAAAGAACTTGCAACCAGCAGTTGTAGATTTTGCATTTAAGTGGCAGCATCCGAAATCAGAAATAGAATATCTAGTGAGGTTGAAATCATCGTTTCGCGGATACCACAAGCTGGTGCTTGGGCAACCCTTCAAATATTGAAGAATCCGCTTGACGATCAGCACATGAGACACTGGTGGACTTGATTGATATCGGGCGCAAAGGCATGTCGGATACTTGATATTCGACCTAGATGTTGTGAGGTACATCAAAGATTCAATCATTGATCGATATAAGGTCTCATCAATCTTCACTCCTTTTTCATCTGATCTAATGCCATGATTTAATGCCAATGGGGTGGACAATGGTGATGTTCCCAACATATCGAATTTCTCCGATACATCATGCAATACTTCTTTTGATGGATGAAGATTCCATCAGGTAACCGATCAACCTGAAGTCCCAAGAAAAACTTCATCTCTCCTAGTGAACTCATTTCAAATTTCTTTTGCATGACTTTCTCAAAGTCTTTACACAGCTCTTCGTTTGTCAAACCAAAGATTATGTCATCCACATTGATTTGTATGATAATAAGATGTCCATCCGTTTCCCGTGTAAAGAGGGTACTATCTACTGTTCCTCTAGTGAAACCGTTCTTAAGCAGATGTTGAGAAAGCGTCTCGTACCAGGCTCTCGGGGCCTGGTGCAAACCGTATAACACCTTATCCATTAGGTAAACCTTTTCTTTGTGTATCGGATCGACAACCCCCGACGGCTGTCCAACGTACACCTCCTCTTTCACCTTTCCGTATAGGAATGCGGACTTCACATCCGATTGGTATACCTTGAAACATTTCCATGACGCTAACGCTAGGAAAATGCGGATAGCTTTTAATTGTGCGACATGAGCGTAGACCTCTGTATAATCAATGCCCTTTTGCTGGTGAAAACCTTGGACTACAAGGCGAGCTTCATTGCATACAACCACTCCTCTCTCATCTCGTTTACACTTGAAGACCCACTTAGTACTTATGGACTTGTGATTATCCGGTAGGTTGACAAGCTTCTAGACTCCAAGTTTTTCAAATTGTTCCAGCTCTTCCTGCATTGCATTTACCCAACTTTCTTCAGTAAGCATGTCTTTGTGCGATTTAGGCTCAACCTGTGAAATAAAACAAAACTATGAGCATGCTTCTTTAATAGGTGCAACTTCAGTATAAAAACAACTTAGATCCTTGTTGATCTGATTTCTTGTTTTTACTCCAGTTTGCAACTCTCCAATAATGTTCTCCGATGGGTGGTATGACAACGTCCTCGGCATAACCTCATTTGACACACTCACTTCATTCTCCAAATTCGTAATATTCAGTTCAGCAACTTGATTACTCGTGGATGCTCCATTCTGATTGCTTGGACCCGCAGATTGATTAAGTAAACTTGCAAGCTGTTCTGAACCTTTATCGAAACTGGATCCTCCATTATCATAAGTTGGCTCACCATCAGAATCAGAATCGTCTGATTGATCAAAAGTGGGTGTTGTATTGTTCACATCTGGTACTACTACGGGTCCTTGTTGTATGTTGCTCGGACCGGCTTCGATTTCGTTTGCTCCAACATGTTATTGTGAAATCACCATTGGTCTAGGAACTTGTTCTTGAGCAGACGATTGTTGTTGTTGATATAACAACACAAGTTCCTCATTAGCAGGTTCATTTGGCAGTTCAAAGGAATCCCACAAACTCTCATAGTTGAACAAGCAAGGATCGCTAGGTTTCTGAGTAGCTGACGTGTATCTATGGCAGTCAATATGTTGAGCAAGAATAACCCGGTTTATGCTAGGAAGATAGACTCTTCTCAAAGGACTAGCATATCCCACGAAAACCCCTCTAGAGACTTAGCACCGAATTAACCATACGGGTCAATAACTATGCACAGAGATCCAAACGGTTCTAAAAGCTCCCAATTTGGTTTTCGCTGATTAAGCAACTCAAAGCATGTCTTCTTATGAGCCTTGACTGTTAATACTCGATTAAGCGTGTAACAAGCAGAGGCAACCGCTTCACTCCAAAAGCTGAGGCAATTTAGAATCTGCAAGCATTGTGCGTGTTGTTTCAATAAGAGTTCGGTTCTTTTGTTCAACTACTTCATTCTGTCGCGGAGCCTATGTGCGCTGAATTCATGAAGTATCCCTTTGTCATTACAAAACTCCATCATTCTATTGTTTTTAAATTTAGTACCATTATCGCTACGAATTCTTCTTATCGGTAGATGGTATAAATTCTCCAACTTTCTGAAAAGAATCATCAAACTTTCAAACGTCTCATCTTTGCTTTCTAGAAACAGAACCCATGAAAATCTTGAGTAGTCATCAGTCACAACAAGGCAATATAGCATATATACTTTTGAAGTTAACTGGCCCAAACAGATCCATATGTAACCTCTCTAGTGACAGTTTGATAGAGTTCAGGAATTTTCTTGGATGAGATTTCTTGTGCTGCTAGCCCTTTTTACAACTGATACAATCATCACTCAAGTGGAAACTCTTAAGATTCACACCCTCCACCAGATTGTTGTGCACCAGATAATTCATCTTTCGTAAATGGATATGTCACATCTTTCGGTGCCATAAGATCGATTCCTAATCTATGGCCTTTGCTACAAAAAACTGTGCCGATTTTGTAGTAGTCAATATAACGCTCATGTCAAGGACATAGAGATCATTTTCTCTTGGAGCGCGCGTGAGGATCCACTCCTCGGGAATTTTGATACCCAGCTTCAGGATGAGGCACTCTTTATTTGTAAAATGAGTTGTAAACTTCTTATCACAAATTTGGGAAATACTTAGGAAGTTATTCTCTAACTCGGCTATATAGTTGACTTTGTTGAAAGAAACCACGCCGTTTGTTAGTATTCCCTCACTGATTATCCTTCCTCCTTGAGTACCCGCAAATCCTACATAGCCTCCTTTGATTGATTAACAAGGCTAGCATCCCTATCATGTGTCAAGAAGCTCCACTGTTCATTATCCACTTATAAATTATTGACCTTGGGAGCCCCTACACATGCAATCAAGAAATTATTTAAACAGTGATACCCAAGCCCTCTCGGTCTTGGGTGGGTTAGGGATATCTAACTTTGGTACATTAACACTCTTAACTTTAGCAACTTGTTCAACCTTTGACTCAGGGATGTTTTAATTGCCTCAGAAGATGGTTTAGTTTTGATCACCCAAGTTTGTTGTTTAGAAATTACCTTTTTAGAGTAAAATTCTGAATCTTTTTTATCTTTCTTAATCGATGATTCACTAGTTTCTTTGTTTAAAACATTAGTAGTTACTAGTTTCTCATTGTTATCAGATTCAGTTTTCTATTCAAGATCTGTGTTGGAATAAACTTTGAGGTTTTGTTTTTCACATCTTCTGATGACTTCTTAGCATGGTAAACATGTTTAGAATTGGGACAATGTCTTCATTCAAATTTTCAAGCTCTGAAAGACTTATTTCAATCATATTAAACACTTGTTCGGCCTTTTCAATATTCATATTCTAAATTAGAAATTCTTGATCAGAATATAGTTTGTCTGGTCCTTTCATTTTGTAAGCAACCAAATTAGGATCATCATCCGAACTAGATTCCGATTTTCCAAAATAGTTCTTATGAAAACTTTCTTCATTTTCAGAAGGTGAACTTGAACTGGTTTTTACCAAGTTCGACTTAGCACTCTCAAATTCTGTGCTGTCACTCTCACTTTCTAAAACCTTTTCAACCACATTTTTCACCACATCAGATTCCCAGTCATTCTCTGATTTAGTGTATGTTACATCGTTGTTCTTAGGCAGCTCTTGTTTTTTTCAGTTATTAGTTTTAAATTGAGCGCCTTTTCCACCCAGATGGTTTTTTTTTCTTGAATAGCTTTCCAACAAGGGTGGTTGAACTCGATTGTCACTTGCACTTTTGTTCTTACCATTCTTATCATTTTCTTCTTTCTCAATTTTTAGAAGAATATGATCAATGACATATGAACTGGTGGAATAACTGATTAACAACTTGTTAACCCGTTCTGTTTCGATTTTCATTTTCTCTAATTCACATTTTAGCTCGGCAATTGTATTTAGATGAATATTTATGGCCATTTGCTTGTCCATAATGGTTGCCTTGAGCATCAAAAGTGTGGCACCATCTTCCCTATTAGCTTGTTCATATTGTCTAATAGTTCTGCTTAATTTGTCATATGCGTTTTTAGTTTCTTTATAATCACTTGATGAATTGTCAAAAAGTTTTTTCAATTCTTTGTATTTTTTATCTTTTTCAAAACACTTCTTGCGAGGTTTTTTAATTTCAACAATTTGAACTTTGACCACTTCCTTTGCCAACTCCTTGACAGACTCTTCAACTAACTCGACATCCTGGTATTCCTTAGAGACTACCTCTTCCGGATTAGCAATCATAGCTTTGCTGGCTATCTCGGTTAGATTCTCGACAGTCAACTCTTTGTCCACATCTATCAGTTCCACAACTTCAGACTTTGCCTCTTCCTCAAAGTGTGCTTTGTAGCTTGGTTCGAAGTAACATGCAAAAGTTGGAAATGTTTCAGGTGGAATTAAATGTCTAAAAGCATTGTGTAAAATGTTTTCTTCCTAAGAACGTTGCTCGTGATAGTATTCTTCAATTATAGCTTCATTACAAATTGCTTCAGAACATTATTCTTCAGGTTCGGATTCCTCAATTAACTCTGCCAACAACGCCAGACTTTCATTCTTCAAGATGTATTTGTTCCAATTGAACCCCTCATCCTCTTAAGCAACCACTAAGGCTTTATCATTTGAACTTGATGAACCATCTTCAATCTGAACCATCCTAGAAGTTGTTTGAGGTTGCGGTCGATGATATATAGCCTTCTTATAGTAATCATCTACGAACAGATCTTGATTGCCACTCACTTCACGGTTTGGGTATTCTCTATTGAAATGCCCTTTCTACCGGCATTTGAAGCAAGTAACCTACGATTTATCAAAACCAAGTTTTCCATCGAGTCCTCCTAAACTGCTTCCGCCTGTGATCTCCATAAAGTGTTGAGCCCTTCGAACGATTGACGCCATGCACCACTTTATATCTATCAATTCCAATTTTTTCAAATCTATCTGATCGTAGTCTTCTTTTGTCATGTCTGGGTTCCCGATCTTTCCGGCCACAAGATTTTCATATGATTCTAGCACGGATGCAAGCAATACCATGTGTTTCTTAGTAGTTTGCTCGTTGAAGTTTTTATCATTCTCTAGATTCACGGCAATGTTGCATTGTAAAATTCCCTGGTTAGAATTGGTTTCATTGCTTTGGCCGTTCAGAAAACTTTTCGAGCTTTGTGAAGATTGCGGTGTTTGAGGAGAATTAGGTTCGTATGATGGAAATGACTGAAAACCTCCAGAGTGGTTTGAAGACGAACTTAAAGAATTATTTGCACTGAAGGTTATCTGTGTTTTCGGACTTTGAGTGTTTGCTACCGAACTGCCTTTGTAATACAAGTTTACGTCTTGCTAAATATGCGATCCTTTGGTTTTCGCCATTTTTGCATCTCCAACTCAAGACCTTCTAACTTTTTGATGAATCTTGACAAGTTGATTGTACTATATTCCGGGCTATTTTTCAAGATCATGAGATAATAAACCATTCACGTTCAGGCAGTGCATCAACAAGTTTGTCTACCAACTCTTCATTATCTTTCTGTGTGCCCAACTGTTTCATCTTGACCACAAGATGGCAATATCTCTCGATCAGCTGTTTCATGCTCTCACCTTTCAGTAGATTGAAAATATCAAACTCTTTCTTTAACAACGCCTTTTTGCTCTTTATCATCTGAGTACTCCCTGGAATTTCACTCTCAAAGCATTCCAAAGTGATTGAGCGTCACGTCGTGTTGTGAAAGAGCTAAGATATCTTCTTTAACGGCTTGTTGAAGAATGTTTAACATTTTCTTTTCATTTACAAACTTCTCCTTCTCTGTTGCTATAAACTGCGTAAGTGTCTTTTCTAGTCCATTCTCGCCCGTTGGTGTAGCATATTTTTCTTCAACTACGTACCAACAGTTCAAATAATTCGCTTGTACCCAATTTACATATCTTTTGCTCCAGCCGTGGTAATCTTTTAAGCACATTAGTTTCGGGGGTTTCATCATTGTCCCCATTTCAATTTCAAGATTCATGTTTTGTGTTGCGGTAGTTATTACGGCGGATGTTGCGAATGCGTTGAAGAATGCATTTTCCATTTTGTCGAGAAAATTGGTCAAAAAATTCTTTGTGTAAAGTGAATCTTGTGCAGAGTGATACTTCGTACGAACTGAATCAAACAAACACAACAATGATTAAAAACTTCACTTCATGCAAATTGAAAGTCACTTTGTGCAAAGTGAAAGTTTTAATTTTCAAAGAATTTCACTTCGTGCGAAGTGAGGGTGTCAGCTTGTGCGAAGTGTGTTCACAATTTCTTTGTTTTTTTTAATTTTTGTCATGATTTCGGTTGTTTTTAGCTCTGATCTTTTCAAGGGTTTTACTATAATGGATTTTACGTATTATACTGAGAAAAATCAGTCCATTTGTCCATGACATCGTTGACAAATGAAAAAAATGAGAAGTATGAATAGAATAGAAGTGCAGAATATTGATCAAAATCTTCAAATCAGGCCTCCAAAGCTCTGATACCACTTGTAGGATCTTCTTATCCAATAAGCACATGACCTAATTTGATTAACTAGTTATAAAGTGTGCGGAATTCATTTATAACAAGCGACAATATCAAAATTACTATTTAAAGTTTACTATTTCATTAATGTCATAAACGTGTACAATCTTGAAACAAACTTGGTAGGGCTTCGCCGTACCACTCAGCAAACTGTTACCGACACAAGACAAGAACTCACCTATATATAGACAAGACAACTTCGTGTGAGTTGGACCTTGCCACTTCGTGCGAGGTGCACTTCATACGAGGTGATGAATCACGTCGTGCGAAGTGGACATTACAAAACATAAAAATCAAATCTAACATTAACGTCCTATTACATATGACTCAACATGACCCTAAGACGTAGGTTATAGACATTCTGCATCAACAAAAATTTGATTAAGTTAGACATTGATGATATTCCGGTATTAAAAGCTCTTGTGTCCTTCGACGACCTTGGTATCTTACCATCACTATACTACGCCAACGATGGGTGCACTTGCCCTAGCATGTTGTAGAGAGTGATAGTGTTATATCATGTTTTATAAATTTAACAGGTGAAAAGTACTTAAAATATATTCTAAATGTTGATGCATATTTTGTATGTCCGCCACTTTGCGAATAGGCTAGATAGAGCGTGTATTAAATATTGTATCGTTTAGCGAACATATGACACGTTGGTAAGGATGTAACACCTTCGTACGGAGGCAACTAGTCTACCTTCTTACGAAGGTAACTACCTTCGTACGAACTAAGCTAGTCTGCACCAAATCCGTGTCTGTATATAGTGTCGTGCGTTCATTAGTTGTTAAGTTTTGGAGTTCCCAGAGGGGAAATGCTAGAGAAACCAATTTCTCCATCTTGTCAAGATGCATATTCTTTCGATATGAATGAATCATTTGACTTCCGCTTCTACTCCGTTCTTAATACCATTCTACCAAATTAGTTCTTCTCTACCAAAACTTTTGTCTAATCCCGCTGTTTCCTAGACTTTCAATTGGTATCAGAGCTATGGTACCAATTCAGTCGATCTAACAGTTGATCGAATCACCTACGCTCATGAATTATGGACTTCAGAGGGTTTTAGACGTAAATCATCACATAAACGGACTATCCACGGACAAAAATTAAAATTGAAACCATAGGATTATTTAGAATTGAATTTCGACCGTATCTATTGAAGAATCATCATGAAATTCGAGAAAATAATGATTTTGGATCGAAAAATATGATCATCGTGGAATTACCTCCGCATGCTTCACACGAAGGTAGTTAGTTCCCTCGTACGAAGGTACCTAACTTACCCTTGTACGAAGGTACCCAAAATGCCTAAAAAGGGATTGAAAAATTTTGTTGATCGTAGTGATGAGATGAGTGTTTAGAAAAAATTTTGTGATGGAAATTTTTTGAGATTTTAACGACAAATACAGCCTGTTTGGGGATACCGTCGAGGGCTTCAGAGAATAGATTTGATGATACGGTCAAAGAGATGTGAAGATAATGGGGTAGTCACAGATACCTATGCATAATGATTATCATTTAGTGTAGTGACTATCAATGGACCTAAAAGAAAAATCCACATTGATGAAAAAATGCACTTTCGTGGACCAAAATGACATATTTTCTGCATAGTTGAGTTTTTCAGAGATTAGAGAGGACTGAAGTTGCCAGCTTTGAGGGAGAAATTGAGTGATAAATTCTAGAGAGGTCAGAATTTGCAAAATTAGGGGGAATAAGAATTTCATAAAATATATTGAAATTCCGGCATTTTTGAAGTTCATGACGTGCAATTGTATTTGGGTGGTTCCGACTTCAGAATTTCCGTGGATGCATAGGATCCGGATTCGTTAGTTCGTGATCATACGAAGTTTAGAATTTTCAGATTGTGATTCAGCTTGATAGACAGGTTTGAGTCCCGGGTCCTCGTCAAGCCGGATAGAAGGATCGGCGTAAGGAGATGCATTTGTATTGTTGATACTATCACAACTTTATGATAGTCTAAAGTGTCAGAATGGTTAATCTTTGAGCAGTGAATTGTTTTTCGGACTAACGGTCGGGAAATGATGATGTTTATTGATTAAGTTGCTTCCGGGTCTAACGAAGAAGACTATATATCTGTTATCATGACTGAAGAGGAAGCATGTAATTCTGATCGTGGAAGAATGTTTCTTAGATCTGAATGTGTTACCAGATGATGTGTTACCCGATGAAGATTTGTTGTTTATGGTAATTACCGTTTTGTTGATCTATCTTTCAAGAGTATGTTTAAATGTGATTACATAAAACGGGATTTTAGATTTTCATGGGAATTCACAGACTTGAAGTTTATCGGTGTGGTGATTCAAAGTTTCTTTCAATTGTCGGTTGGGTTTTTGAAGATCGGAGGATCAAGCAAAGGAGTTCGCTAAAACCGAACACGGATGTGGTTAACGTAGAAATTGAGAAGCGGCATTGATTAGTTTCGAGTTGGTGATAATTCGTGAAGATTATAGTTAAGCAAATCAGAGGAGGTCGTGAACCGTGCAAACAAAGACCTGAAGATTCCAGGGGGAACTTGTGCATAATGAAGAGAATGCAAGCCCGAATCATCAATCAAGGGGGAATTATCTGAAGATTTCAAGATGCCTGATTGAAGTTGTAAAATATTCAAACACGGGTCTTATATTTGAAGATCAGATTGACAGTGACGACTAAGGGGAAATTGTTGATGCATATTTTGTATATCCGCCACTATGCGAATAGGCTAGATAGAGCGTGTTCATATTGTATGCTTTAGCGAACACATGACATGTTGGTGAGGATGTAACACCTTCATACGGTGGTAAACTAGTCTACCTTCGTACGAAGGTAACTATATTCGTACGAACTAAGCTAGTCCGCACCAAATGCGTGTCTATATATAGTGTTGTGTGTTTATTAGTTGTTAAGTTTTGGAGTTCCCAGAGGGGAAATGCTTCCAATTTCTCCAATTTCCCAGAGGGTAACTCTTTCGGTATGAATGAATTATTCGACTTCCAATTCTACTCCGTTATTAATAACTTTCTACCGAATAAGTTCTTTTCTACCCAAACTTCCATCTAATCCCGCTGTTTGGACTTTCACTAATTATATACTCACACTCCATCACGTCAGCATCCAAATGTTATGAACCAATTTCTTAAATGTTGAGGTCGAAAGTGATTTGGTAAACAAGTCTGCCAAATTTTCACTAGAACGAATCTGTTGGACTACCATATCACCGTTTTTTGTAAATCATGTGTAAAAAGAAACTTTGGTAAGATATGCTTGTGTTACAAATTATTTTCATACTATGAAAAGGGGAGAGGGTGGGAGGAGGTTAAGTCAAGAGTCTCATTAGGAGAAACAAAGTATTATTTCGATCTTCGTCGTTATTTTTGAAGATTGTTAACAAAGACAAACTTGAGGAAACATAAGACGTTTAATCTGAGTGGGTATGGTATGAAGTGGCGTAAATGTCGCCGAATTAGCCAAAGAATGATGCAAGTTAACCAGATTACATGTGTGGTGATTGTCATTATGAAAAACATCATACATAATTGGTATTCCGGTGACAAGAAGTGAATGCTTGTCACACCTCGACCCGCAGCGGAAATGGTGATCGGGGCATGATTGGGTTTTCATCAAAGCTCATGACATTTACTATTAAGTTTCATATTTATTATTTCCTTTTAAAGGAGAACATTACAATCAATATACAAGTACAACATGTTCTATACATTTATCAAGACTTCATTATTTTTCTTTTAAGGCAATTTCCTACGTGTTCCTTGCTTCAACCTGTCCACCTGTATCATGTGTAAAAATAGGGTTTTGGGTCAACAAAAAGTTGGCGAGTGAATCTTATTTAAACATTTGAAAGGATTAGTTATGTTGGTTGTTTGAATAAAATTGTGCATAACCAAATATGAATAAACGTAAATGTAAGTTTAATCACAAAACACATAATATTAATTAATACACACGCACACACCAAATGAATGATTTTGAGGCACGCGATGTTCAACTCGTCTCCCACGAGGAACTGATGGGCCTAATGAATGATTTTGAGGCACGCGATGTTCAACCCGTCTCCAACGGGGAACTGATGGGCCTAATGAATTGATTTGCACGCAACTTGACTAAATGTAAACACACATTACAACAAACAGTATTTACATTATAAGTTTAGATCATATAATGGTAATAGCACGAGTTTGAATAAGCGAAATAATTAAAGCGACACATGATACACCCCAAAACATGAATAAAAAGGGGAATTTGTAAGAATTCACTCACATTGGGTGCGTTCTTTTGATGATGTTGGATGCGCACGAGTTTTGGGATTTGATCGACGAGGAAAACTAACCTAAAATAATAACGAAATGGTTCGGTAAATAAATGGATTTTATTTGAGACGAATACTTTTAATTAACAAACTTAATAGGATTTTTAGATTTATTTTTGTGAGTTTAAGGCCATTTCCTAACTTTAAAAATATTATTTTTAAGTATTTTTAATTGATTTTTAAATTAAATAAATAAATAAAAAGAAAATAAAATTTTTTACTTTTTGACCGTTGACCGGCCATTGACCGGTCGGTGTGGAAATGTTGTGCGCTGAGTGAGGTTCGAACCCGGGACCTCTCGTACGCGTGCACGCAGCTCTACCAACTGAGCTACGTGTCTAACCCGAAATATTCTATGTTTTAATTATATATATACTGATTAGCTTGTTATTTTATTTGGTTTATATTAAAAAGGATTTATATGTCGAATCGGTTGCAGGGACCCGGAGTCGAACTCGGGTCCTTCGGTTCGTAAGCGCACAGCCCAACCAGTTGGGCTGTGTGTCTAATCTGTTTAACTTATGGTTTATATTACTCTTATAAACATACTGTGATTTGTTCTGATTCAGTTTTAAAAAGGTTGGTTTTAATTCTGAAAATCGGTGCGTTGTAAGGTTCGAACTCGTGACGTGCGCTGTGTGATTGCACACAGTCCACCGCTGGACTGTGTGTCTAACCTGGTTAAATATTCTGTTTTAATTAAACTTATACACAATGTTCGACTTCATCTTCTTCATTCATAAAGACACAGACAAAGATGTCCGACTGTTCTTGTTTAAATCGTTCATCTAAGATATAATTGATTGAAATGTAATGGATAAAGAGAGTTACGGAATCGAATGTACCGAACAGGATGTTTTTCTCAGATTTCCGGCAAGGGTCGTCGGCTCTGATTTGTGAATTCCGTCTGAGTGGATCAATTAACAGAACGAATTGTGAAATTAAGTTATTAAGCAAGGGTTATCAGGGGGTTTAAATGATTGTACCGATTCACAGCGTGACTTCGGAATTTCCAGTGATTTTCCGGCGAGTGCAGGAATTTCCGGCAACGTCGTCTGAGACCGATTCTGGTTGAAGGAATGAAGTTAATATATGTCTAACAATGGTTTGAAAACGAAAGAGTCGAGAAAATTACCGATTTGGTGTAAGTCTCGGTTTTCCGGTTAAAGTCCGGCGAATGCAGAATATCTCCGGCGAGTGCTAAGACTTCGAGAAATTGTGCGATTTTGAGCGAAAAGATTACCAGAGACTTTGGTGAGTATTTATAAGGAAGAAACAGAATGAATCGAGTCCGAATTTGATCTTGATTCGTGGTCAATGTTTCTCCGGCGGTTACGACTTGAATTGGGGGATTAGACATCGGTTATAACCGATGCCGAAGTTAATTCACGCGTTCAGTCAAAGGAAACGGTCGAAATTTAGCGAAATCGTCGGTATTTCCGGCGACTGCGGATTGGGCGCGCTGATTACTGGGTTTGATTTCGAGTTTTATTATAAGTATTAATTGTTTCAGTATATTAACAAAAGACTCATGTGGCGGAGTGGTGTTGTGGTTGTTTGTTGAACGGGCTGACCCGGGTTCGAAACCCGGCAGCCTCATTTATTTTTTTATTCTCTTATTTTTATTATTATTAATTATGGTTTTAAATTCTAACATTGTTTATTAATTATGTATTGTTTAAAATTAATTTGAGCGATAAATATGAAATGAAAAATTTTGACTGGATATTCGATTAATAAACGAAGCGGGTTTGGAAAACCCGTTTTTCGACGGATGTTACAATGCTAATCCTTACCTATCTACTTGGAGTTTGGTTGCACCGCCGTGTTGTTATCAAACAACTGTGGTGACCACCATCTGTTAAGGTACAAACTCCATGTCGTCCATATACACTACGACCCCGACGACACTACGTTTAAATGCGTGTATCAAGAGCAAGACGATAACAATAACACCAGAGTTTCTCTTTCAAAAGACCTAATGACCATCGTTGTTGACGCGTTGAAAACAAACATCACAACCAAAGGTCCACTCGTACTTTCGCTGAGAAACAACTATTGTTTTTCGTCGTTCTCATTGCTAGAAAGATCATGAACGTGGGTAATTTTTGGACATATTTCAAGTACTTTCACTCATTTATTCAAGCTTTAAATTTATAAAAACACAATATGCAACTATCACTCTCGACAACACGCTAGGACAAGTGCACCCATCGTTGGCGTAGTATAGTGATGATAAGATACCGAGTTCGTCCAAGGACACAAGAGCTTTTAATGCCGGAATATAGTCGATGTTTAATCTAATCAAATTTTTAGGAAACGTTTTTGATAAAAATAAAGATATAGCTAAAGCAATAAAAGAAAATAAATAGACAAGATAGAATCACTTGGTTCTGACTTATTATTTACGTATCCTTTGATGATTCCATGCTTTGGGTTTTTAAAGAGATTATCTTAGTTAAAATGGCATGTTCCTCTTTTAGATGCAACGCTACCCTCAGCCATATTGGTCTTAGTTAGCAGGGATACAGTCCTGCAAGACCGGAATATTGAAAGATAATGAAGTTAGTTATTTATGCAAAATGGGGCATGTCCCTCTTTTGGAGGCAAAATGTGGCATGTCCCTCTTTTAAGTTTTTGATGACTAACCAAGACTGCGACAATATCCAAGGGGGAGTTTGTTGATGCAAATGTCCATAGCCTACGTCTTAGGGTTATGTCGAGTCATATGTAATAGGGCTTCATGTTAGAATTGACTTTTTGTTTATGTAAAGCCCACTTCACACGAAGTGATTATTCACCTCGTACAAAGTGAAGTAGATCACTTCGTATGATGAGAAGTCACGTCGTACAAAGTGGAAGACACAACTCATACGAAGTGAGCAAGTCTATAAATAAGTGAGTTGTGGTCTTGAGTCTGCAATAGTTTTGCTGATCGGTACGACGAAGCCCTTCCCAGGGTTTGTTTCAGGATTGTACACGTTTACAACATTAATGAAATAGTAAACTTTAAACAGTTATCTTGATATTGTCACTTGTTATAAAATGAATTTCGCGCACTTTATGACTAGTTAATCAGATTAGGCCCTATGCTTATTGGATGAGAAGATCCTACAAGTGGTATCAGAGATTGGAGGCGATTTGAAGACTTTGATATTCTACACTGCTATTCTACTCATACTTCTCATTTTTCATTTTTCAACGATTTCATGGACAAAATGGACTTATTTTTTAGTATAATACGTAAAATCCATTATAATAAAACCCTTGAAAAGATCAGACTAAAAACATCCAAAATCATGACAAAAATAAAAAAAAACGTGAAATTGTGAACACACTTCGCATGAGTTGATACCCTCACTTCACTTGAAGAGAGTATCCACTTCGCACGAAGTGACATTCCAATTCGCACGAAGTGAAGTTTTCAATCACTATTGTTTTTGTTTGATTTGTCAGATCGCACGAAGCATCACTTCGTACAAAAGAGTTTTTGACCTAATTTCTTTCTACAAGATGGAAAACGAATTCTTCAATGCATTTGCAACGTCAGCAGCTTTGACGACGGTAACAACTCAAAACATGAACCTTGAAAATGAGATGGGGACTATAACGAAACTCCCGAAGCTGATGTGCTTAGAAAATAATAATGGTTGGAACGAAAGATTTGTAAATTGGGTACAAGCGAATTATCTAAACTGTTGGTATGCGTTGAAGAAAAATAGGTTACACCAACGGGCGAGAATTGGCTAGAAAAAATACTGATGCGGTTTACAACAACAGAAAAGTATAAGTTTGTGAATGAAAAGAAAATGTTAAATATTCTTCAACAAGCTGTTAAAGAAGATATCTTGTCTCTTGTCACTCTTGTCATGGAAGTCCTTACATGTCTTTTGCAGAGGGATGCTCGCCTTGACCTCTTACAGATTTCACAATAGATGTGAAAGACAACAAATTATCAATCTTTGTTTTGCTGATGACTTGTTTCTATTCGCCCGTGGAGATATCTCCTCTGCCCGCTGTATCAAGTTGGCACTGGCTACATTCACGAACATGTCTGGGTTGGTCCCTAGTATCCAAAAAAGTACTGCCTTCTTCTGCAATGTTCCACCCAATGTTAAAAATGAAATTCTACAGACCCTGAGATTTGAGGAGGGCGTGCTGCCGGTTAAATATTTGGGTGTTCCGCTTATTTCTTCTCGGCTGCTCTCTAGAGATTGCAATGTTTTAATTGAAAAGATAGAGCAGCGTATTCAAAACTGGAGAAATAGGTTTTTATCATTTGCAGGAAGATTGCAACTTATCAACTCGGTACTTTCAGCGTTGCATTCGTATTGGTCCGCTGTTTTTATTTTGCCAGCACAAATTATTAAGGAGCTTGAAGCTAAATTAAGGAATTTCCTGTGGGCGCAAAAAGGAAATTTTCATAGAGGAAAAGCTAAAGCCTCATGGAGTTCTATTTGTGTCCCTAAGTATGAGGGCGGCCTGGGTATTAGGCGACTTGGAGATTCAAATAAAGCTCTTATGGCAAAGCATATTTGGAGCATTCTGAACAAGAGGGAGTCCTTGTGGGTTAACTGGATCTATTCCTACAGATTAAAAGGCTGCAATTTCTGGGTATGTAAGGAAGCTACTAATTGTAGCTGGAGCTGGAAAAAGCTTCTTCAGATGAGGCCTAGTATCAGGGATCACGTGTGGTCGAGAGTGGGCAATGGGAATAATACGTCAGCATGGTATGATAACTGGAGTCAACTTGGTCCGCTATCTAACTTCTTGTCTCCTCTGACCATTTCCAATGCGGGATTTACACTACACGATACGGTTGCGGATATATATAATCAAAGTACTTGGGCTTGGCCATCGGATTGGAGAGACTTGTTCCCAGAATTGACTCAATTGGATCAGATTTATTTGGAACCAAATAAAGTGGACCAAATTTGCTGGAAGGATGGGGATGATATACTTGAGTTTTTTTCCTCAAATGTCTGGCATTCGATTCGGATAAGGGAGCCTGAAGTGATTGGGCTGAGGTAGTCTGGTTTAATCAGTGCATCCCTAAGCATGCTTTCTTTATGTGGTTGATTATCCGACGGAAATTGCTAACTCAGGATAAGATTCTCCAGTGGGATATCTCGAGAAGGAAAAACATGAATATGATGTGCTGTCTTTTGTGCTATGAGAATGTTGACTCCCATGATCATCTTTTCTTTGAATGTAAGTTTTCTAAACAGGTATGGAACAAGGCTAGAGTTAAGGTAGGTATGTCAACGGTTTGATCCAAATGGAGTGACATTATGGCCTGGCTTCTGGCTCGTGCTCGCTTGAAAACAGCAGCGCACTATACAAGTCGAGTGTTTGTTGCCTGTGCAGCATACATAATATGGCAAGAACGTAACGCGAGATTGTTCAAGAATCAATCTAGGCCACCAGACACCATATGCGAACAAATACTAAAGACAGTTCGGTACAAGCTGATGGGGGTTAAGTTCAAAGATTGTGCGAATGTTCGAAGGCTGCTAGGTAAATAGAAGATAAATGGCAACTTCAATTCCGATAATGGAGGCTGACTACTAGTTTATTTGTGTGATTAGTGGTTCTAGATTCTAGTCTAGTAGTTGTACTTGTCTTTGATTACTGCTTTATACTGTTTGCTTGATTTACTGTCATGAGGTGTGTCTCATGATAGAACTAGTGGGAGATTATCCTCACTACTTGTATTATTTGGTTGGTTAATATATAGAATCACAGGGGTAACCCATTACCCAAAAAAAAAAAGATATCTTGTCTCTTTTGCAACACGACGGTGACGCTCAATCACTTTGGAATGCTTTGAGAGTGAAATTCCAGGGGAGTACTCATATGATAAAGAGCAAAAAGGTGTTGTTAAAGAAAGAGTTTGATATTTTCAATCTACTGAAAGGTGAGAGCATGAAGAGCTAATCAAGAAATATTGCCATCTTGTGGTCCAGATGAAACGGTTAGGCATACAAAAAGATAATGAAGAGTTAGTAGACAAACTTGCTGATGCACTGCCTAAATGTGAATGGTCTATTATCTCATGATCTTGAAAAATAGCCCGGAATATAGTACAATCAACTTGTCAAGATTCATCGAAAAGCTAGAAGGTCACGAGCTGGAGATGCTGGAAAATGGCGAAAACCAAAGGATCACATATTCAGCAAGACGTAAACTTGTAAAAGGCAGTTCTGGAACAAACTCACAATGTCCAAAAATACAGACTGCTTTCAGTGCAAATAATTTTGCAAGTCTGTCTTCAAACCTATATGGAGGTTTTTCAGTCATTTCCATCATACGAACTGAATTCTCCTCAAACACCGCAATTCACACAAAGCTCGAATAGTTTTAAGAGCGGCCAAAGCACTCAAGCCAATTCTAACTAGAGAATTCTACAATGCAACATTGTTGTGAATCTAGAGAATGCTCAAGATTTCAACGGACACACTGCCAACAGCACATGGCATTGCTTGCATCCGTGTTAGAATCGTATGAAAGTTTAAACGCAACTTACTACTCCAAACACAAATGTTCTTATAATAACAATCACAAAGGTAAAAATTATCTTGAGAACAAAATGAAAGGGTTGAGGTATGTAAAGAAGCAGAATGATATATTTCGAAAACCAAATTTTCAAAAGAATGTAAACTTTATTTTCGGAACAAACTCGGGAAGCGAGAAGGAGAGTTTGGCAAAGGAACAATCAAATGACAAGTTGTATGCTGAAAAGAAACATCGTGAGCAGGTTCAGAAATTCTCTATCATTAACAGCAGGACATGCTTCAAGTGTAACGAAGTCGGACATATTGCAAGACAATGTCCCATTTCTAAACCTGTTTACCATGCTAAGAAGTCATTAGAAGATGTGAAAAAACAAATCCCCAAAGTTTGTTGCAACACTGATCTTGAAAAGAAAAACTGAATCTAACAACAATAAGAAATCAATAACTGCTGATGTTTTAAACAAAGAAACTGGTGAATCATCGATCAAGGAAGATCAAAAAGATTCAAAATTTTACCCTAAAAAGGCAATTTCTAAACAACAAACTTGGGTGATCAAAAGTAAACCATCTTCTGAGGCAGTTAAAATGTCTTTTACAACCGAGTCAAAGGTTGAACAAGTTGCTGAAGTTAAGAGTGTTAATGTACCAAAGTTTGGTATCCCAAATCCACCCAAGACCGATAAGGCTTGGGTATCACTGTTTAAATAAGTTATAATTGCATGTGTAGGGGCTCCCGAGGTCAATAATTTCTAAGTGGATAATGGACAGCGGAGCTTCTCGACATATGACAGGGATGTTGGCCTTGTTATATGATGTTAAATCAATTAGAGGAGGCTACGTAGGGTTTGCGGGCACGCGAGGAGGAAGGATAGTTGGTGAGGGAATACGAACAAATGGCGTGGTTTCTTTCGACAAAGTTAACTACATAGCCGAGTTAGAGAATAACTTGCTAAGTATCTCCTAGATATGCGATAAGAAGTTTACAACTCACTTTGCAGATAAAGAGTGGCTCATTCTAAAGCCGGGATTCAAAATTCCCGAGGAATGGATCCTCATGCGCGCTCCACGAGAAAATGATCTCTATGTCCTTGACATTAGCGTTGCATCCACTACTACAAAATTGGCACAATGTTTTGTATCAGATGGAATAGAAAAGGAATCAATCTTATGGCATCAAAAGATGGGACATATCCATTTACGAAAGATGAATTATCTGGTGCACAACAATCTAGAGGAAGATGTGAATCTTGAGAGTTTCCACTTGAATGATGATTGTATAAGCTGTAAAAAGGGCTAGCAGCATAAGAAATCTCATCCAAGAAAACTCCTGAACTCTATCAAACTGTCACTAGAGTGGTTACATATGGATCTGTTTGGGCCAGTTAACGCCAAAAGTATATCTTGTGATCTATATTGCCTTGTTGTGACTGATAACTACTCAAGATTTTCGAGGGTTCTATTTCTAGAAAGCAAAGATGAGACGTTTGAAAGTTTGATGATTCTTTTCAGAAAGTTGGATAATTTATACCATTTACCGATAAGAAGGATTCGTAGTGACAATGGTACTGAATTCAAGAACAACAAAATGTTGGAGTTTTGCAACAACAAAGGAATACTTCATGAATTTAGTGCGCCCTATACTTCGCAATAGAATGGAGTAGCTGAACGAAAGAATCGAACTCTTATTGAAACAGCACCCACAATGCTCGCATGTTCTAAATTGCATGTCAGCTTTTGGAGCGAAGCAGTTGCCTCTACATGTTACACGCTTAATCGAGTTTTAACAATCAAGGCTCATAAGAAGACATGCTTTGAGTTGCTTAATCAGCGAAAACCAAATTTGGAGTTTTTAGAACCGTTTGGATCTCCGTGCACAATTATTGACCCGGATGGTAAATTCGGATCTAACTCTCTAGAGGGGTTTTTCATGGGATATGCTAGTCCTTTGAGAAGAGTCTATCTTCCTAGCATAAGCCGGGTTATTCTAGCTGTCACACCCTGACCCTTAGCGGATAAGGTAGTCGGGGCATGATTAGGTTTTCATCAAAGCTCATGACATTTACTATTAAAAAAGTTTAATATTTATTATTCCAAACTTAATTAAAACATTCCAACCAACACATAATTCAAATAAACACAATAATGTTCCACATAATCTTGCAAATAACATTTTAGTTCTTCTAAGGCCCAAGTCCTATGTGATCCACGCTTCAAATCTGTTCACCTGTATCATGTATAAAAATAAAATTTTGGGTCAACATAAGTTGGCGAGTGAACCATTTTATCATTAAGAAAAAACTAATATGTTTAGTATTTTATAAAAATGTGCATCAACCAAATATGGAAACATCGTGTATGTAATCTAAATCACAAACCACATCATCAGTAATAATGTACATGTGAGCACGATAAGAGATGTGCTGCGAGATCAAGGCTCAATCAAACGGAGCTGATCTAGTATATTAGGCTACGCGACGCTCCACCCATAGGTAACGGGGAACAAATGGGCCTAATGTGAGTGATTGACTGTAATGAGAATATAAACACAAATTGACAATAAACAAACAATATCACATAACAAGTTAGATCACATAATGGTAATAGCACGAGATTTAAAATAATGAGATAATAATAGCGACACATGATACACCCCAAAACGTGACATAAAAGGGGAGTTGTAAGATTCACTCACAGTGGGTGCGATTACGATTCGATGAAGATTGCGCACGATTGAGTGGTTGAGATACCAAGCGATGATATGTCTAACCTACATATTCACATAATAATTTAGATAAGTATATTTCTTTTGGTTGAATTTAATATTTTTGATTAGCTTATTATTATTTGATTATATAATATTATAGTTTTTGGGGAGAATAATTAAAGGTTTAGTTAATTAAAAAAAATCTGTTTTTCCTGAATTGAATCGGACTAAATCTCATAAAACCGGTCGGATGCGCAGCGCATGGGGATCGAACTCGGGACCTCTCGTTGCGTGCACACAGGCCGACCAACTGGGCTGCGTGTCTAACCCGGAATATATTGAGTTTTTATTACATTTATACACTTACAACAGCTTTTCATATATTGGTTAAATAAAAAGGGTTTGATTATTGTAGGGGCGTGTGTGTGACCGGTTTCGAACCCGCGACCTTTGATTCATGTGTGCACACAGCCCGACCAATTGGGTTGTGTGTCTAACCCGTTGGATATACAATTTTAATTATCTTTATCTGCTTACAGTGATGTTTCATAATTGAGTTTTTTTTAAAAAGGTTTGATTTATTGTAGCGAATCGGAGCGTATACGGACTCGAACCCGGGACCTTGACTTCATGTGCACACAATCCAACCAGCTGGACTGTGTGTCTAACCCGGTTTAAACACAATTTTTATTTCTTTTGAACACAAACTCAGTTCGTCTTCTATATTTCAAAATATACAGACTGTTAACCCGTTTTGATTTCTTTGTTTTAGCACTTCAGTCATCACATTCTAGAGGTTTGCAATTGAGATTAATAAAAATGAAAGAATACGATAAAAATATACCAACGAAGATCGCTCAAATTTCTCCGGTGAAGATTCCGGCGAATTGTAGAATTTTCCGGTGGAGAGTTTCTTGATGACAGAGATTTTCATAGAGGTTTGCGAGAGTGTGTGTGCATTCTAATTGTGTTCTAGAGCACCTATTTATAGATGAGGGCAGTAGCTTGGATTGAATTTTTGGTTTCGAGAGTTTTGGTCAAAATCAATAATGAACGAGCTGATTGCCGCCTATAATTGGATGTGTTGACTCTGTTTTTGAGTCTAGATGCACGATTAAAAACGGTTTCATCAGTTAATTGCAAGGAAAATGGAAATTTGATGATTTTCCGGATTGTACGCGGCTGTTACCGGGTCTTCTTTGAACCAGTTCAAAGAAACGAAAATATAAATGTTTATGCGCTTAGGTTATTTCAAATGTTGGGGCAGTGATGTAGTGGTTAGTTGTGTGTGTGTATACCTGTGCGACCCGGGTTCGAGTCCCGCAGTCAGCACATTATTTTTAAATTTTTATTTACACTATCCTTTTTGTATTATTAATATATATATAATCTATTATTATTTATTATTTTTATTTTCTTTATTATTATTTATATTATTAATATACCAAAGTCTATTAAAACGATTAACATAAATTCGAAACAAAAAATTATAATATATATTTGATTACAAAATGGTGCGGGTTTTGAAACCCGTTTTTCGACAGATGTTACACTAGCTCAAGATGTTGACTGCCAGAGATACACGTCACTAACACAAAAACCTGGTAATCCTTGGTTGTTTAACTATGAGAGTTTGTGGAATTCTTTTGAACTGCCAGAAGAACCTACTAAAGAGGAGCTTGTGTTGCTATATCAGCAACAACAATCGTCTGCTCAAGAACAAGTTCTTAGACCAATGGTGATTTCACAATCACATGTTGGCACAAACGGTTCTGAAGCAAGTCCGAGCAACACAAAACAAGAACCCGTAGTTGAACAAGATATGAACAATATAGCACCCACTTTTGATCAATCAGACAATACTGATTCTGATGGTGAGCCAACTTATGATAATGGAGGATCTAGTTCCGATGAAGGTTTAGAGCAAATTACAAGTTTACTCAATCAATATGCGCTTCCAAGCAATCAGAATGAAGCATCCACGAGTAATCATGTTGCTGAACAGAATATAACAAATTTGGAGAATGAAGTGAGTGTCTCAAATGAAGTTAGGCCGAGGACATTGTCATACCACCCACCGGAGAACATTTTTGGAGAGTTGCAAACTAGAGTAAAAACGAGAAATCAGATCAATAAGGATCTTAGTTGTTCTTATACTAAAGTTGCACCTATTCAAGAAGATTGCTCATATAGTTGTTTTATTTCACATATTGAGCCTAAATCATACAAAGACACGCTTACTGAAGAAAGCTGGGTAAACGCAATGCAGGAAGAGTTGCAACAGTTTGAGAAACTTGGAGTCTGGAAGCTTGTCGATCTATCGGATAACCACAAGTCCATAAGTATAAAGTGGGTCTTCAAGTGTAAACAAGATAAGAGAGGAGTGGTTGTTCGCAATAAAGCTCGACTCATAGTCCAAGGTTTTCACCAACAAGAGGCATTGATTATACAAAGGTCTAAGCTCCTATCGCACGATTAGAAGTTATCCGCATTTTCCTAGCGTTTGCGTCATGAAAGGTTTCAAGGTGTACCAATTGGATGTGAAATCCGCATTCCTATATGGAAAGGTGAAAGAGGAGGTGTACGTTGGACAGCCGCTGGGGTTTGTCGATCCGATACACAAAGAAAAGGTTTACCTATTGGATAAAGCGTTATATGGTTTGCATTAGGGCCCTAGATCCTGATATGATACGCTTTCTCAACATCTTCTAGAGAATGGTTTCACCAGAGGAACAGTAGATAGTACCCGCTTTACACGGGAAACGGATGGACATCTAATTATCCTACAAATCTATGTGGGTGATATCATATTTGGTTCGACAAATGATGAGCTATGTAAAGACTTCGAGAAAGTCATGCAAAAGAAATTTGAAATGAGTTCAATGGTAGAGATGAAGTTCTTCTTGGGACTTCAGGTCAGTCAGTTACCTGACGGAATCTTCATCCATCAGACGAAGTATGTTCACGATGTATTGGAAAAATTCGATATCTCGGGAACATCACCATTTTCTACCCCATTGGCACTAAGTCATAGCATTGAACCAGATGAAAAAGGAGTGAAGATTGACGTGACCTTATATCGATCTTTGATTGGATCTTTAAGGTACCTCACAACATCTAGGCCTGATATCATGTATCCAACATGCCTCTGCGCTCGATATTAATCAAGTCCATGATGCTGATCGTCAAGTGGATTCTTCGATATTTGAAGGGTTGCCTAAGCACCGACTTGTGGTATCCACGGAACGATGATTTCAGCCTCGCTGGATATTCTGATTCTGATTTCGGATGTTGTCATTTAATGCTAAATCTACAACTATTGGTTGCTAGTTCTTTAGCACACGATTAGTAACATGCAATGCAAGAAGCAATACACGGTCTCTCTATCTACTTGCGAAGCAGAATACATTTCAACTTGCAGTTGTTGTTCCCAGATCTTGTGGATACAACAACAGATGAGAGACTATGGATTGCAGTTTCTTCATATGCCCAACTATGTAGATAACAAGGCTATCATTAACATAACTAAATACCCATTTCAACACTCTAATAACAAACATATTGAAATTCGACACCACTTTATTCGTGATTGCTACGAGAAAAAGTTGGTTCGATTAGAAAAAATCCACACTCATGAACAAAAGGCAGATTTTTACACCAAAGCTTTTGATAGAGCTACATTCTGATATCTTTCGAAACTTAATGGGTTAAAAAATCTGACATCAGGGGGATTTTAGAGGAGGTTGAATTCAAGGCGGATGACGAGTTGACGTGATCCTCATCGGTTTGTCAAAGTTTTTACTCTTTAGAATTTCTTTCTATAAATAAAAATTTTAAAAATATATGATTTTGATTTTAGAGGGAGAAATGTTATGAAAAATACAAAAACATTTAAAAATTTGAAAATGTACAAAAACATGAAAAAGACAAAAAGAGTTTTCGTGTAAAAAGAGGAAATGATAGTACATCAGTGGAATATCACAGTATGCTAAAGAAATGTAGTGTCAAAATGTTTAAGCAGGTCTCTCTGATAATGTGCTAGTAGGCTTCGCACGTTCAGTAGATTGTTTCTGAGATATAAACATATAGAAAAACTTCTTAATTAATGGCTTAATTTCTCTCAGATATATGGTCTTTGTACACCGAAATTTCGTTTGAGAGATTGCTGGATTCTGGAATACTAGGACTTTATAGATAATTGATATCTAGGGTATTATGCAAGTATTCTGATTTTGCGTCAGCAAAGGCCTAGAACTTGTAGAATACTTTTGCTTTTAATCCCAAAAACTGTACAAAATTGAAAGTATCGAAAGATCTAACAATTGCAGTATAAAAGATGCCAAATTGGAATATCACTTGTAAGTCAAGCCTTCATCTCTTTGTTTGTACGATGGTACTAACCCTGAGCTCTCAAGGTCTCGCACAACCCAGATACAAATATCGGTTAGATATATTCACCTATAAGATGAAATCCAGGAAATCTTGATATGGGAGTACATTCTGAGGTGGGAAACACTATTAAGTCAAGTTCTAAAACATCTAATTAATGTATCTCGAAATAATTGAGAAATGTGTAGAGGTTTAAATGGATCAGTATACTGACAATCTAAGTGAATTTGTTTAAAACATAAAGTTTTCAAGATCAACGGTACTAGTGATTTGTCTCAAAAACTGATATGATCCTCTAACACAAACTCACAAAAATATGTCTGTAAATATGTTTGTACATAGTTATTGCATTTCATTTCAGTAAAACTTGAAAATATTTTCAGTGTGGTTTAGCATAAACTTTTGAAAAATCAAAAAGATTTGTTTATATCTTAGTTTCGACTGCCGATGATGGAAAGTGGATCTTCAAAGTCCAAAGATGCTAATTGTTGATAAAAAACTAAAAAAGGTGTTGGGAGCTTACCTGAAATGAGAAAATGTTGGGAAAAGATCAAAAGTTCATTAATTTGAAACTTAACATTGCCTGAAAACATCAATTTATTTATAATGTGTTCAACCAAGGTAATTAAGTTGGACTTGGTAGACAAATCAGTTAACCAGGGTTATTAACTTGAACTTAGTCAACTGAGTGGGCCGTTAAAACTGATAAAATGTTCGAAAAACTTGAAATTTTGAAAACATGCATGTCACTTTGCATGAACTGGGTTCACATCGCACGTAAAGGAATCACTTCGTACGAAGTGAAACACCCACCCTATATAAAGATCTAGTTCACACGAATTGATCATTTACTGTTTTTGTGCGATTTAAAATTCTTTGAGCGATCTGAGAGATTTTCTGCAAACTAAGTCGAATTGCTGCCAAAATTTACATTGGGGAGGTTGATTTGCAAGCTCTCACAATGGTGAAGGTAAAATACTTGATTTGAACCGTGATTTTGAACGAATCGGACATTGTAAACTTTAAACGTAGATCTACTAAAATTTAACAAGCCAAAATCAAAATTGAACACATATACATGTTAATCGGCGATGTTAGAAACGCGTAGGACCATCAATTTCATTAAAACTGATCAAATACATGTTCTTGATAAACTCAGTTTTTTTAGAACGAAGTGGAAGTCACTTCGTACGAAGTGTATCATGCACTTCGCACGAAGTGAAATTGTTAAAAATGTTAAACAGCTTTGCACGAAGTGATTCTGAATGTTTGTTTATTTTAGTTATTCCATTTCGTATGAAGTAAATAATACCCACTTCGCACAAAAGTTTTTTGGTATTTTTGTAAAAACTTTCTAAGTGTTGTTATTTTTCGCAGAAAAAGAAATCGATATTTGAGCCGGTACATAATACGTGTTGTGTACTTGACAATAAGATGCCAAAAATGGCTCCTTTCAGAGATATTTTGGAGTTTATGGATTGTATATCGATAAAGAAGGTGTTAACACATAAACACAAAGCTTATAGATCTCATATTGAAAGATTCTGGAATTCTGCAAAGTTTGTACCAAATCCACGAGCGATCGAATCTGTTGTCAAGTTAGTAATGAAGACGTTGAAGTGAAAATCATTGAAGATTTGATAGGAAGGTATTAGATTTCAAAGATCAAGATGGTGATCCCAAGAAAAAGATGGTGATCCCACGAGCTACCCTAAGAGAATGGTAAAGGGGTGCTTTATAGAATGGGATACAAAGGGCATGTCAATGAAGCGAACTTCAACAAAGCATTTCTAGGCAGGCCTTATAAATTCTTCGCACATTCTGTGATTTTCGAGCTTAGTCACAGAAAAGGAGGTTTTGATGTGATACTCGATTACCAAATTGTATGATCCTAGCATTGACTCTCAATCTTCCATACAGCTTCACAAAAGTTATCTTTGATCAAATGGTAGGAAATATTTCAAAGGAAAGGTTTCTTCAGTATCCGAGATTCTTACAAATGATGCTAGATGATCTGTTTCTAGACTTAGTGAAAAATGACGACGATGAATTGAAGTTAAATCACATGGACAGTCAAACATTGATCAGATTGAGTCAATACTTGAAGCAAGATACTGAACCAGTAGCAAAGAAGTTCTTTGGAGCTATACATGATAAAGATTATGTTGCACCACCAAAGCCTAAGTGGAGGAAAGACACGAGTGACTCGGAGAACGATGAGGAAGAACGTTTATCTGGATATATTCCACGAAGAAGCAGTTGGTACGAAAAAGAAGAGAAGAGAAAGAAAAGATCAACTCCAAGAAGCAGCCTACTCAAACACAAAAGCGTGCAACTAAACAAACTGCTAGAGCTCTGTTAGTGGATGAGAATACATATATGAAGAGACACCGGTGAATGTTCAAGTGAATGAACTAATGAATGAAGCTGTGTACGTAAATGATGAAGTATTCTCTGCAACATCTAACAATGAAAGAGATGTGAATGTTGTTCAAATTGCTGCTAATGTTGAAAAACAAGCTTTTGGTGATAACGAAGAAAGCTCAGACGAGAGTATTGATCTTGAGACAGCAGTAGAAAAAGAAATAGCAGAATTAAGAAAACAATAACATAAACAAAAGGAGGTTGGAGATGATGATGATGATACATATGTTCCTACTTATCCAGAAGAAACATTTGAAAGGCCTACAAAGAAAGCTAAACGTTTTAAAAGCAAGCCTTCAGATATTTAGAAAAAGACAACAAGGTCTACTGCAGTAAAGAAAGCTAGACGCAAATATAGAAAGAGGAGGTCACCTGAGTATGAAACAGTAGTTACACCAAGAGTTGAATCTACATTACCACCATCACCACCACATGTACAACAACAACCTACATCATCACCACATCAACCACCAATATCACCACAACATGTTACACCACCACATCCTAAACAAATAACACCGCCTGTACAAGATCTTTAAATGAACGTTTTCTGATGATTTTGGTAAAATTCCATTCATAGGTGGATTTGATGCAGATATTTTCAATGATACAGGGTTACTAATTTGGAAAGCAGATCAAAGTGCATGAAGAAAGAATTAAATAGCTTGAAGTAGAAAATGTGCAGCTAGTTTCCATGTTAACAAATGTGACTGCTGAAAATGAAAGACTTCATAGAGTGGTTCAAGATTTGGAAGTTGAGAAGTCGGTGAATGTAAAGAAGTTCGGTGTTTTATACAAAGTGTTAGAGAAAAGGTTCAATATCAACTTCGATGAAGAGTATGATGCAAATGGAGATTGAAGAGGCAAAGGCCAGAGCTGTTGAACGTGCAAAGAAAGCTGAAGCTGAAGCAGCAGTTGTTGGTAAAAGCAAAGGAAAGATAGATGATATTCCAGTTATCATACCTACCGAGCCTGAACCGTTGGTGAATTATGTGTTGGTTGCAGAACATGTTAATGTTACCGGGGTGTTAGCGAAGCAAAAATACTTGGATAAGAAAAAGTTGGATGCTGAGATTGATGAAGAGGTTGATGGTTATGATGAAGATGATGATGCAGATATTGGTGGAAATGACAAGAAAGATGATGATGATGATGATGATGATGGTGATGATGATGATAAGTGTGATAATGATGATAACACCCAGGGTGGTACAGGGTTGAAAGTTGTGGATGCTAAGCTAAACAAGTCGATTGATTATGATGCATATCATAATGATAATGCTAATCAGGAGGATGATATTCAAAGACGCGGAGAGCAGAAAGATACGGTATACGATGAAGAGCAATAAAGAATCTTCACAGTTGTTCCACCATTGACAGTTGTTCCTGATTTGCCACAATCCAAAGTCTTCTACTTAGAACATGGTGTTGAAGAAGGTGAATTTGTACATAATTATACCAAAAAGGAGATCGCAAAAATGTTAGGAGTTGATGAAAGTTCTTTTGAGTTCGATTTCAAAAATGAGCTAAACAACGTTAGTACTTCTCAGTTTGAAGAATATGTGTATAAGTACGTAGCTGATGCAGATACATATGATACGGTTGTCGTGGAGGATGATTCCGATGACGAGACAGTCAAATATCATGGTGATGGAACTATGACTTCCCAACCTTCCAAGAGATGTTTGCAGAAGAAACGAATGATTTACTAAAACTTAGAGTTGCAGAAACTGTTAAAGATGGAAATTTGCCAAGACGATTAACAAAAGAAGAAATTACTGAAGCTAAAACGACGTGGTTTAGAGAGCTGCCTAAAGAATGAAAATTCAGACGACCGCTGGCTTTCTTTACTCGCGATCAAGATAAATCTTTGGGTGATATACTTGGATGGGGTTGGATTCCGGAGTTAGATGTTTATGCAGTTAAGAGAGAGTTTGGTGTATAGTATTTCAGATATTGAGCGACATCAAGACGTTACCAAGGTGGGATGTTGAAGAGTTGGTGCAAACAAAGTCGATAAACTATTTGATGAAATTTCACGATCAAAGGCTCTGAAAGTTGATTAAGTATGAAGCTGCTCACGGTTTTAATCACTGGAAACCGCACATTCCTAAGAAGATAATCAAGTTAGATCCTACAAAGGAAAAGGATGTTACACTGATTGTAAAGCAGCCATGAGTGATGAAGAATATGCTGTTGATAAAAATTGAACAAGATTTCTACGAATTCTTTAAGTGGTGGCAATATAATGTTGAAACCGGTGAAGCAGTAATAGTTTTGAAGTGTGAAACTATTTAGAGAGCTATACGGATACTAGACCCGATGTGGCTAGTGAACTGTTCTGAGAACGACGTGGAATGCTTATTCTATAACAAGATATGTTATGAAGCAAAGGAGAAGACTTAAGCGACGCAATACCAAGGTGTGATTAATGTTTGCTATGCACACGGTATTAATTCTAGGAAGATGTGGAGATATAAGTGGAGAGAGTTAGAAAGAGTTGAGTTTATGAAGCAAATTTAAAAAGAAGAAAGAATTGATGCTCTTACGCAGAAAGCTTCGATCAGAAGATTTCAGTTTGGAAAGAAGGAAACCTAGAAAGAATTTATTTGGTATATAAAGTTAAAGTTTTTTTGGGTAAAGGGTTACCCCGGTGAATATTATTTCCATACAAACCAATAAACACAAGTGAAGGGCAGAGTACCCCCCAGTTCTCAAGTATGACATGCCATACAGGAGTTACTTATCGCAACAAACAAATGCTAACAAGAACCAGAAACAAACGACTATACATCGCTAACCAAACAAAAACACAAAACTACATTAGCCACAATCATCATCCCTTATCAGAAGCCCACGTGGCAAAGCCCAATCCTGCAAGACTCTAATCATGCTTACCGAATTCTTGAACTTCATCATGTGCAGCTTTAGCCTCACAGTAGATAAGATCACCTCCACAAGCTGATCCGCATTCCTTATTTTGCTGGAGAATAGTCTTCCATTCCTCTCCTCCCAAACAAAGTAAGCCGACGCATTAACTACCATCTTAGCTATAATATGGTTCGCCTTAGGAGAATTCGAAATCCCCTCCAAGAAAGTCAAAATCACAACCCAAGTATTTGGAACATATTTCATTCCTGCTTTCCCTTTAACCCCATTCCAAACTGTCGTAGCAAATCCACACTCAAAAAATAAATGTTCATGAGAATCAGGCATTGACGTGCATAGTGAGCAACACATCAGATTAACATTTGCATTACCCGAAGCATTCCAATTTCTCATAACATCTTGCATTTTCAACTTTTTTTGGATGATAAGCCACATTATAAACGAGTGCCTAGGAATCGCCTGCGGAAACCAAACAACCTTAACCCAGCTGACTTCTTCCTGAACAACCCGAATATCATCCCAAGTAATTGACGCGCTAAACTTTGATCGGTCTCCTCGTCTAGATCTCCATTCCACCCTATCCTGAGTAGACTGATTAATACTTATATCCTGCAAGTTAAGTAATAAGGGAAGCGAGTGACCCAGGTAATCGGCCACGACCATTGACCATTGACATACGCATCCGCCAATTTTGTAGACATATTGAATCCTCCATTGACTATAACTCTTGGCGTAAGAAAAGAGCTAAGCGGGCAAACAACATCCCACTTATCAAACCAAACCAGTGTGTTAGATCCGTTTCCCACCTTGGTCCAAACATGGTCTCGAATCATAGGTCTAATCCCAAGTATTTTCCTCCAACTCCACGTGATATTGTTCTTCCCAAAAGCTTCTATTCCGAATGCGATACGAATGTATCCATTTAACCCATAAGGACTCCTGATGCGTTATTAAGCTCCAAATATGAGCAGCCATGAGGGTGTTATTCATATCTCTCACCCTCCTAATACCCAAACCTCCTTCACATTTAGGTAAACACATCGATTTCCATTTATAAAGTTAAAGTTATGAAGTTTTTAAAGACTGACCAAGACTGCAACAATATCCAAGGGAGAGTTTGTTGATGTAGAATGTCTATAGCCTACGTCTTAGGGTCATGTCGAGTCATATGTAATAGGGCTTCAATGTTAGAATTGATTTTGTGTTTATGTAAAGCCCACTTCACGCGAAGTGATTATGCACCTCATACGAAGTGAAGCAAATCACTTCCTATGAAGAGAAGTTACCTCGTACGCAGTGGAAGACACAACTCGTAGGAAGTGAGCACGTCTATAAATAGGAGAGTTGTGGTCTTGAGTCTGTAATAGTTTTGCTGGTCGGTATGGCGAAGCCCTGCCCAGTTTGTATCAAGATTGTACACGTTTACAACATTAATGAAACAGTAAACTTTAAAAAGTAATCTTGATATTGTCACTTGTTATAAAATGAATTTCGCGCACTTTATGACTAGTTAATCAAATCAGGTCCTGTGCTTATTGGATAATAAGATCCTACAGGCAACGCTACCCTCGGCCATATTGGTCTGAGTCAGCAGGGATACAGTCCTGCAAGGCCAGTTTATAGTTTTATAGTAGTTTGTTTATAAGGGGCTCAAGCTGTTCTTACTTACCCCGATTTGATGCTATCTTCCTCAAGGGAAGTCCTAATAAGCTTGACCCAAGTCCTTGCAAGATATATACACTCCACCCTTCTAACCCCCTTCTAGGCATCTAACGTGCTTTATATAGATCATAAAGACACGAATGAATGAATAAGCGAAACATGAAGGATGATAGAATAAAATCCATTTTCAATATAAAAAACTATTTATTGAAGTCATTAATACATACCCAATTAAAAAGTTAACAAAAGCTAGAAAATCAAAAGTAATACATAAATAACTTGTCTTCACCAAGTGATTTAAGAGATTAGCCAAGCATGTCCTTTGTTTGACAAAAAAATCTTATGATCAATCTTGGATCCCGAGACTAGTACACACTCTAGGATGGATGACGGATGAAAGACGGTGGTATTGTGGTGGTGGAGTGGTGGAGTGGTGGCTGGTGTGAGAGAAGTGATTTGCCAAGGGATGAGTTGGAATGAAACCAAGCACCCCTATTAATAGCTGGAAACAGACTGTTCACACGGCCCCGTGTCTTCCTTCTTCTCTGTCTTCATTCAATTCGTATGTTAGATCAGCCTGCTAACGGCCCCGTTGCCAGTGTACTTGTTGTACTATCCTAGATATGCAAATCTAGAAGTTGGCCACGGCTAGTGTCCATTAAGACACGGGCTTGTGTCTTTTGTCTGCTTTTGTTTGTCTTCTTCTGATCTGGAATCTTGAAGGGCACAGCCCCATGCTGACAAGGCATGGCCCCGTACCAAACTTCTGATTTGTTGTTTTTGATCTTGGGGTGAAGCTCGGAAGGTTGGTATAGTGTTTTGTCTTTTCGTCTTTCATACTTATGCTAGATTTTGTCGTTAATTTGTTCCTTTTATACATTTAAGCTCTTTTTATCCTGAAAATCAAAAGTATATAAAGAAAAACACTTTTTCCAATATTAGTACTAAAAAAGGGTTGATTTTATACCGTATTTGATACAATTTATATGTTGCATTTGGCGCTTATCAAATACACCCACACTTGAATATTTGCTTGTCCTCAAGCAAAACTCTTTAATAATTGCTTACACACCCAAATGGAATTGGTAGAGAAGAAGTTTTTGGGTCTTGTTTGTAGAGTGTCGGGAATCCAAGTTATTTTTATTCTTATTTTTATATTATTTACAATCCTATTCGACATAATTTATTTAGAACACTTTTTAAGAAAAATAAATATTTTTGGGCATAACATGCCTTTATAAAATTCTATTTAGCTATATACAAAATTCACACACCTCAATAGTGATCACTCAACACTCGGCTGTAAATGTATAAGTGAAACACTCGATACCAGTATGGAAGTTACTCCTACCATATGTTGACAACTAATCAAATTTCCTCCTTTTTAACAAAATCTTTGTAAATATCAAGAGGACTTTTAAAAGGGTAGGTTTTTGGTTAGGGGTAGGATAGTTTTATTGAAAAGTGGCTGAAAATGTAAAATGTCGATTTTCTTTTGAAAATTTATTTATTTGTGACTTAGTTATAGACTATATGTTTATAAGCAATAATTTTTGCTTATTTACTTCAAGTAACTAGAGGTTTTTTTTTTGAATAAAACTAAGTCACTATTTTTATACGATTTTCAAAAGAACCGCATTTTACTAAAATAAAGAGGTGTGAAATAAAGATTAGTTTTGGGTGATGGGTGGTTTGTGCACAATGGTGTTTTGTGAGTTCCGAAACAAAAGTTTTAGGCTCAAAGAGGTTGGTTTAACTAGGGGAATATTTTTGTTTTTGGTGGGGAGATAGAAAGAAAATAAAGTTGAAGATGAAAAGATGGTTTATATATCCTAATGCCTTTATCATATACTTAATTGGATTTGTTGGTAAGGACCGGGAATGTATCGTCTTATCAAGTTCTAGATTCGTAAGAACCATATACACAAGAAACGAAAATGAGCATTTAGTAAAGATATAGATTTGAATGCTCGGTTGTGACAACCGGCATTTTCCGGTTGTAATTTAGCGCATAACAAACATTTATATCATCATAAACAAAGTAATTAGACGTAAGTTAACTCGATCAGGCCTTTGGAAAGCCTAGGAACGTCTACTTGCTTCACGTTACGCGATTTGGCGATAATCGAAGACACTAAACGCGAATTTGAACGATAAGCGAACTGATGCCGAAAAATACCGACAAAGTCTAAAAACACGAATTTTATACTTATATTTGTCACACAGTTATAATTATGCGATAAAATTGGATCGTTGAACGTCGCAAAGCACAACGCGGAAGTTACGCGGAAAACCAGAACGCACTGACAACGAAACGGAAGCCACGGACTAGAGATACGTCTAAATATTAATATATAACAATATAATTGGCTTCTTTTCAAATTTTAATACTCGCGGTTGAAACCAGAACGAAAAACGAATTTAAAATGATAAACAAGGCAACTACGCGATTTTTACTCAACCGACGAACGCACACGATAAATATCGAATACTGACACATTTTATATGTTTTCGACAGTAAAATGATATTACACGATGTTCCATGAAGTTCGGGTTCGAAAACGGGTCTCATAGACACGAACGGGCCGCTCAAGACGCTAGAAACAGGCTTTTAGGCTTTGAGCCCAAGCCCACTTGGAAACCCTAACTATAAAAGGGTTGCAAACCCTAATTTTTCATTTCTCTAAAACACATACAAGCTGCTCTTTCTCTTTCACTCCAAGTCCGGCGACCGGACTCCGGCTGGCCACCGGCGGAGCACTGGCGGAGCTGGTGATGGCGGTACGGCGGCGCCGACGCATGCAGCGGCGGCTGTGAGTTTTTCCGGTTACTTGTTTCTCGAACCAACACCCAACCCCAACTAAATCGAACCTACTCTACACGATGGTGATGTCCGTTTTATGAGATTCAAAGCCATTCGAGCCCAGATGCAACTCCGGCAGGATTCCGATTGTTTTTCCAGCGAAGCCATTTTTGAGTTTTCTCACCGTGCATGTCTACATCGGAGTTTGAGAGGTCCTTTTCGTGTATTTACGGATGAAACGGTGCTCCGGTGATATTCCGGTAAACCCTCCTAACTCACCTCTTATCTTTCTAGATCCATCTTTTCTCCGGCAATGTTTGTTGTTTCAAGTTGAGTTCGAGTGCAGCGACGGTGGTGGTTCCGCTAGATGGCGGCGACTGTCGACGGTAGACGAAACCGTCGCTCGGCGACAGCCGACGACGGCAGTAGCGGCGGCGACAGCAAGCAGCCGCAGTCGGCGGCGTTGTGGCCGGCCGACGGTGGCGGTAATGGTGGTGGCGATGTTTGGGTTGTTTTGGATCGTGGATCGCTTTAGTGTTGACTATTTCGGTTCAAGTCAGTTTCGGGTTCAATTCAAGTTCGGTTCATATTTAATGTTCGGATCGGTGTTCGGGTCGACTCAGTCAACACGGGTCCAAAACCCGGTCAACTCAGTCAACACGGGCCCAAAACCCGGTCAACTCAGTCAACACGGGCCCAAAACCCGGTCAACTCAGTCAAACTCGGCCAACAACGGTTCTTGGTAAAATAATATTAACGCAAGTATTAAATAATTATTTAAAGTTTTATCTTAACGCGGCATAGAGCTCAAACCGGCACGAAAACGACAAAAATTATACGTGAAAATTTCTAACTACTCGAACTTATACATAAACGTATTAGTGTTGTTTTTACAAATATATATATATATATATATATAAATGCCAGCCGAAAACCGAATCGACATCGTTATACAATATATAAAAATATATATATCTAATTACATACATATATATTATTAAACTTGATCGCGATGATTATTGGACGTTTTAAAGATACGAAAGAATTATTAATATCTTGGTTATATTGAATTGTTGCGTTTTGACTAATATATCGACAACTTGAGTTGTTGGGATCGTCCAAAAACAGAGGAAACTCTGCCCGTTTTTCGTAAAAATCCGCAAAGTGAAACGTATTTTATTATAAAAATAAAACCTTTCCGATTCAAGTAATTTTGATAACTTACGAAACGAGGTTGTAACCATTCGAGCAAATGTGGTGTACTAATTAACGGAACTCGGAAAAACTTATATAATATAAATATAATTGTTTATATTTAAATCAAACGTCATTAATTCGTATACATTTTATACAAATAGTATAATCGTTTATATTTATATCAACCGTCGGAAATTTTGAATACCTTTTATAAAATAAATATAATCGTTTATATTTATTTCAAACGATTGTTAATCCGTACACTTTTATAAAATAAGAATAATTATTTATAATTATTTCAAACTTCTAAACGAAGCACAACACATTATTGTAAGTCGGTAACACAATGTAATATCCGAGTTATTATCTAAACAAACAAACGAAAATCGATTCTCGCGACCGTACAACTATATAATTATTTTATTAATTATAAATAGACGTAAGATTATTACGACTACGTGACGACCACTTGGGAATCATACGACCACATCCTACGAATCTACAACGTGTGGTATTTTTATACCAACATTTGTCTACGTACACGCACGACCAATCGAGACGACTAATACGATACCCTAAATATATTTTATAATTGTATATAAACATATAGATACGCTAAACCTCTAAGAAACTAAGTGTTTTCAAGACTTAGTAACTATCACCGGAATTAAATGGAACTTAACAAGTATAGCTTATCCGTTCCCATTTAGATAACAACTTACCGTCGAATCGTTCGGTTAACGATCGGTAGAGCTTGGTGACACGTAGGTTAGCTACGTCATAATTAGAAACTTATAAGTATTTCCATGATAGGAATGCTATAGATTGCATGCTAGCGAGTCACATTTTGGAAACGACATTACAGAACCATACTAAGCTAGCTTTGCACTGGATATCAGATGAGTTCATAACCCCCACTTTCTACTGTTTTACATTTTAATAAATGTTTTCGGGCTGGAAAGACATGCAAGTTTTGCAAAAGTATACAAGATTTCGATGAACGAAAAACTATACATTTCTAAACCATAATGCGAATGAACTTCAACAAACTCAAATGGTTTACAAAAGGTTATTTCTAAACCATGATACAAATAAACTCCAACAAACTCAAATGGTTTACAAAAGGTTATTTCTAAACCATGTTGCAAATGAATTTCAATAAACTCAAATGGTTTACGAAAGGTTTATGTTAAACATACCGGTTTTACAAAACACTCGCGTATTTTCGAAACGTGCATGAGTTTCACGACTAGTGACGGGAAGGTCCTAGTAGCTACGGGACTGGTTGGTCCTGCTACAGACTCAACGACTAGTGACGGGAAGGTCCTAGTTGCTACGGGACTGGTTGGTCCTGCTACAGACTCAACGACTAGTGACGGGAAGGTCCTAGTTGCTACGGGACTGGATGGTCCTGCTACAGACACAACGACTAGTGACGGGAAGGTCCTAGTTGCTACGGGACTGGTTTGTCCAGCATACAAATAAGAGGACGGGTTGGTCCTGCTTATAAACACAAGGACTGGATTGTCCACTACTCAACACTAAGGGCCGTAGGGTCGCTTAAAAATGTACAGTGAAGTCCTCGCTGCTATCGGAACTATAACCGCCTGCTAGTCTACCGTCTTAAGTAAACGGTTTGGCGAGGCATTTCCTAGCTTGGGGTGGGTTATAGGCTCATGCGGGCATGTTATCTTTGTCGTACGTGGACATTGACGGTTATTCAAATATTACAAAAACAAGGTTTTCAATTGACATGCCGGGAAAAATGGTTTTATTATGTTTTCTCAACAATATTTAAACCGGTTACCAAAAAAGATTTATTTAAAAATCTTTTCGAACAAACTATGAACTCGCCAACTTTATGTTGATTTTTTTCATGTTTCTTTCTCAGGTTACATTTTCAAAGTATGGCACGGTTGGAATAGGAGAACCCATGGGGATTCGAGTACTTAGCGGGCGTTCACTTTCTAGAAGTCTTAGCATTTCAAACACTTCCGCTGTGCAATGAAGATACCAGTTAGATCACACCCGGCTCTGATGGTTTTATGGGGGTGTGACATCGGTAAAGGCTCAAAAGTCACATTTTTGTGGGAAAAAAGGGTATAAATGTGAAATTATATATACAATCAAATTTTACAAAGAATTGTCATGACATTTATAAATTTTTCCTGTATGGTTCTTTTTATCATGGCGCTATTGGTTGAAACTTTATAGAAACTTGAAAATTTTTAGATCTTGGTTTCTAACTTAAACTATAAACAAGACAAAAACAAACTAAAAAATGTTTTTGAAAAAGATTTGGGGTGTTTTAGCATTTCCAAGTATAGTTTTATGTACGACTTATGTTTAGGACAAACAATTTCAAGTTAAAGCTTACCCTCCACACTTAATTACACATTGTACTCAATGTGTCCAAAATTGGTTAAATGTGTTCATGTGAGTTAAAAATAACAAATTTTTCAAAAACCATGCACTAGACACGGGGGCGTGGAAGGGCGACACAATTCCCGAGAAACTTCTCAGGAGGTAGACACGGGGACATGTCCTTGAGACACGCCCCTGTAAAAAGTGCCAGTAACAAAAATTTTCTAGAAGCCAGGCACGGGGGGCGTGTCCATGAGACACAGCCCGTGTCATTATTCCAGTTTCAAAAACAAATTCTGCAGACTTGAGGCACAAGGGCATGCCTACTTTACACGGCCCCGTGCTGCATTTATTGTTTTGAAGATTTTGCTTCGGGAAGTATCTGTTTATGTGCATGGGGTGCTGTTTCAACGTCCCTTTGGCTGTTTTCATCCTTCCTTTAAGTGTAACTTATTCCTACAAAGAGAATACTTAAAGAAAAACATTAACTAAAGATTACACTAAAATTTAAATTAAATAACCTAAGGATATTCCAAGGAATGCCTCCATGGTGCGCCACGTTTATAAGGGCCTTGGCCAGACCCAAAGTTGGTCAAATGTTACGTGACCGGGATGACTCGCATCCCAAGTTGCATCGACGAAGGGCGTAGTCGAGGCTCGAGTCTATAGCTTTGATGTAGTTAACTGGGTCATACTCCACCCGTTGTCCCATTTTGAATTTGATCTCCTTGTCACCTACCCTTAGTGTTAACCTTCTGTCACTCATGTCCACCATTGCTCGTGCGGTGGCGAGGAATGGTCTTCCTAATATGAGTGGGATCTTGGTGTCTTCCTCCATATCTAGGATTACAAAGTCGGCCGGGAAAAACAAATTCTCCGACCTTTACGAAGAGATTTTGTACGACACCTTGAGGGTATTTCACCGACCTATCCGCAAGTTGTATGCTCATCCTTGTAGATGAGGTTTTCCTAGCCCAAGACAGTTGGAGTAGCTTGCCTGAGGAATTGACTGATGAAAATTTTGCTCTAGTTGCTAATACTGAAAAGAAACATAATGATTTTTGTTTCATGGCACTAGACACAATACTTGAAGGGGATGAGTCTGAGGAGGTAGTGTTAAATTCGAATGATGTTTGTGAAAATGTTGTGGCAGATGTTTCAGAAGAGAAAGTTGGTGAAGAAACTGTGATCTCAGTGTCAGATCCATGGGAAACCAGTGTTTGTGATGGTGAATCTGATTGTGCCATGATGGCTGCTACTAAGGTATCACCTCGGGTCCTTAAAGACTTATGTTCTGATAAATGCATTATTGCTTTTGCTAATATAAAAGAGGTGAATGAAAATCTTAGAAACAAAATTTTGGATGATGAAATTCAGTTTGAAAAACTTGCAAAAGAGTTAAAAACAAAACTGTTTGAAAACGATCTTGAAATTAGCAGTCTCAAACACGAGTCCAGCATAACTAAGAATCAACTCCAAACTATCATAGAAAAATCTCAAAGTTGTAAAAAGAAGCTTGAATCTACCCAAAAGTGGGTAGAATCCTGTAAAGATTATGAGATTATGTTAGAATCACAAATCAAAAGCAATGTAAAATTTGGTGTAGGATTTAGAAAAGATGACCAAGTTTCTCAAAACACTGTTGTAAACGATTGTGAGTTGGTTGAAACTATTTCAATCAATGTGACATTCTTAACACCTTTAAGCTAATGGATTTTTTAACCATTGAAGGTGTAAAGGCACCTCAAGTCAAGATCATTCACTTAAAAGATCTTCCGGGAGATGTTGTTCAAGTAGATGTTACAACATCTGCCAAAAAGGCAGAAAAATGGAAGAAAAGAGAGAAAATATCAAACTTGTTTTGTGATTTTTGTGAAAAGAAGAATCATGTCACTAAAACTGTTTTCTTCTAAAAGCTTATGATATAAACAAAACAAGTTTGATCATTGATTCACCAAATCACACCATTTGTGGCAGATCAAACCATAAAACTCAAGAATGTGTTTATCTCAAAAAATTTGATATTAAAAGAAATGAGTATGAATCTAAAACACTTGAGAGTTTAAGAAATTAAAAGACCAAACAGACCTTCGTCCCTGTCTAAACATCTGTTACCAAACAATTGAATATAACCTCTGCTCCTAGAAAGGTTCAGGTAATAGATGCACCACCAGCTAATAAATTTCCAAGGGGATATGCCCGACCTGCTTACAAGAGTGTACCACTTGGCTATGAGGTCTACAAAAGACCATCTAAACCAAGAGTTAACATGCATCCTCATGGTTATGATCAGTTGATGTGAAATGGTCCACAACAGATGTTATCAAAATATGTTTAGAACACTAACCATATTCCTGGACTTAAGGCTGGAATGTCTGGACCCCATCCAAAGCCATCCTAGCTTTAGAAACTCACCTAAACTAATTGTTTACTAATCTGCAGGGAGCTTCTACTTGCCTTGATAGGTTAAGGTATGTAGACAGTGGATACTCAGGCACATGACAGGATGTAGAGCCCTACTCAAAGATTCATGGCACATGGAAGGGGTGATATATCCTTTGGTAACAATTCAAAAGGGAAGGTGTTAAGGTCAGGGACAGTCCAGGCTAGGAAACTCAAGTTTAACATGTCAATCTTATTGACAATCTGAAATTTGATCTTCTTAACGTATCTCAAATGAGTGTCAAAGGCTATGGGTCATTCTTTACTAAGAAAACTTGTCAGATTGTTGGGCCAGAAGTGGTTAAAAAGATTGATCAAATCATAGCTGATAGCAAAGCACAACTTGTTGCTCATAGGAGTGGCAATGTGTATGTAGTTGATATGTTGAAAGATAATCCAATGTCCAATGCATGTTTGTTCTCAGTTGCTTCTAACAAAGAGACAGAACTATGGCATAGAAGACTTGGTCACACAAATCTTAAAACTATCACTAGACTCTCCAAACAGGCCTTGTAAGACGTCTTCCATCAAAACAATTCACCTGTGAGGAACATTGTGTTTCCTGTTTAAAAGTTAAACAACATAAAAGTTCATACAAATCAATTAAGAGTCTAAAACCAGTCAGTGTCTACAATTGCTACATATGGACTTGTTTGGCCCTCTAAAAATCATGAGCCTTAAAAAGTAGAGATACTGTCTTGTCATAGTTGATGATTTTTCAAGGTTTACATGGACCTACTTCATGCACTCCAAAGATGAGACTGCATGTATTTTGCAAAATTTTGTTAAACAAGTTGTAAATGAATTTGACCTGCTAGTAAAATTTTTAAGAGTGACAATGGGACATAGTTTAAAAATAAGGAGTTAGATGATTTCTGTGTGTCAAAAGAGATTATTAGTCAATACAGCATCTCAAAGACACAAGAATAAAATGGGTTGGTTGAAAGGAAAAATAGAACTTTGATCGAAGCTGCTAGAACAATGCTTGTAGACTCAGGTTTAGCCTTGTTTTTTTGGGCAGAGGCTATAAACATTGCTTACTATGTTCAAAACAGAGTTTTGATTAACCCTAGGCATCAAAAGACTGCCTATAAAATTCTATACAAAATTAAACCTCTGATCTCATATTTCAAAATCTTTGGTTGCCCATGTTTCATTTTCAATTTCAAAGATTCAATTTCAAAATTTGCAGTCAAAGTAGATTGTGGTTATTTTCTGCGATACTCAACCACTGCTAAAGCCTACAAAGTCTTCCAGGGCTAGGTGTGTGGAAGAGACCTTGAATGTGAAGTTCAATGAACTTTCTTCATTAAAAATCCAAGAAAATTCTGATGAACTGTTTGATTTAGAGATTTTACTTTTAAACATGTGTCTATCAACACTAACAATGAAGGTACACCACAATCTTCACATCAAAGTCATTTCATCCACCAGAGAAACAAATGTTACTAACAACTGTGAAAACTCTGCCACTGCTGGATCAACAATTGTTGATCCCCAAACCTCTGCCAGCTCATCAAATTAAACCTCTATTGACAAAAGTCCATTTTCTGTGAACAAAAGTTAACCTATCTTTATCCCCATTCCACCTATACATCCACCTCCATTCCAAACAGATGTTGGCTCTTCAAAATTGCCAACGGATGTTAGCTCAGATGATTCCCATCTACAGCCTTCACCTCAAAATGCCATCATTCCATACAAGGGAGATCTAATCTAGTCTCTCATCTGCAGCTGAAAACATCATTAAAAATCTAGTCTCTTATTCCACCACAAAGCACATTGACATAAGACATCATTTTGTGAGGGATTTTTTTGAAAAAGGTTTGATTTCTCTCCATCATGTTCCAACTAAAGATCAACTGGCAGATGTTTTAACCAAAGCATTAGATACATCTACCTTTAAAAGTCTGATCTCTAGGATTGGAATGCTAAACATGGATTAAAAGAAAAATTTTGTTCTCCATGTGTAAATAGCATTAAAATGTTTTCAGAAAATAAAAAATCCATCCTTAAAAATAGCTAATTTTAAATTTTTTTCAATAAATCTCTAAAGTCTATTCCTAACCACTGTGTCTTAAAAACCTCTGTTTGGCTAAGAAAATCTATCCATTGTTAATAGTGTATCCTCCGTTCATGTCCACTATTCACATCAACTACTTGGGCTAAACCACTATTTTGCCTTATCTACTGATATGTAACCTCTGATAGTGTAAAATCACCATTGTTCATGTGCACCGTTCACAACCACTACTAGCCTCCAGCAGAGGTTTCCAAACAACTGTTATCCATAATCAAAACAGAGTTTACACGTGGACAGATGTTAGCCATCATATATTTGAAATAGATGCCACGTCAGCATTCACTTTTTGCTATTTATACATCCTTATTCCATCCAAACAGAGCTTTTTACTGCAGTCTCGAATTCAAAATTCCTCAAAGCGGTTTCCATTACTCTCATCTTCTTCTTTCTTCACTTACATCTCTGATCATGGCTCTGCAAATCAAAACTCCACACAACTACCTCCCAGTTTCGAGAAATTGAAAATAACAATTCCTTCTACTCAATAATCGATTTCTCACATCGTCAAAATACAAAACAATTCTGCTTGCAAACGCACCTGCCTATGTGGATACTATTCGACAGTTTTGGCAAAATGCTAAAGTTGAAATTCAAAACAAAAAGCCTTATGCTGTTACTTCTAAAGTTGGAGAAACTCTTGTCCAAATTTCCCCATCTTCAATTTCCACAACATCTGGTCTGAATGACCTAGAAGGTAAAACTTCTTTTCCTAAAACAAACCTTCACACTTAATTCATAGAACGTGTGTTTGAAGGTCAACTGACTGGCGTTACAATGTTTAAACCAAAATTCTCTACTGCAATGAGGTTTTTTTTTCCATACCCTACTTCTATGTCTTTCAGCAAAGACCACATCATTTAATGAGATTCCACAAAATATTCAGTATCTGGGATAAGCTATTTTGACAAAATCTGATTTTAATCTATTCCATACATTGTTTATGGAGTTGTGGCAAATTTTAATAAAATATCAAAAAATAAAACTTTTCTTATCTATCCTAGACTTTTGAGTTACTATCTTCAAAAACAAGTTCCTGAAAAGGATTTTCACCAAGGAGTTGTTTTTTAAGTGAATAGTTTAATAAATGAAACCTTTACAAGAATTAATCAAGAGTCAAAGGTTTTGAAAACACAAGCAAAGGGGGATGAGAAAAATTTAGATGAGTCCACATCACAAGCTCAAACCTCTGTTGCTGAGCCCACTGCTCTTGATGATCATGACACCACCAGCGTGTTGGGAAACCGACACCAACAAAAACCAAAAAGAAATCTTCCCAATCCAAAAAGCCCACCAAATAGAAACCCAAAAAGGTAACTCTGCAAGATGAGATCCCAGAGGTTATACCTATGACAACACAAAAGTCACCTGAAACCACTGCTGCTACTTCCTCACAACAGTTGGAACAATGATCTCCACCCAGCTATACTCCTCTTGATTCCGTACAAAAGAACAAGTTTTAAGCACAGCGACACCACACTAAGAGGCAAGTATTTCACTTGAAAGTCTGTTCTCAAGCCCCTCTCCCAAGACAAATTCTTTTCCCAGTCCACAACCCTCCACTCCAATACCACCTAATTTAATACCTCTTTTTCGTGCAATTGAGATAACTCAAAAACAAATCAGTTCCTCTCAATCACCTGTTCATGAGAGTTCACCTTCACATGTGACCGAGTCCGAGTTAAATCTCTTTGCTAACCTAGAAATAGCTGAGGAAGTTACACCCCATGAGTTACAAGTAACTCTTGGTGGTAGTTCAAGTGAAGAAGCTACTACAATTGGTGAAACAACTATTTCTTAGTTGGACAATAGTTACATTCATAAGACTTCCTTAAAGGCAACAACTGTTGAGGCTACAATTGTAACCTCTGTTCTAGTTGAAAGTCCCCAAAACCAAGAAAAAGAGGCATTTGGTTCTGATACTATGGAGTTTACTCCTGTAGATAATCCCAATACAATTACCTCAGGTAGGAGTTCAGATGATCCTATTAAATTAGGTGATGAACTAAGATATTGAGAATTGATGGATAGAGTGACATCCACGGAATCATCAATTGATGAGATAAAACATATGATGAAGCAGATGTTACAAAACTCTCACAGTTAACCTTCCACACCACAAAGTGCCGATGAACTATGGAAAATTGTAAAACCAATTATCCTAGCTCAAAGGAACTTGGCTGACATCCAACATGAAACGCATATGAAGCTCATCAGGAATACGGTTGAGGCTAGATACAAAGAAACACAAGCAGAAATTAAAGCCATCAAAGACCACTTACTGAAGACAACTGGGTCTACCCCGACTACAATCCTACAAGATGAAACTGAGGATGATGCCAAAAAGGGGGGGGGGAGATACATGAGAAAGTTGTAACCTTCATCACATGCAAAACCAAAACCAAAGGTGCAACAAAATCTAGTTCAAACCTCTATCATAGCATCAGATGCCGGTTTATAAAAAGGGATTGATGAGACCCTAAATAAAAAGGTAGAAGAGATTGCTAAGGAATAGCAGAAGAGACAAGATACACTGGAAGCTAAAGCTTCTAAACTAATTGAAGAAGAAAAGGCCAGGAAGGTGGAAAAAGAAGACATTAGCACTTCAAAAAGAAGAAAGACAACAAGAAATGTCAGACAGCCAATAACCACCTCTTCTAAAACCACTGCCATGCCTACAACAAGTATATCCTCTGCTCCAACAAAACCAACACCACCACCTCAAAAGAAACAAAAACCTTCAGCTAAGAAATCATCTCATAGACGCGTGACAAATTATACAAGTTAAATGAAATCATTTTAGATGCATATGATAATATATTATGCATAATAATAATTTGAAAATGCTTCCCTAGTATGTTGATTGTTAAATCACCAATGTTCCTGGTCGTCAAACTGAATAACCGTGGCGTGATTCTTAAAAATTACTAAATGTAATAAACCATGCCATTGCTAGACTTTATGGACTCAATTAACGCGTAATTAAGTCTAATTTCGTGTAATTAATTAGATAAATCGTGATTAGGTCATACGGACTAACTCGTAATTTTGTCAATTGTTACATTCTCACCCTGTTAAAAAAATTTCATCTCGAAATTCAAGGTTGCGTTACCGGTTGCAGGGGCATCTTGAAATAGATGTGGGTACTTAGATTCGATTTGATCTTCACGTTCCCATGAACACTCGTGACCGTGACGTGAGTTCCAATGAACTTTGACTAGTTTAACACAGATTCTCCTAGTATTTTGGATCTTCTAGTCCATAACCTCAACGTGTTTTTTAGTACATTGGAGTTTGTCATCGATGCGAATCTTATCCATAGGGATGATTACTGTTTCTTGAGTAGGACTTCTCTTGAGATTTGACACATGAAATGTGTCGTGTACGCTACTGAGCTCGTCCGTTAATTTCAACTTATAAGCCACGGTTCCAATCTTTTCTAAGATTTCAAAGGTGACTGTAATTATTGAAGTTAAAGGGCATCCACTGTAATCCGATACATACATAAAGGACGAAAGGTGTGATTTACCCTTTCTGGATATTCTTCTATAGCCAAGGCCTATTAAGTTTTTGACACAAGGGCCATGACTATAGAAGAAACACTGAATGTAAAATTCAATGAACTATCATCCTTAAAATCCCTAAAAATCCAGATGAACTATTTGATCTTGATAAATTCAATTTTGAAGAAGTAACGACAAAAGTTTAGGTTGATGCAGGATAATCAAATGCAGTACAACTGGATTACAGATTTGACATTGAGATGCCAACTTAATACAAAGTCTCTTCTGATCCATAGAGTTCATCTGCACACACAACAGTCCGTCCACAATAACTGGAACCAATGTGGACCAAAGTTAACCTCAAAACACGGCTATTGACCATGGTCAAACCACTGATCTATCGTCTACATCAAATTCCCCACTTGGGCCAATCCCACCACAACAATTCCAAACCACTTTTGACCATACCACAATGGCAATAGAGGTTTCACCTTAAAAGCACCAATGCTCTTGCTCAAGCTGTTAATGTGGTTGAAGAGTCTCTCCCTTCAAGCATTAAGAACTCAAGCTTAACTTTTCCCCTCACCACAAAATTCCATCATTCCATACATTGGAAACACTATCTTCCACAGATCTCATCAACCGTAACAAGTCATAGGAGACATTAATGCAGGAGTGCTCACAAGAAGCCAGACCTCAAATGTTTGTCTATTTGTTGGCTTTCTATCATTAATCCAAGCTGTCAAATACCAAGAGGCATTAAGAGACAAAAATTGGGTAGAAGTCATGCAAGAAAAGGTTCTTCAGTGTAAAATACAAGTATGGGAACTTATACCTACCAAAGGACACATGTCCAATTGGTACAAAATGGGTCTTCAAAAATAAAACTGATAAAAGAGGCATTTTTATTAAAAAACAAAGCTAGGCTTATGGTTCAAGGGTACAAACAAGAAGAAGTAACTGACTATGATAAACCTTTGCTTCTATAGCAAGGTTGGAAGCTATAAGACTTTTCTTAGCCTTTGCTGTCAACCACAACATGAAAGTGTATCAGATGGAGATAAAGTGTGCTTTTCTCTATGGAAAGATCCAAGTAGAGGTCTATGTGTGGCAACCACCTGGATCTGAAGACACGTTCCATCTTCATTATGTCCACAAGCTAAACAAAGATTTGTTTAGACTAAAACAAGCACCAAGAGCTTGGTTTGATACTCTATCAACTTTCTCTTATCCAACGAATTCAAAAGATGTAACACTAATAAAAATCTGTTTCTAAAATAGAAAAGGAAAGATCTGTTAGGTTTTCTTGGTCTTCAAGTACAACAACTTGAAAATGGAACTTTCATTCATTAAAACAAGTATGTCAAAACACTTTTGAAAAAAATGACATGAACGATTGTGAACCATGTGCTACCTCCATGAGTACAAGCAAACCATTCATATTTGATGAAAAAATGATTTGATAGATCAGACACTTTACAGACGTATGATTGGGTCATTTATGTACCTAACCTCATCAAGACCCGATATTATGTTTGCAACTCGTGTCTGTGTAAGATATCAAGCATCACCTAGAAAGTCAAATTTAGTAGTTGTAAAAAGGATATTCAGATACCTCGAAGGTGCTCCCACACTTGGTATCTAGTATCCAACTAATGGAAACATTGAGCTTTTAGGTTTCTTAGATAGTGACTTTGCTAGATGTCACAAAACAAGTGTCACACCTGTTTGATGGTGGAAAGGTGAGGTGTAACTTGATCGGTTTTCATCGCATATGATATGAGTAAACAACTATATGAAACAAAACATGCACGATGTTCATCCATTGCCATAGTTAAAAGTTAGTCATAAGTGTTTAATAACAAAAGACAACGCAAGTTATAATGGTTTACAAAAGACTTGTTCAAAATATAGTTTTTAAAACTTAAAGGCTTTGCATCCTATATCTCGTTCGAAGACGGAATATATCGACCAAACCCTCTAAAATAGGATGACATCGTATTCTTGATAATCTTGACATCTTGTAACCAATCGAGAAAAGATCCACTTAGTTGCCTGAAATACATGTAAGTTTAAACCATCAACAAAAGTTGGCGAGTTATTGTGTTTTGTGTTCACATCAAATGAGTCTTAAAAACATTTGAAAATTTATATGTGAAAACGTGGTATGTAAAGCGTCAATGAACTTATTGATCATTAATGTTTGCAAGGATATTAATATGTGTGACGACATAGGAAGCACTCAACCCTAGATGATTTAGTACCGGTCCACCTGGCGGGGACAACAAAAGCACTCCATGCGGCCGCACAAGGACCCATGAGTGGGGCTCACCCGTGCCCGATAGATCTAGCCCTTTTGTTCCTTGGTCTTATACAAGATTAACGGCGTTTAAGAGATACCCTATTCGCACATGATCCAGGTATTTCATTCCATAACTAAACCATATCATCGTAACATGTATTCCCCCGAGAATCGTAAAACCGTAAACATTTAAGAGAAAAGGGGGAAATGAGCTCACAGTTTTGCGTCCAAAAGATTGTGCTAGCAAACGGTGTTTTGAAGGCGTGAGTCAACCTACAAGTGTTCTATACCATTAGACACTTAGGTCTCTACTAGACCATGTACACGTTGCTCATCTTGAAAGTTATTGTATTTGTATTTGTTATATATTTGGAACCCTTGTGTATTTTAATATGTTGGCATTTCTTTCGTGTGTATGCTTTTAATATATATATATACACCTCTTATATATAATTTGTATTCATAGTGTGTATGAACGGGCCTCGGCCTTCATGAGTCTTCGTGCCTCGCATGAGTATAAGTGGGCCTAGCCTATGAGAGTCTTTGTGCCTTGCCCAAGTGAGAATGGGTCTAGCCCATTTGAGTCTCCGTGATCCACACGGTGTGAGTGGGCCTAGCCCATTAGCGTCTTCGTGCTACGCACGGCATACGCTCATTACGTGTAATATACATACTTCAAATATATATTTTTAAGTTCAGTGAACCTCGTTCACATGTATAAATACATTCGGTTCGAGCGTGTATATTTGTTTCACAGATATATATATATATATATATATTATATATATTATCTAGATATAATAGTTAAAATATATATATTTTAAACATCGTATTTACGTCAATGCACGTGTACTTTCTTGCGTATTTATACGTATATACCGTGTGTGTATATATATATATTTTACTTATATATTTTATTATCAGTATTTATGTCGTATTTATACGTATTTGTGTACATGTACATCTTTTGTATTCTTGCCATTCCACCAAGTGCATTATTATATGTATTTTTATACGTATTAGTATACTTGTATAATTATATATTTACACTTAGTAATTATTTACTTTATACTTTCCAGAGTTTAGATGAATTTAAAATATATATTTTCGTGTCGAGAGTGTCCGAGTGCCGTAGGTAAGATGTGCACGCTCCTTTTCGTTATGGTGCTTATATTTTATTTTGCGTTGATTATAAATATATATATATATTATTCTGTCAATATATATAGTTACATGACGGTTTGTCCGATGTCCAGTTGTCCATTGTCTGTATCGCGTTTAAGGATATAACATAAGTTTGTCCGTATACGTATTTTATGTGTAGTAAATCTTGCAAGTATTTTGAGGGTTTACTTTATATGGTATGTATTTGTATTTAGTTAGTATTTTTCTTAACATCTAATACATACACATAACACACTTATACATATACACCAAATGTATTTTCTAAACATATATATTTTCACCCTAATATACATAAATATATAAATGTATGTATGTATATGTATGTATGTATGTATGTATTTATATATATTTATAAATTTTCATTTTTAACTTATAAAAATGTGTTTAAGTACTTAAGAAAATAATTTAGGAGTTTAGGACTTAAACTTTTCCATCAAACTTGTCTAACCATGATTAAGGTCACTAATGACACTTAGTCATGTTAATCACCCCTTAATTACACCTTAATCACGATTAGGTTTTTTAGAAAATTTCGTTATAGTTTCCCTTTAAAATATGGTGTTTTCCACATTTTAAAAATGTATTTTCAAATCATATTTAAGTCCAAAATCAACACAATCTCAATTCAAGTTCATATCAATTTTGCATGTAAGAAAATAACACAATACCTCTCGATTTTCCCATGAACTATATATATTTTTAACATGAACTTCTAAAATATATTTTAACAAGACCTTTAAAACCAACATATTTTCTTATGATTTTTCGCCTAGTTCATCTATTTAACAAACTTATTTAGGCTACCTTTTAAGATCAATTTAAATCAATCATGATACTTCTTTTAAGAACTATACTTGTTAAAAAATCATTTTAAGCTTATTATTTAAGTTCATGGTTTATAAAGATGATGATCTTGTTAGATCTAAACATCTTGATGTTAACCATGATTATACAACATCATACATTTAAACATCCTACTTTAACATAATCAACAAGATTATACTAACTAGCTCACAAGAATTAACATAAGCAACATGTTAATACTTTATTTTTGTAAGTTTTTAAGTTATATTTAGAGTTTTAAGCTTTGATTTTTATGGAGTTCAAGATGAACAAATTATACACTAGCCTTCTACATAATATAACAAGTATAAAAATGACAAAAAGTGGTCTTACAACTAGTACAAGACTAAGGAAACTCTTAGATGAAGGTGATGAAGATGATGTAAAGATGTGAAATCTCCAAATGCAGAATCAAGCCTCCTAGTGTGCATCCATGACTTGTAACCTCCTTAAATCATCTTGAATTAGGCTTGTTATGCTCAAAATGTGCTTGGTTTTTTAAAGAAAATGGGTGTAGTATGTGTGTATATGTGTCGTAGGTAGAGAGATATATGAAGGTGTTTGATTGTTTTTGAAATGTTGAGAATGAAGGTGTGATAAGGTGGTAAGTTGGTGAATGCCCTTATGTATCTTACACTCTCATTTAGTCAACATAAAATTTCCTTCACTATGCTTTCTTATCCTTCCAACCATCATATAATATTAGATGTAGATAGAAGTATGTGGGGCCCCATGTGGCCGAATTTCGTGAAGAATGGATGGGCTTTTATAATTTTTTCTTACCATTAGACATGTGCAAACATATGTGTTAGTTTTAGATATTTATGTCATTTATGGAATCCTTGCATCGTTAGGCCACTAATCATAGCTTAGGGCAGTAACTAGTCTTAAGTAGCTCAATAGGTTAGTGGATTAGGCATTAGGATGATAAAAATATCACTAGTTTGTGCGTCGGTTCGAAACCGGATAATATGTGAAAAGGGCGTCGTAATACCAGAAGCGATGCCTTGAACAATTATTTGATACCATCAAGATTATTTATGACGTTTAGTATTATTTACAAGCTTTATTGGCATTGTAAATGCTGAATTTTTGTGTCCCGGACAAATATTAGTGCTAGTTATGGCGCGGTTCGGACCAATTATGAATGCAAGCATTATCCGAAAAGTAAGAGTATTATGGCAAGTGGTACCCCTAAATTGGGTTTTTAGTATATACATTTGTGACGATACGCTTTCGTATAGTTCGTTAGTTGTTCGGACAGTTTTCAAAACTAGCTGGCATGAATAGTGTGTTAAGTGACTTGTGTTTTTCAGCATTTTGCCAACATATTCGGACATAGTTTATTGTTTTCTCGCGACGCGACAAAAGTAACATTACCATTTGTAAAGTTTAAACATGTCCTACAATTGCTAGACTTTGTATGACCTAATCATGCACAAGTTAAGCCATAAATGAATGCAATTTAATGTATAATTAATTGTTAAGTTGTACAGATTTACCATTAATTTTGCCGGTTGTCACCACAAGGAAGTTAACATCATGAGGCTGCGAATTCCAAGGTAATGACTTAGTCTCATGGCAAAGCAAAAAGAAAACACCAGTCTCTAACTCTACAGCAGAGGTAAAGTATATAGCAGCTGCTGCAAGTTGCACTACACAACTCATGTGGCTTCTTGATTTTGGTATAACTGCTTTAACGACACCACTGCTATTGGATAGTCAAGCAGAAGAAAACATTATCAAGAACCCAGTGTCTCATTAAAAAACAAAGCACATTGACATTCATCATCACTTTGTAAGAGATTGTTACGAAAAGGATTGATTTAACTACATCATGTTCCCACTGAAGATCAATTAGCATATATGTTCAGAAATGCATTGGACACATCTACTTTTGAAAGATTGATCTCCATAATTAGGATGTTAAATAGAGACTAAAAGTATTTTTCAGTTTTTCTTTTGAATAAAAACATTAAGATGTTATTTTGAAAAATAAAAAAATATTGTTCTTAAAACAAAGAAAAGGTTGTTAAAATCAACAAAAACAAAACCTTTGTTCAAAGGAGTGTAACTTCTGTTTTCAGTGATTCAAAACTTTGTTTAACCTTGGTTAACCATTGTTTATGACAAAAGAAGCATTGGCCACGTCATCGCCACTACTGAAAAACCCTATACAACCTAAACCAAACAGAGTTTATCCTTACCAGTGTGAAAAACTCTTAAATTTCAAACTTTCCCTGTTAAACAATCAAAAAGATTTTCATTCCTCAATCAAAAGATTATCTAACCATTAGATTCTCATAATATTTGACCTATTTTCACAAACAGTGCAACTTTTATGCTAGTGTGATAATTATTATCAAAGCGAATACCACCGCACCTAGCTCGAGGTCGTGGGTGGTATAATTTTTCTCGTGTGCCTTCAATTGTCAAGACGTGTACGTGATGACTTTGTCTCATTGCATCAACACGCAACCGAGACCTGATGTGATGCATCAGAACAAACCACGAAGTCTTTGGTACCATCGGGTAAGGATAGGATAGGCGCCTCACAAAATTTATCCTTTAGTAGCTGGAAATCCGCCTCTTGTTTCTTGCTCGAGTCACACTTCTTATCCTTTTTGCGTTAGAGACATTAGCAGCCGAGCAACTTTTTAAAAAATCTCTATAGATCTCCGATAATAGCCCACTAATCCCAAAAATTGTTGCACTTGTAGGAGATTCCCAATTCTTGATCGCCTCAATCTTGGATGGATCAACATGAATTTCTTTCTTCAAAAGCTCCAAAGTAGCTCGTAAGTGTTGCTCGTGCTCATCCTTCGATCGTGAATATATTAGTATGTCATCAATAAATACAGTTACGAATTTATCCAAGTGTCGCTTACACACAGACTTCATAAGGTCCATGAACACCGCCGGTGCATTTGTTAAGCCGAATGGCATAACAAGAAACTCGTAATGATCGTAACGAATTCGAAAAGCCGTCTTAGGTATAATTTCTTCTTGTATTCTCAATTGATGGTAACCCGACCTTAGATCAATCTTGGAGTTTATTCAACTCTCGAGCCTTGTAATTAGATAAATCTTGGAGCTTATTCAACTCTCGAGCTTTGTAATTGATCGAACAAATCGTTAATTCTCGGTAGAGGGTATCGGTTCTTAATAATGAGTTTATTCAACTCTCGATAGTCTATACACATGCGAAAGCTCCTGTCCTTCTATAACGAATAATACCGGAGCTCCCCAAGGTGAGAAACTCGACCTAATGAATCCTTTATCTAACAACTCTTGAAGTTGAGTAGATTGTTCTTGCATCTCGGATGGAGCTAATCGATATGGAGACTTCGCCACCGGTGTCGCTCCCGGAACCAAATCGATGCGATATTCCACTTGGCGTTGTGGAGGCAGTCTCGGAAAGACTTCTTGGAACTCTTTCACGACGAGGATGTCCTCCAGCTCCGGCTCCTTGGTTTTCCTTGTCGACTAGTGAGCGAGGAAGGCTATGCAGCCTTTTCGGAGACACTTTTGTGCCTTCATGCAGTTAATAATTCGTAGGGGTGTCTCATGTTTCTCTCCATGGATTACAAGTGTTTGTTTGTTAGGTAAGGGGATGCGAGCATTTTCTCGTGACAAACCACTTCTGCCCGGTTTTCGGACAACCAATCCATGCCGACAACCACGTCAAAACAACCCAAATGAACGGGTAAAAGATCAGCAATAAATTTTCACGCTCCCAGTTCAAGTGTGCAGCCCTTAATAATTTCTCCCGATTCGACTAATTTTCCGTTCGCCACTTTTATAGAATAAGGGACGTCTAATTTACTCAACTCTAGGCCAAGTATATTTTTAAATTCTATAGATATAAAACTAAAGTCGGCGCAAGTATCAAATAGAACGGATGCAAAATGTTGGTTTATAGGAAACGTACCTGTGACCACATTCGGGTCTTGGCGTGCATCCTTGGCTCCTATCACAAAAGCTGTCCCACGAGCTTGGATTTCCTTCGGCCAATCCTTCCGATAATGCCCTTTGTCTCCACAACTATAACAACCTTGCCCTTTTTCCATTTCCATTCCCACCTTGATTGTTATTACCATTACCACCTTGGTTTCCATTACCGCCCTGGTTTTCATGACCACTTCTAGTACCCACCCAACATGTTTCTTTGCGGTGCCCGACCTTGCCACACTTATGACATTTGGCATTCTTGCAAGGGCCCAAGTGGTGATATCTACATTTATCAAATTTGGGCAAGAAGCCTGAATAACCCTTACGCCAGTTATATTTGTTGCTACAAAAGCCTTAGCTTCCCTCAGTGGGTTCACTTCTCTCCGCTTGTTAGAACTATTGTTATTCTTGTTGTTATTCACTCAAGTACCCTTCTTAAAGTTTTAAAACTTTTGTTTTCCATCACTCGTAGACTCCACATGAGTCTCCTCCTTGTTAGGACCAGTCCTTGACAACTTCCCAAAACGAACATCCTCCTAAGTGAGACTTACAACCAGATCAATTGCCTCACTGATAGTAGCAGGCCTAGAAGAAGTAACCAAGCTCAAAATCTCAGGAGCAAGTCCCCAAATGTATATCTCGATTCTCTTGAACTCCGGTTCCACCAGATATGGAACAACTCTTGACAAGTCATGAAAACATTGTGGGTATCCTGCAATATAAGCCCCGATCATTTTCAAATTCTAAAACTCGGTCTCTAGTTTTTGAATTTGGCCCTTGAACAATATTTCTTTCTCATCAACTCCTTGAGTTTTTTCCATGTCATAGCATAAGTAGTTTCTTCCCCCTTTGGTCTGAACTTGAAGGTTCTACCATGATAGTGCTCCATCTACGAACAACACAGTAACATAGTGACCCTTAGGTCGAGAGGACACTTGCTCATTCTTATGACCGAGTCGGTCTTTTCAGTCCAGCGCACAAATGCTACCGCACCTCCGGTGCCATCGAAATTCAGAGGCTTGCAGCCTAAAAACTGCTTGTATGTGTAACCTGAAACATTTGTATGAACAGATCATGAATGAGCATTGTCAAAAGCACCAATAGAATAAATGAGAGTATTGTATGGTGTCATAGATAACCAAATATTATTGGTAGTCTCCAGATGAACCTCCGGTTCCAGCGTTGTGCTCGGTGCGGTTAGTGGATCATAATAGAAGATCCACATAAATTGTACATGGAAAGAATATAAAACAAACTTTAGGCAGATTTAGGATTTGCAAGATCCTCTATCACTACCGAGCACTTCCGACCTATTTTCATATTGTACCTGTAGATTAGTCTTTTGAAACTACGTCAGCTTTCGTTGGTAAATACACCCAACGACTCATTTTGAAAACATTTCGAAAATGTTTTAAGTGCGTATTAGCACAAAAATTCTTTTTATAACTTGGGTTAATTGACCGTCCAACCTTGTTAACAGATTTACATGTTTGTCATACATACGGGGCTTGGCACGAAAACCAAGACACAATTAACTTACACACCACTTTGGACTCACGAAGGAGTCAATTCCTCCCAACCTTATGGGAATGCATAATTGAGCGTCTATCGGGTGTGTGCCTACACCCTCGCTAAGATCGTGGCCATTTCGATTGTAATGAGCCGAGGATATCCAGGACACGGTAGTTAACCCCCGATGTTTAAATTATCAAACAAAACTGATTAAAACAGAATATGCGGATTTCTATTCTGAACCGGCGTTCGATTAATCCTATTTCCGACCAAGCGGTAATAATTTACCGTAACCCAAGCCTGTATAGGGGAAATAAGTCGAGAGTATTTACCTGAGCTAGTCTTCTTTAATTTTTAATCACTCAGCCGTACACAAAAAGGACTAAGTGCAGATAGCATTTACCGGCAAGTCTCTAGTCTGGATTATGGCATAAACTAACCAGTTAAATACTAACGGTCTTATTTAAGTTATAGACTTAGACCGACCAGCGTACTTGATCAAAACGTATGACTCTAGATTAAACGATGATCGGATAGAATGTAATTTAATCCCAACAAGTACCTTGACTTGTTTAAAATGGGTAAACTATAAACATTCTGGATTTGAAACTTAAACCCGTTTCGGTTAATTTCTGAAAAAGAGTTACATATACGTAACCGTGTGCATATTAGCGATATCGGGTACCGTATAAGTCATGGAAAAGTTCTATATGCCATTATACTTTAAATAAGTTAAGATATCAGTAGGATATCAACTTGTATCCCCGTTAAGGTTTTAAAACGAAACTATGCCTCATAAGGGCATTTTTGGTAATCTTATACCGTAATAAAGGAACTTGAATATAATTTTAATAAGTATTATGGAAAAATACTTTATTTATGATATTATATCAGTAGGATGTCAATTATATGTGTAAATTATCCTTTATGACCAAACTATGCACCGAAGGGGCATTTTGGTCATTTTACACATAATTTATAATTTATTTGGGATTCTGAATTTATAACATGTATCTACTGTAAATATGTTTAAATTAAGTTTTAAAATTAGTAGGTAAAGTCTTGGTCAATAATATGGTTTAAAACCATACTATGCGCCGAAACGGCGCTTATGTCGTAAAATGACGTTTATAAGTGATGTTTACGAAAACTGACATTAAGGTCAGATTAAAATGTTTAAAATTGTTATTTAATATAACATATCAGTAGGTAAATGATTTACCTTGAAAATATTTGATTAAAACCATTTTATAAGACATACAGGCTAAAACCGTCATTTATCGACATAGTTTAAGGACTTGCTTCAAAACTTAGTTTATGACTTGGTTTAACATCCCAAATAATCCTACTTATAATATTACATCAGTATGAAACTCATTTTTAAGTTTATTATCAGTTAAAACCTTGTTTTGTTCAAAAAGGGCATTTTGGTCAAAAATGGCATAATTATGGAACTTGCGCATAAACTTAGATTCTGATTATGATCATGAACCTCAGAGGGTTATGATATATTAAATTACGATCATAATGCAACTTTAGATCAGTAGGTAACTAATCTATATCGGGTGAATCGAAAGTCAAAGAAGAAGTCAAACTTCACGACTTTTGGTTGCGAACCGACCCTAGAACTGAAATTGACGAGCCGAACATGTTCTTACATGTTCTAATAATTATTACCAACTTGTTTAAGTGTCAAAACAGGTTTCATAACATCTATAAGATCAATTTATAATTTTTTCCGAAAAATGGCCTGTTTGACTTTTTAATATCATAACTTTGACCCGTCAATTGGTCTAGGAAATGTGATCTTCAGGAGGTGCCCTTTATAAGGATAACACCTACCTTATTACGATCACTTAGCCATGTTCATTTCGAACATTGGCTGGACCATAATGGTCTTAACCGAAAGTCAAAGCGTTTTCTGTAAAACGCTTGACTTTTGGCTATAAAAGCATATAAACGAAAATGCAAGAGCAAGGAACACTTAGAAGAGGTTCCTACAATACAAGAGAACTAAGTTGGATGCTCCTTTCAGCTAGGAACTTCCAGATGAGGGAGAAAAGTTATGGTTTAGAAAGGTGCAGGTTGGAATGAAGCACTTGAACACCTATTTATAGTTGGAGAACTCAAAGGAGGTGAAGCTAGGTGTTTAGGGGTGTAAGAAGAAGCTTACAAGTGTCCCAAAACGTGGCATAGCAGTTTAGAGAAGCCATGGTTTCGAATTAATGGTTTTGGAGTTTTGCTTGGTCCCCAAACAAAACTTTCTGCTGCAGAGCCTTTCTCGCGCCCCGCGAGAGACCCAGGCCTGGTCTCTCGCAGCCCGCGACCGCTCTAATGTCAGTTTCAAAACTTGATACTTTTAACCCCTTAACTTATTAAAGATTATAAAAACCTATTTAAATACCTTTTTGGCACTCTTAGCCCTCCGTAGCCAATACTTGACATACCCGGGATTATGCCTAGACATTGTGGAGCTCTTGGTTCGTTAAAGGTCACTCAGAGGTATAAATTAATATGTTGACACTTTTAATCCCTCCATTATCTAACTTTCACATATTTACAAAATTGAACTCTCTCGTCCAACAAATGGCACGTACAAGAGTTTAGGACTCCACAAAGGATCACTTAGAGGCTTATGGTAAGCATGTTGATTCCGATGTCACTCAGAGGTTGGGCATGTTGACATATCAGTATCTCAGAGGCCAAATTTCAAGCATGTTGCCATATCAGTCACTCAAGTGGCTAATGATTTAAGCATGTTGAGATATCAGTCACTCAAAGGCTGTTTTTTATGCATGTTGACATCGGATCGTCACTTAGAGGCTCAGATTGAGCATGTTGACGCCTTTAGTCCTTATCGGTCTTTAACAGACTACATTTAAAAATACAATACGTGTCACTATACTATTGGACACGATTTTACAGGGTGTTATATCCTCACCCCCTTAAAGAAATCTCGACCTCAAGATTTTATTAAAAAAGATGGGGGTACTTTTGTCGCATAGTGGACTCAACCTCCCAGGTATACTCGGGACCTCTAAAAGCGTCCCACTTAACCTTTACTATAGGTATCATTTTTCGTTGGAGCTTCTTAACCTGTCGATCCTCAACCGAAATTGGTTTCTCAACAAACCTCAGGTTTTCATCTATCTGCACATCTTTGTGTGACATTTCTAGCGACTCATCGGCTAGACATTTCTTAAGATTAGATATGTGGAATACAACATGGATTCCACTAAGCTCCTCTGGAAATCTGAGCTTATAAAGCCACAATACCGACACATTCGACTATCTCGAATGGTCCAAAATATCTTGGGCTCAACTTGCCATTCTTTCCAAAACGCATCATACCTTTCCAGGGTGATACCTTCAGCATGACCTTGTCCCCTACTTGGAACTGAAGAGGTTTACGCCTCTTGTCAGCATAGTTTTTTTTTCCTATCCCTGGCAGTTTTGAGACGATCACGGATTTGTACAATCTTTTCCGTGGTCTCCAGGACAATCTCTGGTCCTGATAGTTGGGCTTCCCCAACTTCTGCCCAGCATACGGGCGTTCTACATTTTCTCCCATACAAGGCCTCAAAAGGAGCAGCCTTGATGCTTGTATGATAACTTTTATTGTAGGAGAATTCTATTAAGGGTAAGTGGTCATCCCAACTTCCGCCTAAATCAATCACACATGCCCTAAGCATGTCTTCCAGAGTCTAAGTAGTACGTTCACTTTGACCATCAGTCTGTGGATGGTAAGCCGTACTAAAGTTTAATCGTGTGCCTAACGATTGTTGGAAACTTTTCCAAAAGACTTCAAGGCAAAGAAGGTCTGGAAGAAATGCAAGACAACCAACTACCATCTCTTCTACAACCACTGCTGCAGCCACTGCTAATGTACACTCTATCAACCCTAACCACAGTAGATGTTAGGACAAATGTTGTGACAGCAGATGCTGGAACAGCAGATGTTCCAAAAGATATTATTCAAACCACTGCCCTAATCACATTTCCAACCTTAACCGAACCACTACCCGCACTATCCCGAATTTCCACACATCCACCTTCTCCAAAAATTAAATTCCAACAAAAATAAAAACTTTTGTTGTTGATGATGATGAAGAGAGCCAATCACCACTCCCTACTTCATCACATTCCACTCCACAACCATCCTCATCACTGCCACATTTTGAAACCCCACTTCCCCCATTTCCAATCATGCACTTATCATCTTCGTTTCTTCCTATGGGTGCACTCTACTCTTTAGAAATTTTTGCAGTTAAAGGAGGGATTGAAGCTTTCTATAAGACAGAGGATCCAAAAAAGAGAGATTTTCCTTCCTTGCTGGGGTATCGAAAGCCTATGAACCTTGATGAAGATCTTAAATTAAAGGCTAGACAGGCTGAGCACATTGCAAAAGACAAATCAAAAGATAAAGATGACAGGGCTTTACAAATCTCCTTGTAATATCAACTAAGCAAAGTGAGAATTATCGAAGAATTTGCTAAGGAGCTGAGTAAATCTATGTCTGAACAGCCAACCACTACTGATCCTTAATTGAAAGAAGATTATCTAGATCATGTAATGAAGCATAAGCCTTACAAAGCAACAAGGGCACAATTTAAAGATTGGTCGGCAAATGAGCTAAAGGAAGAAATTGAAAGAATTCATTCTATGTCAAGGATCCTTCAAAGAAGCCTACTCCTCCTGCTTGGAAAAAGGCCAAACTTGAAAGCCAAGACCATGTTCTCAAAATTAAAAGAATGAAAGCCGAACTTGTTGATGCTTTATATGGAACAACAAGGCAGATTGCTAGATGGCCAAAATCAAAAGTGGTAGATACCTACAGAAGGTTAGGAGAATTAAGGAAGAAAGATCCTTCTATCCCAAGAAATCCAATCTATCAACCACTGCCCCTAAATAGACCCTTGCTCCTAAAAGATCAACTTCAACCTCTAGCTTATCCACCATTGCCTTAAATCAAGCAAAGAGGCAAAAGCAGATGGAAGAAGAAGATCAAAGGATGCATGAAGAATTGAGAAAGGAGGGCATAAAAAATCAAATTTTGTATCACACAGATGCTGCAAGAGATAAGCTTAGAGCCTCAATTTCTACACTTGTACGCAGACCAACCTCACCGAACTCATCAAAAATAACCCTACTCCCAAGAAAACCATCTGACTCAAAAATTATAAAATGGAAGTCTAACAAAGACAACCATGAATTAATATTGCTCAGGTCAGATGTTAGAGTTCAAAAGATAAAGATGAAGGAAGCATATGTTCATATGTTCTGAATGTAGTTGATCTCCAAGACTTGCTGAATCTTGAACTTGAAAGGGTTGCAGAAGACATGATTGCCCTGGACTTTGAACTTCAGTTCAAAGGCCAAATAAGGGAATCATTGATGAGGAATAAAGATTAGTAATAATTTTTTTTTGTTTTGGCATCATCTATTCTAGGGGAGATTGTTGGAATTGAACCCTACAAAAGAACAAATGATAGATAGCCAAAATATACTACAACCTCTGATCCTAATAATAATATAACATCTGCCCAAGGTCTGCCATAGCAAAACTCTATTGAAGACAAAGCTCTGCTAGAATCTAAAGCTAAAGGTCTGCCAAGGCAAAACTCTTCTAAAGACCAACAAAGGATGTCTCATCAGTGTTTTCTATCAGTCCTTGTAATGTTTAGTTTATAGAAGTTGCTAGCTTAAACTATGATGTTAGTTTGTTATTTTTGTTAAGTGTCACTTTCATGCTGACATCATCATAAGAAGATGCTCACTGGTTTGGATTGTAGTACAAATAGAACAGTGCCTGTACTGTTCTATTTGATCACTTTCGTCAATTATCTATCTAACATATATTCCTTACATTCTGTACGAATAAATCAGTGATCTTAGGCAGAGGGGGAGATTGTGAGTTATATGCAAGTAATTATAATTAGGAAAGCATGGCAATGAAAACAATCTCTCGACTATTATAAATTAAATTTTATCATTCCATTGCATGTTCATCTGATTTATCTTCTTTCATTTATCATTTTTAGAACTTTCATAAACAGTTTCAAACTCAGATCCTAACAAGCAAACTATAAAACAGTTTCTACAAATAAGTAAAGAAGATAAAGCAACAGGTTTGGACAAACAAATGGCGGTAAACATTCACCTTAACACAATTGCTAAGCTAAAAAGTGATTTAGAAATTATGAGAATTGAAACATAAAGAGTTAATAAGCTGTTGATTAGCTATTCGACTTCTTCATATGTCATTAACCATATTCTTCCTAAACAATCAGAAAATCTCAAAAAGGAAGAAAATGATAATGTTTCTCAAAACAAAGGTATGAGTTACAATCGAGTTCTACCACCCATGTGGAAAAGTTATTCACGAAAAAAACCACCTAGGGTGGAAAAGACACTCAATTTAAAACTTAAAATTGAAACGAACACTGATTTGTCTGAGAATATCGATGTAACTTACCCCAATCTGATAAAGAGTGTAAGTCAGATGTTGTAAAAAACTATGGTTGGAAATATTTTGGGAAGTGATAGCACTGAGTTTGAGAGTGCTGAGTCTAATTTGGAAAAGACTAATTCAAGTTCATCTTCTGAAAATAAAGAAAGTTTTCATAAGAATTATCTAAAAAATAGAAAAAACAAATTCCAAGAATGTGAGAAGCCACCTCACGTTTCTTACTTTTTTTTTCTCATGTCTATTATGGCACATGAAATTGCAACATTAAATAGATATATGACATGCCTTTATATATAAAAATATAAACATTATAAATTACATATGGGTATGCATCATGAAGTCTAAAATTCAAGACCAATCCAAACAAACTACAACCTAATACTACACCACTTGTGTAGACGTTCAAGTCACCTCATGACGCAGAACAAAATGATGCATATATTTAAGCAAATATATTTTTGTTAACATATATTCAAATATATAAGGCCTAGTAATTACAAATTTGCAAATGGTTATGTCATATAAATATACAAACAAAGTTAAAAAAGAGTAAACCTTGCAAACTGTTGTTGGCAGAATTTCATGGTCCGATCTAGAGGAATTATATATTTTGGAGAAGTTTATATTTAACACAAGGTTATAGTGTTCATAATATATATATATATATATATATATATATATATATATATATATATTATAGGGGAAGGTTCATTTGAGAAGAAATTTATTGTGAAAAGAAAAAGAAGAAAGGACATAATGGTAAAACATTAAATAGTTTATAACTCCTCTCATTAATTATGCTAAACCCTTGTCATTAGAGTCTACTTAATGACGATTTAAGTTACTAATCGCGTTTAGTCCCCTAATCACCCCACTAATCATGTTTTAATCGCGATTAGATTTTTAGAAAATTTCGCCATAGTTTCCCCTAAACTATGGCATTTTCTACGTTTCAAAAACGTATTTAAAACCTGTTTAAGCTCATAATTATCATCAACAATCCATCTAATATTTGTTTTACATTATAAATCTATCATCATCCATGACTTTTATTGGTAAAAATACTAGTAAATCAAGAGGGTTTTCAATATTTATTAACCATTTCAAATCACAACTTTAGCATGTTGTTTTAGTTAAGTTCATGCATTTAACCCCTTGATTACTACACATCTTTAAGGTGATTACAACTTAAATACAAGGTTTTCAAAATTATCTTTAAGTTGTAGTATTTTTCATGGATGATGTAGTTGATGATCTTGTTTAGATTTAAACCTTATCATGTTTAACTCTTCATTTTTATACTAAATCACACAAGATCATCCAACTTTTATATCATACTTTTAACATAAACAACTTCAACATGGTAACTAACTATCATAAACATATAATCAACACAAAACAAACAATATTCAATGTTATTATTATGATGTGTGTTAGGGTTTTTGGTTTATCTTTCTTGATTTTCAAGATGATCAACTTGTACACTAATAATCTAAGCATAAAAATAAGCTAGATTATGGATGAGTTTAGCTTACAAAGGGTGCACAAGTTTCTTGATGATTATGGAAGGAAATGAAGCTCTTTAAGAAGCCCAAATGATCTCCATCCTTGCTAGCTTCTTTAGTAGACTTGATTAGGCTTTAAGATGTATAAATTGTGGTGTTTTTGGGTGGCCAAATGGTGGTTCAATGGTGGTGGTGTTGAGGCGTGAACAAGGGGAAGAAAGGAAGGGGAAAATGTTGCAACTTTGTGAAGAAAAAAATGATGAACATTTGTTGAAAATGATGATATATATCTAATCTTTCATTCAAGATCATCACACATCAAGAGCATACTTAAGAACTTCAATTTTTCAACAAAATCAAATGGCATGGGGCCCACTTGTAGCCGTTAATTGGAGAGGGGGTAAACTGTAACTTCTAATTTTTACACATGTTAAAAAATAGATATTTTGGTCATTTGGCTAAGTATGGCGATTAGGGTTAATGATCTAGCATCTTAAGCATAAGACTTGAGTTTAGGGTGTATTTACATGGTAGTTAATCCACATGATTCTCCAATATAAGTTTCGGATGACGGATACGCCGCTAGATCGCTCATCGTCGTAATAATCGCTAATAAACGAAACTATTTATTTAGTACCGGAATCTTTTGTTTTCGACCACCACAATTAATATGGCGTCTACTTAGTGCATTTCTGATCCAAAAATATGCATGACTAGTTCGCTAGACGAATATAGGATGGCCGAAATGTCTTTCGTTCGATCGTTCAATCGATATCGGCACTTTTATGTTCTGCGGTCAAACTTTTCCGAAAGTTGTGTTTCCGTGACCTCATGTTAGTTGAATGGATTCCGAGTTTCAAATGAGGCCTAACTAGTTCACTAGATGCCCGGATGAGGCTATCGGCCACTAAAATATTCGTCGTTTCGACAATCGGCCGTTTTCCGGTCGAATTGTGCATTGTTTGACGAATGAACGGAAACGATGTCTTTTGTGCATTCTTGCTATTCTCAATTTTTTAGGATGATTAATCTTGTTTTATTCTTATTCTTACATCTGGAATCCTCCGAATTAGTCTTGCGGACAAATCGCCATTTGTCGCCTTTTTGTTTGAAGCGGACAATTTTTCAATTTAGGCGTCATACCGGAAAAGTAATGGTTGATATCAATATGTGTTTTCATTTGTATATGGACTCAGGTAGGGCATCAACATGCCGTTATTTCTTGTTCTGATTCGTTTTAGCGGGTTTACCAACACAGTTAGTGTCACCGCAATTAGTGCGCCCAACACTTTCTACCAACACTTTTAGGGCATTGTTTTGGTTTGTTTCGCGTCATAACGGAAACCAGTATATGTTATGATCAGATTTACTTACCCTAATAACGTACGACTCAGTTATGAAATTAAATTACGATAACTATGCATGAGATTATAATATGAAATTAGTGATTAAATTGTACGGAATTATCGGTTTGTCACATCCACTGAAGGAGTCTTCTCGAATAGGTGGGGGTATTTTGACTTGATTTGATCTTCACGCTCCCTTGTATACTCGGGATTGTGACGCGAATTCCAGCGAACCTTCACCAGTTTGATTTGGTTTCTTCTTGTCTTTTGGACCTTCCAGTCCATGACTTCAACTGGTTCTTCGGTGGATTGTAACTTGTCATCAACATGAATCTCATCTGCTAGAATGACGCCTGTGTCATTAGTCGGACTTTTCTTCAGATTGGACACATGAAATGTGTCATGCACGTTATTGAGTTCCTCTGGCAGTTTTAACTTGTAGGCCATTGTACCAATCTTTGCCAGAATTTTTAAAGGTCCAATATATCTCGGGTTGAGCTTTCCGCGCTTCCCGAACCTTGCTACGCCTTTCCAAGGTGAGACCTTTAACAATACCTTGTCTTCGACCTCGAAGGATAATGGTTTGCGTCTCCGATCCATGTAGTTCTTTTGTCTATCTCGGGCCGCTTTGATACGCTCACGTATCTTAAATATCGTGTATGTGGTCTCTTGTACTAGTTCAGGACCAATGAGTTGTCTTTCACCGACTTCCGCCCAACATAATGGCGATCGACACTCTCGTCCATATAGTGCTTCGAATGGAGCGGCCTTGATACTGGTGTGATAACTGTTATTGTAGGAAAACACCAACGATAAATGAGTATCCCGGTTTCCGCCTAAATCCATCACACAAGTCCGAAGCATGTCTTCTAATGTTTGAGTGGTTCGCTCGCTCTGACCATCGGTCTGCGGGTGAAAGGCTGTGCTTAAATCCAAGCGAGAACCAAATGAATTTTGAAATGATTGCCAGATCCATGACACAAAGCGACCATCTCTATCAGAGAATATCGAGATTCGCACTCCATGACGTGCCATGATTTCTTTAAGATACAATTCAGCTAACTTCTCATTACTGTCTTTCTCACGGATGGGTAAGAAGTGAGCTGATTTGGTTAACTGATCAATGATAACCCAGATCATGTCATGACCTCGAGAGGTCCGTGGTAATTTTGTAATGAAATCCATTGATATCTGTTCCCACTTCCAAACCGGGATCTCAGGTTGTTGTAATAACCCAGATGGCTTTTGGTATTCGGCCTTGACCTTTGCACTAGTTAGATATTTCCCAACATAGGTCGCAATATCTCCTTTGAGATTAGGCCTCCAATAATATTCTCTCAGATCCTGGTGTATGCCTACACCCCGTGCTTTGGTCGTGGCCATTAACTAATGTAATGAGCCGAGGATATCCAGGACACGGTCGTTAACCCCCAGTGTTTAAGTTATCAACCAAAACTGATTAGAACGGAATATGCAGATTTACTAGCCATAGTCCAGCATTCGATAGATCCTATTTCCGACAAAGCGGTAATAATTTACCATAACCCAAGTCCGTATAGGGAAAATAAGTCAAATGTATTTACCTGAACTAGTCTTGATTAAAAATGCAAGATTTAATTTCTCAGCCGTATTCAAACTGAAAAAAGTGCAGATAGCATCTACTGGAAGGCTCTAGTCTTGATTATGGCATAAGCTAACCAATTAAAATGCTAACGGTCTTAATTAAGTCATTGACTTAGATCGACTAGCGTACAAGATCAAAACGGTATAATACGCTAGATTAAGCGATGGCCGGATAGAATGTAGTTTAAATCCAACAAGTACTATGACTTGTATAATATGGGTAAACCATAAGCATTCTGGATTTTGATACTTAAAATGATAAGGTTAAACCCGTTTCGGTTAATTTTCGTAAACTAGTTACATATGCTTAATTGTACGCATATAAGCGATATCGGGTAACTGGATAAGTCATGAACAAGTTCTATATGCCATTATACTTTAAATAAGTTGTAATATCAGTAGGATATCAACTTGCATGCCCGTTAAGGTTTTAAAAATGAAATTATGCCTCATAAGGGCGTCTTGGTAATTATATACCATATAAAAGGAACTTGAATATAATTTGATGTTATGATCATAAGTATTCTGGAAAAAATAATTAATTTATGGTATAATATTATTAAGATAATGATCATATGTGTATTTTATCATTTATGACCAAACTACGCACCGAAGGGGCATTTTGGTCATTTTACTCATAGTTTCATAATTTATTTGGGATTCTGAGTTTATATTATGTACCTACTGTAAAAATATTTTAAATAAGTTTTAAAATCAGTAGGTAATAAGTCTTGGTTGATAAATTATGGTTCTAAACCATATTATGCGCCGAAACGACGTTTATGTCGAAAAATGATGATTTGTGCGAAGTTAATGAAAACTGAGGCTTAAAATCAGGTTTATATGTTTTAGATATGTTATTTAATATAACACATCAATAGGTAAAAAGGTTTGGTATAAATAGTATGATTAAAACCATTTAATGCACCATAAGGGCTTTATCGTCATTTGTCAACATAATGCAAGGACTTGTATGTAAATTCAATATATAAACTGACTTGACATCCCAAATAATCATACTTATGACATTACATCAGTAGGAAATTCATTTCCAAGTTCGTTATCGCTTAGAACCATATTTTATGTAAAAAGGGCATTTTAGTCAAAGTTGGCATAATAACGGAACTTATGCATAAACTCAGATTCTGACTATGATCATGTAATATAACCTCAGGGGGTTATGCAACATTATATTATGATCATAATGCCACCTTAGATCAGTAGCTAACTAATCTAAATCGGGTCAGAATCGAAAGTCAAAGCAGAAGTCAAACTTTGCGACTTTTGGTTGCGAACCGACCCTAGAACTGAAATTGACGAGTCGAACATGTTCTAATAATTATTACCAACTTGTTTAAGTGTCAAAACATGTTTTATAAGCTCAGATTATAATATTTCCGAAAACTGACATGTTTGACTTTTTAATATTAAAAATTTGACCTGTCCATTGGTCTAGCAAACGTGATCTTTAGGAGGTACCCTTAATAGGGATTAACACCTACCTTATTACGATCACTTAGCCATGTTCATTATAAAAATGGCCGGACCATAATGGTCTTAACCGAAAGTCAAGGCGTCTTTCGTAAACGCTTGACTTTTTGTCACACCCCCATAAAACCATCAGAGCTGGGTGTGAACTAAACTGGTATCTTCATTGCATAGCGGAAGTAACGTGAGTGCTAAGACTTTTAATAAATGAACGCCCGCTAATTACTCGAATTCCCATGGGTTCCACTATTCCAACTGTACCATACTTGTAATCATAACCTAAGAAGGAACATGCGAAAAATCAACAAAAAGTTGGCAAGTTCATAGTTTGTTTGTTTTGTTTCAATGAGTCATAAAACATTTGAGCATTTTGCATTTTGCATTCGAAAACCGGTTTGTGGGATAATAGTATCCCAAAGCATTTGAAATGTCATGACTGTATAACAGTATTAAACTGTTTTCTCATGTTGTTTGCAAATCCGTGCATATAACTGTTATGTTTATAAACCGGTAATAAAATGTTTTCTGTTATCTTTGTAAACCGGTGTTGAAACCGTAGTATGTAGTTTTCCTATGGAATCTAATGATCAATCAGTGTGTAGCTAATACACTGACTATGTGCCATAAGTAAGTAAATAACCAAACCGAGACAACTTTGTCATCAATAGGGATCACAAAAGCACTCCTAACCGGTTAACATACCAGGAGTGGAGCGTGTCTCAAACTCGTTAGATCTATACCTTTTGCACCTTGGTCACTAGGTGATTAATGGTTACTATTGTCATAATCCTACTTACGCACAGTGATCTGTTATAATCTAATCCCATAGCTACATACCAATTGTTATAAATATGTGTTATTGGGCCTAGCCCATGTTTTCCTGTCATTGGGCCTAGCCCATGTTTTCCTGTCATTGGGCCTAGCTCATGTTCTCTTGTCATTGGACCTAGCCCATGTTCTTTTGTCATTAGGCCTAGCCCATGTTCTTTTGTCATTGGGTCTAGCCCATGTTCTTTTGTAAAATTGGGGCCTCGCCCCTAGTTGTGACTATGACAATCCCGTCACTAGTCATAAAACTCATGCATGTTTCGAAAAGCTTTGTATAGCTGTGAAAATCGGTAAGTTTAGTATAAACCTTTCGTAAACCATTTGTGTTCATTGAAATCTGTTTGTAACATTGTTTAGAAATATATGAGTTTCGTTTATCGAAAAGTTGTGTTCTTTTGCAAAACTTGCATGTCTTTCCACCCCCGAAAACATTTATAAAAATGTAAAACGGTAAAAAGTGGGGGTTATGAACTCACCTGGATAATCCAGTGCAAAGCTAGCTTAAATGTGATTTCCGTAGTGTTGTCTCCACAACTTGACTTGCTAGCATGCAATCTAGGGCATTCCTAAAATGGAATAACTTGTAAGTTTCTAAGAATGACGTAGCTATACTACGTGATACCAAGCTCTACCGAATCGTTAACCATACGATTCTATGAAATTGTCATTGTCTTAACTCGGTTAACCAATCTATGGCTTTTTAGAATTGTCTTAGTTTTCGAGCGACATGAAATATATGTTTATAGTTTCTTGAAATCATATTTAGTCGTCATGTACGTCGACAGATAATAGTACGACTCTCCGTAGTTTTCTTAAGGTATATTATATATATATATATATATATATATACTTGTATATATACCGTATAAATGATACATTTCGTATTCGCGCAAGAGTCTTGCGGTATGATGTCATACCTCGGTTAGACGTTGAACCGAATAAAAACAATATACTATTGTTATAATATCATTCGAAAGTATTCGAGTCGTCGAGTTCGAAATAAATATAACTATAGTTATTTATAAAATTATTCAATGTTTCGACATTCTAATATATAATTATATTCGTTGTACGATCTCCGAATTTATGTCATTTGAAATAACGCGCACCTTGTATTCGTCTTGTAAAAGCGTTTGGAAATCTTGGCGTTTCGAAATAAATATAAGCAATATACATATTCTTATATCGTCGTTGGAATAATTTATCGATGTTTGAAACCTAGTTTCCGAGTTTCGACTTTGAATTTAAACATAGATAAATATTATTTATCTTGTAGTCGATTGCCGTACGTTCGTTATCTTGAAATCGCGCTCGTGGAAAGGTTGTCAGCTCGAGATTTGAACGTTTTAATTAACGTCGACAAAATAAATATATACTTATATTTATTTTATAATAATCATTTGAATTCGGACGTTTTATCTTTGAATTGTAACGCGTTTCGTTTTATGGATTTTACGAAAATCGGGCAGAGTTTCCTCTGTTTTCGGACGATCCCGACAATACTAGTTGTCGATTTATTTATCAAAACGAAATATTCAATATACCAACAAAAATATATGTATAATTTATCGTCGTGTTTCGATTATAATGTTTCACCGATTTAATTTCCGATTTATTTCATTTATATATATATATATATCGTGACATCGCGATGATTCGGTTCGATTGTACTATTAGTGTTTACGCGAGTATTGAAGTCGGACCAATTGTTATTTTTAACTTTTTGGCGATATGTTATTGTTAACGGGTCTGGTCGAGCTCGGTTTCACGACAAATTTAATATATTAACTATATAATTAGAATTTCGCGTCGTAATTAAATTTTACCGAGTCTCGCGTTGACTCAATGACCGACAGTTGACTGCGTTGACCTTTGTTGACCGACCGAACTGAACTTGAACCGAGACTGAACCTGAAACAAACATGCATCAGAACCGAAATGATGTCATCTCAAATCGAAACAAATAGCAAAACTGTGTCGAACTTGAACCGGGTTGAACTCGAAACCTGAACCGAGTTTGAACTGAACTGGGTTCCAAGACCCGAGTGACCATCTTGACCGAGTTAATCCGCATCCGATCCAAATGAAACCCGAACCCAAAACTGAACCACGTGAACCGAAACTTGGTTGACCCGAACCAACCTGAGCTGAACCAGAGATGAACCAAAACTCCGCCGCCGCCGCCGTCTCTGGCCACAACCACCTCCGAAACACCACCACCACTGCCGCTGCTAAACCACCATCATTACCGCCGACATATCGCCGGTCGCCCGCCGGAAGGGACGGCTGCTGCCGCCTCTGTTCGCCGATTGAAACCCCCAAAATCCGCATTGACAGTCGATTGAACCCCCCCACTGCCGCAGTTGTCGTCGCTGAGGCGTGGCGACTGCCGCCACCGTCTTCTCTCTTGTCCGTCCTCTCTCTCTACACTCACTCTCTCTCTCTCTCTCTTCTGTCTCTGTCTGTACGCGTGTGTATATATATGCGGGTGTGTGTGTGTCGGGTTTAAGAGATCGTAGGGGTGTGTGAGTGGCCGGAGGTGGTGCGTCACCGGCCGGTCTCGTCGCCGGAGCAAATTCGGTGACCGGATTTTGTTAGGGAGAGAGGCAGATATTTTTGTGTGAGGGCTAGGGTTTCACAACAAGAAATGAGGGGATTTAGGGTTAGTTTTATTTATATACATAGGGTTTTCGTTTAGTGGGTTGGGCCCGAGGCCCATTAACGTGTGTTCAAGCCCGATACGTATCCAAAGCCCGTTTTCGAAACCAGAAAGTCGTATAAAGCTGAGAGTGCTTAAAATTTTATCGGAGGTCGGGTTTTGTCGTGTAATCTGTTCGTTGCGTTAAAAATCACGTAGTTGCCCTGTTTGTCGTTTCTGAACCGTTTTTCGTTCTGGTTTCAACCATGAATAATTAAATTAAATTACAGATCTAAATATATCATAATATATTAGTGTCAAGGCGTAACTCGAGTCCGTTGCTTCTGTTTTGTTGTCGGTGAGTTCCGGTTTTCCGCGTAACTTCCGTGTTGTGCTTTGCGACGTTCAACGATCCAAATTTATCGCATAATTATAACCGTATGACAAATACAAGTCCAAAATTCGTGTTTTTAGACGTTGTCAGTATTTGTTCAGCATCAGTTCGTTTAACGTTCAATTTTGCGTTTAGTGTTCTCGATTGTCGTCATATCGCGTAACGTGAAGCAAGTAGACGTTCCTAGGCTTTCCAAAGGCCTGTTCAAGTTAACTTACGTCTAATTACGCTAATTATAATGGTATTACTGTTCGATAAGCGCTTAATTAAGACCGGAAACTGCCGGTTGTCACATTCTCCCCTTGTTAAAAATTCCGTCCTCGAAATTTAAGTTATGTTATCTCCTTAGATTTTTGTCATGCATAGATAAGTATTTAAATACCCAGGTAAATAACCTTGTAATCGCATCGAGACTTGTCTGGATTATATGAATACAATGATTTACTACAACAATATGAACCCACTGGTTCAACTGAATCTGTTTTCAGAATCGATGCCAAGTGAACGAAACGTAATGACATAGTCACCAATGTGAATGAGTTTACATGGGTCATACAAATGAGAATCTCAACAGTTAGATTTTCAAGACCTTCACAGTCTGTAATTGAATTTCATAAACAATAGAAATTTATACTAACGGAAACTAGCGTTGGTTGTTGGATTGGTGAGCCTTTGAATCAACAAGCTCAACTGAATTAAAAACATGAAGATGATTTGTTAACTTTTCAAACCATAAGTTAACACTATTGAATTGCAAGGATACACCGAATTACAACCGAAGTTAGTGTATCATTGTCTTAATACATAGTTGCATTAAGACCACTTTCAATGATTAGCCCAAGCTACAAGTTTATATCGACGCCACAAGGCGTCATAGCCATTGAAATAATTCAATAATAGCGGTGATCGAACAAATTCACCGTGTTTACAACGAAAAGTTCAATCAAGTAAGTCTGAATATTTGTTCCAAATAAATCCCATAGGATTTTCAACTGAAAATGAAAGAACAAATAAATAAAATTTTTCGGTCGCTAGTGGAAGAACAGTAAATATCCCAAAATTTTCGACCGATATTGAAAGAATCCATTCAGAGGTACACTGAAATAGACCATAAAGTTGTATACCGTCTCCTTAATACACGATTGTATTAAGGATGTTTTAAGAAAATGATCAACAAGGGGATTTAAAAATGAATAAATAATCAAGTAATTAAATCCGTATATGTGTCGTGGAAGTGAGATTAGCACAAGCTTCAACTAGCGTAAACGCCACCACAAGGTGTCGTAACCAATAAATGACTTAACAAGGGTGCAGACTGAACCAGTCCGCTATGGTTCGAAACAATGAATTGCTTGTCGATATTACTTTGAATATGACGGAATGAAATCCTTGAATTGAACTTTGTATACTTTGAGCAAGTTCAAGCAATTGAACTTGGTTTGACACAATCCAACAATAAATACGTGATTCGACCAAGAAGTTTTGATCTGATTACTACGAAAATCCCATGTATGCAACATGGAAGGAAAATGAAATTTCAAGAATTCGTTGACTTGATATCAAGGAGTCAATACTCACAATAATGCAGGTCATCTAGATCACAAAGCGAAAATTTGAATATAGTGAACCAACCTTTGAATTTTTTATGAAATGACTATTTGAAGTGAAGACCCTGATGGTCTCCACGTATCAAGTTAACCACATGCATAACAAACAAAGCATGCGTATCATGTAAATCTGTCAAGAAATGATGCAATATGCGTTCGCTAACAAGAAAGAAATTTCTGTGACACAATGACCATTATGAGGAGTAGAGGTATGCAAACCTACTCAAATATGCAAAGTTGAAATTTCAACAAAAGCAATTTGAGGACTTTACCTGGTATTTCTTGTGATAACTTATTGTTTCGTGACATTACCACCGAATGTCGAACATGGCGTAGTCGTCGTTAATAAAGTAGGGGGAATGTGATGACATGTGACTTCCTTTGTAACGCTAATTGTTGTGATTTACCGTTGTAATTAGTACCGACTGTTATAAATTCTCGTTTGAACGTACTTCAACGTTGTTCGTGTCGCTTTCAGGACCACGTGATAGATTGTCACATTCTGGTCGGTAGTTCTCCCGCTGACAGGATTAGCATCGTTGTCGTAATGTCGTGTTTCCTCAAGGTCGCGCCTCGAAAGTCGTATGTGATGTACTTCAACATCCGTTGTCGTATCGTTTAAGTTTCATGTATTTTTGCACACTAGCGTTTTGTTTTACGTAGGCTACCTGCTCGGGTAAATGAAATAGTAGCGACAATATATGTAATGTGTTTGCCCGAGTTAATAGTTGTGGTTCCTACGTACTGACCTGTAATGTATATAAAACATAAGTTTTCCAAAAGTCTTAAATGCATGTTGCCAAAACCCTCAAGGTTTTGCTTATGGTATGTAATGTTTTCGTGTACCATGTATCAAATACAACACTAGTGTATGATTAAAATCATAACGTTGACTTATTGTTTTCGGTCAAGATTGGAACCCATATTCGAGTACTAGGCGTTCTGTATGTATTCAAGTATTAATGATCTAATGTCCCCAGAGAAAAGTGAGGTTAAAGCCTAGGTATCTCCATAGAATCCTGATTCGCTGAAACCTATGGCTATGATACTACTATGTTATCAGAACCAGGTTTGACACCTAATTCGCTAAAACCTGTAGCTCTGATACCACTCCGTCACAACCCCATAAAACCATCAGAGCTGGGTGTGAACTAAACTGATATCTTCATTGCATAGCGGAAGTAACGTGAGTGCTAAGACTTTTAATAAATGAAAGCCCGCTAATTACTCGAATTCCCATGGGTTCCACTATTCCAACTGTACCATACTTGTAATCATAACCTAAGAAGGAACATGCAAAAAATCAACAAAAAGTTGGCGAGTTCATAGTTTGTTTGTTTTGTTTCAATGAGTCATAAAACATTTGAGCATTTTGCATTTTGCATTCGAAAACCGGTTTGTGGGATAATAGTATCCCAGAGCATTTGAAATGTCATGACTGTATAACAGTATTAAACTGTTTTCTCATGTTGTTTGCAAATCCATGCATATAACTATTATGTTTATAAACCGGTAATAAAATGGTTTCTGTTATCTTTGTAAACCGGTGTTGAAACCGTAGTATGTAGTTTTCCTATGGAATCTAATGATCAATCAGTGTGTAGCTAATACACTGACTATGTGCCATAAGTAAGTAAATAACCAAACCGAGACAACTTTGTCATCAATAGGGATCACAAAAGCACTCCTAACCGGTTAACATACCAGGAGTGGAGCGTGTCTCAAACTCGATAGATCTATACCTTTTGCACCTTGGTCACTAGGTGATTAATGGTTACTATTGTCATAATCCTACTTACGCACAGTGATCTGTTATAATCTAATCCCATAGCTACATACCAATTGTTAAAAATATGTGTTATTGGGCCTAGCCCATGTTTCTTGTCATTGGGCCTAGCCCATGTTTTCCTGTCATTGGCCCTAGCCCATGTTCTTTTGTCATTGGGCCTAGCCCATGTTCGTTTATCATTGGGCCTAGCCCATGTTCTTTTGTAAAATTGGGGCCTCGCCCCTAGTTGTGATTATGACAATCCCGTCACTAGTCATAAAACTCATGCATTTTTCAAAAAGCTTTGTATAGCTGTGAAAATCGGTAAGTTTAGTATAAACCTTTCGTAAACCATTTTTGTTCATTGAAATCTGTTTGTAACATGGTTTAGAAATATATGATTTTCGTTTATCCAAACGTTGTGTTCTTTTGCAAAACTTGCATATCTTTCCACCCCCAAAAACTATTGGTGCATAATGTCTTTTGCCTATGTCTAGGATATACCTGTAATATTTATAAAGTTTACAAGTTAATGTTTAAATAAGAAAATGTAAAGTTTATATGTTTTTACATTGTGATTCGCACGAAACAAACGTGTGTTTCGTACGAGTGAGTCACTCGTACGAAATACTATTTCATACGAATCATAGATGTTTGTTAGTGCACGCACTTTGGTACAAGTCATGTCGACCTATAAATAGGGAAGTGTTGTGTTAGAGCTGGGACGGATTTGTCATTTCATACGGCGAAGCTCTGTCAGTTTGTTTACTTGCGTCTGTAACTTGAACGTCTTTAATACATCAGAAGCATTAAACAGTAAGTATTATCTTGTTTGTCATATCTACCTCTCTAGCAATAAATTCCGCCTCTGCTAGTTGAGCGAGATCAGGTCGATTGCTCATTTCGGGAGCTCGATCCCCGTTCACAAATGGTATCATAGCCATGAGATCTGATCTACAGATAGACAACAAGTAGTTACTGTTCAGACTTGGATATATCTTCATCTTCATCAGTATTCAGACCTTTGCTGGATTTTGGACAAATTTCGGACGAATTCATGGACAAAATGGACTAGGATTTTAGTAATTCAAGTTAATCTTCAATCTAATCAATCCATACCATAATTCGGACATAAAATTGAACTAAATCATGTTGAAATCGATAAAATTTAGTCAGTTAGAAGTTTGAATCAGTTTCGTACGAGTTTCACATGAAATTAAGTGTTCTTGATTTTGGTACGAATCAGTTTAGAATTCATACGAACTTAAAGTTCATACAGCATCTTGAAAATTTTTTCAGAATTTCAAATTGTTTCGTACTAAATGACTTGATCCGTACAAAATGCATCCGCACAAAATTCTCTGAGTTAAAAACACTTGTTTCGCACAAAAATGAATTGATTCGTACGAAATCATAGTTTTCTGTTAAAATTTGAATCGTACAAAAAATTTTGTTTCATGCAAAATTCTTGTGTCGTACGAAATTTCTTGTCAGCACAAAAAGTTCTGATCTGTTTGTTTTCGAGAATTGTGTTCTAATTTTTTACAGGAAAAATGTCTGAGGAATTTTACAATGCGTTCACCACATCGGTTGTTACCACTGCAGCAGCTCAAAACATCAATTTAGAGAATGAAATGGGAACAATGGCTAAACCTCCAAAGCTTATGAATCTGGAAGACTTTGATAGCTGGAGCGAGAGGTTTATGAACTGGGTTCAAGCTAACCATTTTACTTGCTGGTTTGCAATCGAGGCAAAATATATCGCACCAGTTGGCAAAAATTGACTTGAAAAGACCCTGGCCCAATTCTTTGATGTTGAACGAGAAAGATTTATCAACGAAAAGAAAATGATGAACATTCTTCAGCAATCGATCAAAGAAGACATCTTGGCTTTACTGCAGCATGATGATGATGTGCAATCTTTGTGGAATGCTCTTTGACTCAAATTTCAAGGCAGTGTTCAACTCCGCAAAGCAAAAGGGCATTATTAAGCAAAGAGTTTGACGCATTCACATTAATCAAAGGAGAAACGGTTAAGCAGCTGATTGAGCGATAGTGTCATCTGGTGGTTCATATGAAGAGAATAGGAATTGTGAAGACAAATGAAGAGCTTGTTGATAAGCTAGCTGATTCTCTGCCACAAGGTGAATGGTCAACTTACTTAACCATTTTGAAGAATGAGTTGAATACAGCAATTTCTCGCCTGCCTCGTTTTATCGAAAGATTGGAAGGCCATGAATTTGAGATGCAAAAGATGGCTAAAAACAAGACTGTTCAAATGCAACAAGATGTTAATATTTATTTCAAAAAAAAGTTCTGTTGCTCAAATTCAAGCGCCAAAGATCCAAACTGCTTTCAGTGCATATAGTTCACCAAGCACACCTCCAACTCAGGCAAGTGGTTTCCAATCATTTCCAACAGTTGATCCAAATACACCTTCAAGTCAACAATCTTCTTTTGGATCAAATCAATCTCAGAACAATCAAGCCACTCCATCATCCAATGCAAGTCAAAGAGTTCTGCAATGCAACATTGCCGTTGACTTTCAGAATGCGCAAAATTTTGACGAAAAGACAGCAAAACAACATATGTCTCTACTTGCTTCAGTTCTTGAGTCATATGACAGTCTTGTTGCTGGAAAGATTGGAAATTCTGAGATGACACGTGAAGACTACGATCAAATTGATCCAGTTGAAATGGAGTTGATAGATATAAAATGGTGCATGGCTTCGATCGTTCGACGAGCACAGAGATTTATGGAAATCACTGGTAAAGAAAATTTGGGAGGTTTGGATGGGAAACTTGGATTTGATAAATCCAAAGTTACTTGTTTCAAGTGTCGGGAGAAAAGTCACTTTAAAAGAGAATGTCCAAACTGAGAGGTTCAAGGGAATCATAATCCTTTCGCCGATGACTATTACAAAAGAGCGATCTATCACCGACCACAACCAAGAACAAGAATCGTGCCGATTGAAGACAAGCAACCTGAAACTAAAGATAAGGCTTTGGTTGTTACACAAGAGACAAAGGGTTTAATTGGAACAAGTTTATCTCGAAAGGAGAAAGTTTGGCATTGGTGGCTGAAATTATCGAGGAACTGGAAGAAGAATCGGAGGCATCTTTTGATGAAGGACCTGAGGATGACGATTATTACTATCATACTTCATCAGAGGAGGAGGAGGAGCTTTTGAATGGTCCATTCAAACATCTTTTGCCTAACGATGTTTTAAAAACTTTTGCAGGATATTTCGCACCTACTCAACATTCAACAAATAAAGAGCAAAAGTTGAAGATGTTAAAGTGGATGAGAAAAAGGAATTGCTGAAAGAAGACATCGTTAAAGCGTGCATGAGAATGGAAATGAGGTAAGTAAGTCATCTGAGAATGAAAAATATTGTTCGAAGTGTGATGAACCATGTGGTGAGTGTCTTGTGAAAGACAAAAGATTTGCTGAATTGCAAACTTTAACAGACAATTTGTCAAGCGATTACAAAACCACAAAGGAAGCTTATGACAAATTGAGTGCGTCTGTTAAACAATATAATAAAGCACTCAGAGAAAATAACGCAACACTTATGATGCTTAAAGCAATAGTGATGGATAAACAAATGGCAATTAATATTCATCTAAACACTATTGCTGAGTTCAAAAGTGAGCTTGAGAAAATGAGAATTGAAACCGAACGAGTTAACAAACTGTTAATTAGTTATTCCACAAGCTCATACGTCATAGATCACATTTTACCAAAAATTGAAAATACCGAGGAATCTAAAAATGGTGAAACAAAGAGTGGAAGTTATGATCGAGTTCCTCCACCCATGTGGAACAGTTATGCTTGCAAAAATCCATCTGGGGTGGAAAAGGCGCTAAATCTTAAATTGAAAACCGAACAGTTGCCTGAGGATATCATTATAACTTACACTAAAAATGATGGTAAATGTGATTCTGAAGTGGTAGAAAATGTGATTGAAAAAGTGTTAACAAATGAATCTGAAGTGGCCGAGTCTAAAAAGTCTGAGAAGTCAAAATCTGATGACAAATCAGAAAATACTTTAAATGATGATCCTAATGTCATAGTTTATAAAATGAAAGGATCTGATAAACTATTTTCGGATGAGGATTTTCCCATCGAGAATGTGAAAAGAGGTTGTGTTGATAAAATGTTCAAGCTAATGGAGGTAAGTCATGATGATTTAGATAAACATGATTCATCTTTCTATTCTAAATCAAAAACTGACAACCGACCTTACTATCGAAAAAATGGAGATTATCCGGAAAACAAACGAGCAGGGTTGGGTTTTCAGAAGTAACATAAAACCAACAGGTCCCAAAAATTGGATTTTACAAAGAAAATCAATTTTGTGTTTGGGACAACAACCGAGAAGGAAAAGGAAGTCATTGGTACTCAATCAAATGATGATTTTCTTAAAGAAAAGGAGAAACAAAAACAGAAACAGGTTTTGGATACCTCTGTTCATAAGGACAGCAGGACATGCTATAAATGCAAGAAAGTTGGACATATCGCACGATATTGTTCACAAGAAAGTTCAAAACCAGTTTCTTCTCCGAAAAGTTCACTAAGGATTAAAAGCAAAAAGCACCCATGTTTATGCCAAAATAAATTCTTAAAAGAAAGACTAAATCTTATCAAAATGTTAAACCAATTATTCAACCTCAATCTAAGTTTGAAATTGGTGAAACATCATACAAAATTCAAAAAAAAGATTCAAAATTTTATGTTAAAAGGGCTAAACCACAAACACAGAAATGGGTTGCTAAAATTGTTAAAACCACATTATCCAAAGTTGAACTCAAACCTTCTCTTCCAAACAAAATTGAGCTTAAAAAGATTGAAAAGAACAAAGTGGGTCCAAAGTTCGACATTCCAAACCCACCCAAGACCAAACAGGCTTGGGTCTCTTTGTTTAAATAAATTTTGTTAATCATGTGTGCAGGGGCTCCAATGTTCGATATTGTCAAAATGGATCATGGATAGTGGAGTGTCTCGTCACATGACAGGAATGCTTGCGCTGCTCAATGATGTTAGAGATATTCGAGGAGGATATGTAGGATTTGCTGGAACGCAGGGAGGAAGGATTGTCGGAGAAGGGATTCTCTCGAACGGAGTTGTATCGTGTAACATCCGTCAAAAAACGGATTTACCAAACCCGCTCCGTTTATCAACCGAACAGTCAGTCAAAATTTCGTTGCGAATTAAATGCCCAAAATATTTTTAAACGATACGTAATCGATTATTATACGGGAATATATATTTAGCTTTTGAAAAACTGTTGAAAATCGCAAAATAAAAATAAAATGTTCCAGCCGGGTTTCGAACCCGGGTCAGTCGCCGAATCGGTTCAAAGACTTATCGCACATCACACAAACCACTGCGCCACTTGTTTTGTTTGTTATATATTGAAATCATTTAATTCATAAAGTGACGTTATGAATTCAAAATCGGCGCCCAATAGTTCAGTCGTCGGAATCCCGGAAATCTCGCGAGTATTTAACGACAACTTACGTTATAACGTAAACCATTACTAAGACATCGGTTATAACCGACGTCTGAGTCCGCGACCAAAGTTATAACCGCCGGAGTTTTTATAATTTGCGAATACAGTCGGAAATCAGACCAGGTTCTTCGACGATTTGCTCTATAAATTCACCCACAACCCACGGCAAACCTTTTCGCTCAAAACCACACTTTTTATCGGCGTAATTCCACTCGACGGAATTAATCTGCTCGTCGCCGGAAAACCGGTTTCCCCATTGCCGAGCCTTATTGAACCTCCTAAGCTTATACCGAAGTCACCCACAAGCTTTGCAAGTTTTCTGAAGTTTCTCTGCTGCAAGACACCTGACGCCGGAGCTAATTTCTGTCGCCGGAGTTCTGCCAGAAAACATAGAGTCCAGTCGGTATACCTCTTCGCCTAAATTCTTTTTCTTTTCACTCATATCTCACCTTAATGAACTGTAAGACGCTAAGGAACCCGAATAAAACTCGAACCAGTCAGACTTTACCTCTGGTTATATTTCAGCGAAGAAGACGAATTAACTGTATTACATAAGTATAATTTAAATCAACTTATTAATCGGGTTAGACACACAGTCCAGCGGTGGACTGTGTGCACATTAAGCATACAAACGTCTCGAGTTCGAATCCGGTTTCACGCACGTCGCCTTAATAAAAATCATTTTTTTTGTTAAACTGAACCGGAGTCGCCACAAATATATGTTAAGTATATTAATAACCGGAATAATAACCAAGTTAGACACACAGTCCAGCGGTGGACTGTGTGTATGTTTTATATCACAGGTCACGAGTTCGAGTCCGGTCTTCTGCACCGACTCGGACAATTATCTATTCTTTTTAAATAAGGCAGAAAAGGAAATAACTAATTTGTATTAAGTATAATAAAAATCGGATTATATAACATGTTAAACACACAGTCCAGCGGTGGACTGTGTGTTAGTTTAAGCCACAGGTCCCGGGTTCGAGACCTGTGGAGTGCACGTCCGATTCGCTTAAACTGTTTTTAAAATAAAATGATTTTCGGTTTAAACTAATTAATATATATATATAATTAAAATCAGATTTATAACGGGTTAGACACGTAGCTCAGTTGGTAGAGCTGCGTGCACGCGTACGGGAGGTCTCGGGTTCGAGCCTCACTCAGCGCACTTGTATTCCGATTCGAACCGGTCAACGGTCAGGTCAACGGTCAGAAAAAAATAAATTTTTTTATTTATTTTTATTTAATTATTTTAATTAAAAATCAATTATAAATACTTAAAAATAACATTTTTAAGGTTAGAAAATAGCCTCAAACTCACAAAAATACACCCAACAATCCTACTAAAATAGATTAATAAAATCCGTTTACTTACCAAACTATAATGCGATTTATATAGGTTAAACTCACTCGTGGTTAAAACCACTTCGCGTGCATTCAACATCATCAACCGAACGCACCCACTGTGAGTGAATCTTACAACTTCCCCTTTTAAATTACACGTTTTGGGGTGTGTCATGTGTTATGAAAATAATTAATTTATTTACTTAAATTTGTGCCATACCACATCATGACCTAAACTTAGATTGTTTATATTGTTGTGATTTACTTATTTCCTTTTGTCAAATTATATGAAACTCATTCATTAAGCCCATCAGTTCCTCGTGGGAGACGAGTTGAACAACGCGTGCCTCAATTCAAATTCATTATTGTTCATGTGTGTATCATTGAGTTTATATTGTTTGTAGTTGTGTCATTCATATTATCATGTGTATGAAATTCATTCATCAGGCCCCTCAGTTCCTCGTGAGAGACGAGTTGAGCATCGCGTGCCTCTAATTGTTCCATTATTGTTCATGTGTGTTTCATTTAATATCTTATGATTGTTGATTAAGTTACATCTATTTTTACTCATGTTTGGTTGTGCACATATTTCATAATCAATTTAAATAAATTGTTCAAATGTATTCCATAGGATTCACTCGTCAACATTATGTTGATCCAAAACCTTTTTACACATGATACAGGTGAACAGGTTGAAGCAAAGAAAACATAGGATATGCCTTAGAAGAGAACAAAGACGTTTAGATTGTTAGTTAGAGCATGTTGTATCATTTATTGTAAATTTCCATTAAATTGTAATTAATGAATATGAAACGCATAATAAATGTCATGAGCTTTGATGATAACCCAATCATGCCCCGATCACCTTTTCCGCTGCGGGTCGGGGTGTGACAGATTGGTATCAGAGCCATGACTATAGGGATATAGGATAGGTTATCAGACCCTTAGAGCCTATACTATAGTCTGCCTAAATTTTAATTGATTAGGTGATTACATACAAACTTGTCATATTTATTTGTTTCATATTTGTTTACATTTACAGTCTAACATACATGCTTATATACATATTCATTATACCTATATCGATGTTCATGTATTCAATTTATTTTCATACTCTCATTATCCAAAGATTTTGTGCAATTTTCAAATCTCATCAAAGTAAGTTCTGCGACGGGCATGTAGTAACTGGAAGGGTACAAGTACCGGTAGTCGGAACGTCCTGTCTAGGCTGGCATTCGTATAAATCCAATATAACGGACCAGTTTGCCTACCTGGGGACCAACGATGAGAGTACGAAGGACCTATTAGGCCAAAGCTTGCCACACCAAACGTCGTTCGAACTAACCCTACTTTGAGGTGTCACCGTGTCTACACCTGGACACATTCCGAATATCACACGTTGTATACATATTTCTCGATTTTCTACGGGTTTTTGTGTACGCAACCTGGCAAACCCGTGCGAACCATATGAAAAACCGGTATTCATGGGGGCCCACATGATTACACAGGTAAAGTATGGCGGCATGTAGGGCCTAACAGCGAGCAAACCCAAGACATCCTATGGATGTAGTAGATTTATTTATCTATAATTATTTTATGAATGTTCATTCCTAATGCGACCCATGAACCCAAAAGCATCCAACTCATACTCTTGTCATGTATTCCTTGTAGATGTCTTCTAACCTCGCCCGTAGGAAGACGAGAGCAAGAAAAGCCCGCGAACGCATGGCTGCCTTAATCGCTCAACAAATGGCTGCCGTAATACCCAACATTGTAATTCAAGTTCAACAAGCACTTACCGCTAATCCTGTCAATCAAGCAAACCAAAACCTTATCAACTCTCCCCCAAATACCACTAAATGCACCTACAAGCATTTCAAATCATGTGACCCTCCAAAATACAAAGGGACTGAAGGCGTCACCGCACTCCTCCATTGGTTTGAAGAGATGGAGAACACTTTTCTAAATTGCGATTGCCTTGATGATCGCAAAGTGCGTTATGCTACCGGTCGACTATATGGGATAGCACTTACTTGGTGGAATACAGAGAAGTCCAAACGAGGTGTTGAAGATGCTATGACCTTAACTTGGAACGAATTGAAGGAAATCATGACCAGACGATTTTGCCCAAGGAGCGAAATCAAGAAGTTAGAAGATGAATTTTACTCATTGAAGCAAATGGAAGGAGACCACATCGCATACAACAAAAGATTCCTCGAGTTACATCAAATGGTTCCCAACATGTTCACTCCCCTCTACCGTTTGATCGAGCACTACATTCGTGGTCTTCCGTCAAAGATTCAAGACCCTGTAATAAGTACCAAGCCTGCAACTTTGGAAGCAGCAATGGAGCTAGCAACAGAGCTCACCGAGAACCGAATCCGAAACGAAGACTTCAAGGAGGAGAAGAAGAAGGATAAAGAACCGACTGAAACTTCTGACTCCACCCAAACCGAATCCCCTTCTCAACCCAATCCTAAGAGAAGAAGAGTCGGGCGACTTTTCGCTGCTACCCAACGAAATCAACCAGTTTTACACGCTATACCCATCCGAGCTATCCCAATCACCCAAGTGGCACCCGACTCAGCTTACCCAAATAAGAAACCATATCTTGGACCTCACCCTCGATGCAACAACTGTTTTTATCACCATCCTCATACCCTACCTTGTCGTCTATGTGCAACTTGTGGACGCTATGGTCATTTGAGCAATGTTTGTCGCACCTTTCAAGACCAAACATTTTCCCCTACTCAAAACATGGCCCAAACCTATCAACAACCCCAATACCCCATGTTCCCATATGCTCGAGCTTGTTTCAATTGTGGCGACCCTACCCACTTTAGAAACACATGCCCTCAATTGGTTAACGTCATCAACACTCAAGCCCAATCAAACCCAGTTAACCAAGTAAACCAAGAAAATCCAAACTCTAGGCCACCAGCAAGAGGAAGAGTCTTCAATATCAACGCCAATCCTGTCGAAGATAATGACGGCCCAAGCAAAGATACTCAACTAGTCCTCTTCGCCGAAGATCCAGATTCAACTCGTATCGTTTAGTTTTATGTTTTTTTCTTTATCACATGTGTAGACTGTTAGAATAATTATTGTATATTATATATTGTTTTCAGTATATGCATTTGCCGAGGCCGTGGCTCCCCATCCATCGAGGTTGAGTTGGATCCCCATTTTATTATGTGGTTGATCTTGGCGTGCCCGCACGATCGGCTCCGTTTGATTGAGCCTTGATCGGTCATTTCATTTTACATTTCAATACATGCAATACGCTCGGCTCCGTTTGATTGAGCCTTGAGCGCACATTTCAATTTACATTTCCAGTTCATGCAATACGTTTGGCTCCGTTTGATTGAGCCTTGAGCGCACAGACAATTTCATTATCAGTATCTTGTGGTTGTCGTGTTTGTAGTAGAGTCGCATCGAACTAACCATAACTTGCGGATAAAGTCAATGAAAATTTGACAAGGATATGGTGGATACGCCGCTGGTACTTCGTATATATAAGTATTCTTGTCAAATGATCGGAGGCATTATCAGGCGGTTATGAGAGGTTCCATGCATAGGCTGTTTGTGTGATTGTTGTTTAGATTAAGTTGTTCAATTTCAGTACATTCAATACGTTCGGCTCCGTTTGATTGAGCCTTGAGCGCACAGTTCAATTTACATTTCCAGTTCATGTAATACGTTCGGCTCCGTTTGATTGAGCCTTGAGCGCACATACAATTTCATTATCAGTATCTTGTGGTTGTTGTGTTTGTTGTAGAGTCGCATAGAACTAATCATAACTTGCGGATAAAGTCAATGAGAATTTGACAAGAATATGGTGGATACGCCGCTGGTACTTCCTATATATAAGTATTCTTGTCAAATGATCGGAGGCATTATCAGGCGGTTATGAGAGGTTCCATGCATAGGCTGTTTGTGTGGTTAAGTTATTCATTTTCAGTACATGCAATACGCTCGGCTCCGTTTGATTGAGCCTTGAGCATACAGACAATTTCATTTTCAGTACATTCAATACGTTCGGCTCCGTTTGATTGAGCCTTGAGCGCACAGACATTTCATTTTCAGTACATGCAATACGATCGGCTCCGTTTGATTGAGCCTTGATCGCACAGATATATTTCATTTCAGTATTTTATGATTGTTGTATTGGTTGTAGAGTTATAGGACTAATCATAATTCACTGATAAAACCAATGAAAATTTGACAAGAATATGGTGGATACGCCGCTGGTACTTCCTATATATAAGTATTCTTGTCAAAGGATCAGAGGCATTATCGGACGGTTATGAGAAGCTCTATGTAGGATTTATTAGTTTCTTGGTAACTAATCATAACTTGTGGATAAAACTAATGAAAATTTGGCAAGAATATGGTGGATACGCCGCTGGTACTTCCTATATATAAGTATTCTTGCCAAAGGATCAGAGGCATTATCAGGCGGTTATGAGAGGTTCCATGTAGGATTTAGTATTGCCTTGGTTGGAATTTATATCATCTTGCTATTTAAAGAGTTTTGGATTGTGGTCCATTACTACACAAACTAACCTCTCCATCATAACAAACGAGAGAGGAACTCCCACCATTCAAACATATATGCTATCAGAATGTGAATTCAAATATTTGCTGTTGTGTTTATTCATGTTCAAATATTAGCTGTTGTGTTTATTTATGTTCAAACATCAGCTGTTGTCTTTTTATTTATGTTCCATGTAGGTTGTAGTGTTAGAAGTTTTGCCTTAGGATATAACCATACTTTCCCAAACGTATCTAAACTCTTATGCATGATATCATTTTTAGCGAATCATTCCTGTTTATCAATACTCATACAGTAGGCAACAAAAAGCGATTCCTGTAATAGGGTACTTAACCCTTACAAGGAACGTTACCGCCTCGAACAGAAAACTTAAACCCTTACTTTTTCTAAAGCAAGCAACTGTCAAACTAAACACCATCATTCTTTTAGTCAAATATATCACAATTTAAATTTCGGGGCGAAATTTCTAAAAAGCAGGGGATACTGTAACATCCGTCAAAAAACGGATTTACCAAACCCGCTCCGTTTATCAACCGAACAGTCAGTCAAAAATTTCGTTGCGAATTAAATGCCCAAAATATTTTTAAACGATACGTAATCGATTATTATACGGGAATATATATTTAGCTTTTGAAAAACTGTTGAAAATCGCAAAATAAAAATAAAATGTTCCAGCCGGGTTTCGAACCCGGGTCAGTCGCCGAATCGGTTCAAAGACTTATCGCACATCACACAAACCACTACGCCACTTGTTTTGTTTGTTATATATTGAAATCATTTAATTCATAAAGTGACGTTACGAATTCAAAATCGGCGCCCAATAGTTCAGTCGTCGGAATCCCGGAAATCTCGCGAGTATTTAATGACAACTTACGTTATAACGTAAACCATTACTAAGACATCGGTTATAACCGACGTCTGAGTCCGCGACCAAAGTTATAACCGCCGGAGTTTTTATAATTTGCGAATACAGTCGGAAATCAGACCAGGTTCTTCGACGATTTGCTCTATAAATTCACCCACAACCCACGGCAAACCTTTTCGCTCAAAACCACACTTTTTATCGGCGTAATTCCACTCGCCGGAATTAATCTGTTCGTCACCGGAAAACCGGTTTCCCCATTGCCGAGCCTTATTGAACCTCCTAAGCTTATACCGAAGTCACCCACAAGCTTTGCAAGTTTTCTGAAGTTTCTCTGCTGCAAGACACCTGACGCCGGAGCTAATTTCTGTCGCCGGAGTTCTGCCAGAAAACAGAGAGTCCAGTCGGTATACCTCTTCGCCTAAATTCTTTTTCTTTTCACTCATATCTCACCTTAATGAACTCTAAGACGCTAAGGAACCCGAATAAAACTCGAACCAGTCAGACTTTACCTCTGGTTATATTTCAGCGAAGAAGACGAATTAACTGTATTACATAAGTATAATTTAAATCAACTTATTAATCGGGTTAGACACACAGTCCAGCGGTGGACTGTGTGCACATTAAGCATACAAACGTCTCGAGTTCGAATCCGGTTTCACACACGTCGCCTTAATAAAAATCATTTTTTTTGTTAAACTGAACCGGAGTCGCCACAAATATATGTTAAGTATATTAATAACCGGAATAATAACCAAGTTAGACACACAGTCCAGCGGTGGACTGTGTGTATGTTTATATCACAGGTCACGAGTTCGAGTCCGGTCTTCTGCACCGACTCGGACAATTATCTATTCTTTTTAAATAAGGCAGAAAAGGAAATAACTAATTTGTATTTAAGTATAATAAAAATCGGATTATATAACATGTTAAACACACAGTCCAGCGGTGGACTGTGTGTTAGTTTAAGCCACAGGTCCCGGGTTCGAGACCTGTGGAGTGCACGTCTGATTCGCTTAAACTGTTTTTAAAATAAAATGATTTTCGATTTAAACTAATTAATATATATATATAATTAAAATCAGATTTATAACGGGTTAGACACGTAGCTCAGTTGGTAGAGCTGCGTGCACGCGTACGGGAGGTCTCGGGTTCGAGCCTCACTCAGCGCCCTTGTATTCCGATTCGAACCGGTCAACGGTCAACGGTCAGGTCAACGGTCAGAAAAAATAAATTTTTTTATTTATTTTTATTTAATTATTTTAATTAAAAATCAATTATAAATACTTAAAAATAACATTTTTAAGGTTAGAAAATAGCCTCAAACTCACAAAAATACACCCAACAATCCTACTAAAATAGATTAATAAAATCCGTTTACTTACCAAACCATAATGCGATTTATCTAGGTTAAACTCACTCGTGGTTAAAACCACTTCGCGTGCATTCAACATCATCAACCGAACGCACCCACTGTGAGTGTATCTTACAACTTCCCCTTTTAAATTACACGTTTTGGGGTGTGTCATGTGTTATGAAAATAATTAATTTATTTACTTAAACTTGTGCCATACCACATCATGACCTAAACTTAGATTGTTTATATTGTTGTGATTTACTTATTTCCTTTTGTCAAATTATATGAAACTCATTCATTAAGCCCATCAGTTCCTCGTGGGAGACGAGTTGAACAACGCGTGCCTCAATTCAAATTCATTATTGTTCATGTGTGTATCATTGAGTTTATATTGTTTGTAGTTGTGTCATTCATATTATCATGTGTATGAAATTCATTCATCAGGCCCCTCAGTTCCTCGTGAGAGACGAGTTGAGCATCGCGTGCCTCTAATTGTTCCATTATTGTTCATGTGTGTTTCATTTAATATCTTATGATTGTTGATTAAGTTACATCTATTTTTACTCATGTTTGGTTGTGCACATATTTCATAATCAATTTAAATAAATTGTTCAAATGTATTCCATAGGATTCACTCGCCAACATTATGTTGATCCAAAACCTTTTTACACATGATACAGGTGAACAGGTTGAAACAAAGAAAACATAGGATATGCCTTAGAAGAGAACAAAGACGTTTAGATTGTTAGTTAGAGCATGTTGTATCATTTATTGTAAATTTCCATTAAATTGTAATTAATGAATATGAAACGCATAATAAATGTCATGAGCTTTGATGATAACCCAATCATGCCCCGATCACCTTTTCCGCTGCGGGTCGGGGTGTGACATATCGTTTGATAAAGTGAACTATATTGCCGAACTTGAGAACAATCTGCTTAGTATCTCGCAAGTTTGTGACAAGAAGTTCACGACACATTTCAATGATAAAGAATGTCCAATTCTAAAACCCGGTTTCAAGATTCCAGAAGAATGGATTCTGATGCGAGCTCCGCGAGAAAATGATTTATTTGTCCTTGACATGAGCATCGCTTCTACCACGTCAAAGAAAGTTCAATGCTTTGTTTCCAAAGCTACCGACAAAGAGTCAATTTTATGGCACAGAAAAATGGGGCACATTCATCTTTGAAAGATGAATTTTCTTGTGCATAACGACTTAGTGGAGGGTGTCAATTTGAAAAGTTTTCATCTATCAGATGATTGTCTTAGCTGCAAAAAGGGGAAGCAGCATAAGAAATCACACCCGAGAAAGCTGTTGAATTCGATAAAGCTACCACTAGAAAGACTACATATAGATCTTTTTGGACCAGTCAATGTTAAAAGCATTTCTGGAGATCTATACTGTCTTGTCGTTACAGATGATTATTCTCGATTTTCATGGGTGTTCTTTCTGGAAAGTAAGGATGAAACGTTTGAAACTCTTATGATCCTAAACTCGAGAATTTATATCATTTTCCCATTAAGAGAATTCGCAGTGATAATGGAACGGAGTTTATGAACAAGAAGATGCAAGAGTTCTGCAATGAAAAGGGGATTCTTCATGAATTCAGCGCCCCCTATACTCCACAACAAAACGGAGTAGCTGAACGAAAGAATCGCACGTTGATAGAAACTGCTAGAACAATGTTAGCTGATTCAAAATTACCGATCAGTTTTTGGAGTGAAGCAGTAGCATCAGCATGTTATACCCTAAATTGTGTGTTGACAGTTAAGCCTCACAAAAAGACATGTTTCGAGTTACTGAATCAACAAAAGCCTAACTTAGCATTTTTGGAACCTTTTGGATCACCGTGTACCGTCTTGGACCCGGCTGGTAAATTTGGAGCCAAATCTTAGGAGGGTTTCTTGTTGGCTATGTTACTCCTCAAAAACGTGTTTTCTTGCCGAGACTGAACCAGGTAGTTCTAGCGCAGCGCGTAGATTGTCAAAGATATACAACGCCTACGCAGAAGCCTGGGGATCCGTGGCTGTTTAATTATGATGGATTGTAGGATTCGTTTGATCTACCAGATGTACCAACTGAAGAAGAACTTGTTATGTTATTTCAACAACATCAGTTGTCTAATCAAGAACAAGTTCCTCGACCTTTGGTGATTTCTACATCTTTACCAGTTAACACGTTTGATATTGGTCAAAGCTCTTCTGTTCTAAATCTGGTTCCTGCTCCAAATGTTAATGCTGCTGAATCATCTGTCCAGCCAAATATTGATGCGGACTCTGATCGGGAACCAACTTTCAATGATGGAGGATCCAGTTCTGATGAAGGATCTGGACAGATTGAAAGCTTTCTGAAACAACAGGCTGATCAGTCTAATGCCAGGAATAAAGCTTCTTCATCTGTACCAGTTGTCGATGAAATTCTCACAAATTTGCAATCACAAGTAGATGTTCCAACTGAAGTGATGCCCAGGACACTTTCATATCATCCGTCAGAGAAGATTATAGGCAGCTTACAATCGGGAGTGCAAATTCGCAATCAGATTAATAAAGATCTAAGTTGTTTCTATACTAGTATTTCTCCACTTCGAGTCCGATTTTCTCACAGTTGTTTTGTTTCTCTGGTTGAACCAAGAAACTGGAAAGACGAGTTGAAAGAAGAAAGTTGGGTGGATGCGATGCAAGAAGAGTTATTGCAATTCCAGAAACTTGGAGTCTGGACGCTTGTTGACCTGCCAGATCATCACAAAAAGATTAATACAAGATGGGTCTTCAAGTGTAAAAGAGATGAAAATGAGATAAAGAACATGCCTATGGTTATAGCTAGTCTGTTATTGAGAATGATCATTTATTGAAAGTAACGAAAGAGTTGGAAGAGAGCAAGAAGCTTTAGGAGAGTAGGTTGGTGAAATATGGAAATTGGTTTAGAGTTTTGGAAGGCAAATGGGTATTAATTTTGAAGATGAATTTAAGAAAATTGAAGTTGAGGAAGCTGAAGCCCGTGCTGCTAGTGCTGAGAAAGTCACTTAACATGTGGTAGAGACAATTGTGGTTGATAAAGGCAAGAAAGATGCAATGCCTGAGATAGTACCTGATGTTGAACAAGTAAAGTCACCAGTGAAGGTGATAGAGACCGAAGCTGATAGTGTTGATATTCCTCTAGTCTCTGCAATACATGAAGCAAGATTTATTTTAGTTCAAGATGATGTTATTTTTGGAGCCGAACCAGAAAAACAATCAGAAGTTGAAGTATTTTTTGGTTTGGAAAACAAACTTGTTGAAGAAGAAGAAAAAGAGGACGAAGAACAAGTTGATATTGATGGTTCTGATCATGATGATGGTGATAAAGGTGAAGGGAATGATGATGATGATGATCAGGGGATGCATGAATTGTTATTACAGAAAAGAATGTTATTGAAACATAAGCACCAGAGACTCATGCACAGAATGAACACATGCAAGATGAAATGAATCAAGAAGTGTTTGGATGTGATATGGAGCAAATTGATGAAGCTGTTGATGATGATACTTAAGGAATCTTCACTGCAAGATAGAAGATAATCTATCTGTCTCATGATGTAGAAGAGGGAGAGTTCGTTCACAACTACACAAAAGAAGAGATTGCCAAAATGTGTGGAGTTGATGAAGATTCGTTTGAGTTTGATTTTAAGGAAGAGTTGATAAATATCGAGATTTAAAAACCTGAAGATTATGTTTTCAATCCTATTCATGAAGCTGTTGATTATGATGAAGTTAAGTATGAAGATGATTCTGAGGAAGAGCTTCCACGACATTCAAGTCAAGATACTGATGATTTTCCAATGTTTTCCAAAATGTTCTCACATGAGGCCAATAACATTGTGTTGAGAAAGATAGAGGAGAGAATAAAAGATGGTGATTCTCCAAGGATAGATCAAGATAATCAAGAATGCTAGAAAGAAGTGGTTCAAATTCATGCCAGTTGAACGCAAATTCAAAAGACCATAAGCATTCTTCACAAGAGATCGAGATATTTCCTTGGGTGATATTATCATTTGGGGTTGGATTCTAGAGCTGAATGTGTTTGCAATCAAGAGAGAATGCGGAGTTCAGTATTTCAAGTATCTGGTTGACATTAAGAGTTTACCTTGGTGGGATGTTCAAGAGTTATGCAAAACTAAGTAGATCAACTTACAAATGAAATAATATGATCAGAAGATGTGGCGGTTTATTTGATATGAAGCAAGACATGATTTTCCAACTTGGAAGCCACAAAAACTAAAGAGGGTAGTGTCTAACACTAAGATTGATCCACAAATTAAAAAGCCTAAAGTTTTGTTGATATACAAACGTCCAAACGCAATGAAAAACATGCCACTAATGAGAATGGAACAAGATTTTCATGTAGATTTTTAGATGGTGGCATTACAACAAACAGATTGCGGAAGCAGTGATTGTTTTGTGTAATTTTGGGAACTAGAGAACAATAAGGATTCTCGATCCGGTGTGGATAGTCAACTTTTCACAGAAAGATATTGACATGCTATTCTACAACAAGATCTACTACGCAGTGGAAGACATAGTGCAAGCAATGTAGTCTATGCCTATGCTATTCATTCAGGGAGAATGAGGGAGTCAAAATGGAGGGATTTAGAAAGGAAGGAATTCCTGAAGGATGTGAAGAACGAAGAGATGATTGCTGAAAGAACAAAGAAAGCATCTATTTCAAGATACCAGTTTATAAAATGCGCTCCTGCAACAGACCAGACACCAATGTCATACTTTGAGCTGAAACATAAAAGGGTTAGAAAGCACTTCTTTGGGAGATAGAGTTTGATGAATTTTTGAAGACCGAACGAGACTGCGGCAACATCCAAGGGGGGAGTCTGTTAGTGCATCATGTTTACTGCCTACATCATCGTGTCGTGTCATTCGTAATAGGGCTTAAATATGTTAGATTTGTTTTTGTTGAGTTATGTATTGATCCGTTCGGATGAGTTCATCCGCATGGACCAGAGTCATCCATCCCAAGGTGCTAGGACGTGTCTATAAATAGTGGGAAGGATGCTCTCATCTGTAAATATTGCTTTCAAACGCCGAAGCTCTGTCAGATTAAAAACTAGGATGTAAAACTGATTATATGGAATGAAAACATTGAAAATTAACTGAACCTTGTTTACTCGCCTAAATACAATGAATTCCGCGCATTGTACTTAGGTCTAGATATCACTGGGAACTCAAACGTCATCATAAACGATCCTCACAATTAACGTCTATCAACATTAATGTAAAAGTGAAGGTCAATAGTTCACGTCGGGTACCCAGCATGGTGTGAGGTTTGTCAAACCTAATAGCGCTATCGACTAATACCCCACCAGCCAACCTGGCATACTAATTGGTAAGGATGTAGGGAGTTCTAGATAGAGTGTTTGTTTAGTTGAGCGTATTATCCCACCTCCAGTGGATAGTATGTTTTGTGGTTCCAACTAGGAACGCGTGTGTAGCTCAAACCAAGGCTACCATAAAAAGTGTTATCCCAAGCTAGTGACGCATGCTTTTAGAAAAGTTTGTGAACTTACCTTAGTTTGCTCGGCAGAAAATAAGTGTGAAAGCTAAGAGGAGTGGTCAACCTTGTCCTGATATGTTTATCGTATTAGTTAGTTTTGATTCACATAACCGTTAGTGTAAGTTGGTGCATGTGATCATCTCATTATATGCAATACATTCCTAGACACTCATTATGGTTTTAATGACATTTAACACCTTGTATTAACATGTAAGTACATTTAAAGCATTTACAATCACTTTCAGCTCATTGTAGATTCACATCAGATTTTAGGCAGTTTTACAGAATTTATTTAAAATACTAAATGAACTTAAAAAATTATGATATTTTAACATGACATGTCATTTAGTTCATGAATACTTGTGGATTTTTCTCATGTCCTAAATACCTACAAAAAAATTCACTAAAAATCATCAATCATACGAAGGTCTGATTCATAGCATTCTGATGACAGTTTACGTAAAAATTCATTTAAAAATCCTTGTTCACTCTTTAACGAAATTCCAGTGCGAGATCTCCGACTTCAGCCCAACCAAGAGGTGACATTTTTGTCCATACAACAGTTCAAACGTTGCGACCTGGATACTGGAGTAGTAACTATTGTTGTAGGAGAATTCCACCAGAGGTATACGTCTCTCCCAACCATTTTCAAAATCGATAACACACGCTCGTAGCATGTCTTCAAGAGTTAGGATGGTGCACTCGGTCTGACCATTGGTTTGAGGGTGGTAGGTAGTGCTCACATTTAAGCGTGTGCTGAAAGATTTATGCATGAATTGCCATAGATAAGACGTGAAACGAGGGTCACGATATGAGAAGATAGAGATTGGCACTCTGTGCCAAGAAACTACTTCCTTCATGTAGATGCTTGCAAGTTTATCATACTTATCCGTTTCTTTGATTGTGAGGAAGTGGACAGATTTAGTTAGGTGGTGACGTGAGCAAGGGTGTGTATATTTTTCTATTATATTTTTAAGTACTTTTTACTCGTTTATCAACCTTTACATTTATAAAATACGATATAACACTATCACTCTCTACAACACGCTAGGGCAAGTGCACCCATCGTTGGCGTAATATAGTGATGGTAAGATACAGATGTCGTTCAAGGACATAAGAGATTTTAATTCGGGATTATTTCAATGTCTAATTGACCCAAATTTTGAGAAGATATTTTTAATAAGTAAAATAAAGAAAGAAACTAAAGTAATAAAAGAAATAAATAGATGAGATAGAATCACTTGGTTCCTACTCATCTTTTATATATCCTTTGATGATTTCCACAATTTGTTTTTTTTAAGAGATTATCCTAGTTATAGTAGTATGTCCCTCTTTTGGAGGTAACGCTACCCTCGGCCATATTGGTCTGAGTCAGCAGGGATACAGTCCTGCATGGCCAGAATACTGAACGATAATTAAGTATGTTATTAATGCAAAATGTGGCATGTCCCTCTTTTGGAGGCAACGCTACCCTCCCCCATATTGGTCTGAGTCAGCAGGCATATAGTCCTGCAAGGCTGGTTTAAAGATTTAATTGTAGTTTATTTACAAGGGATTTAAGTTGTTCTCACTTCCTCCGATTTGATGTTATCTGCCTCAAATGAAGTCCTAATAAGCTTGAATCAAGTTCTCGCACCAACTATACACAAAACAAAGCTAGAACTTTACCCAAACCACCCTTCTAACCCCTTCCAAGCAGTTAACGTGCTTTATATAAACCGTAAAGACACGCATGAGTGAATCAATAAAACATGAAGAGATGATAGAATAAAGTTCACTTTCAATATAAAAAAAACTAGTTATTAAAGTCATTGATACATACCCAATTAAAAAGTTAACCAAAGCTTGGAAATCAAAAGTAATACATAAATAATGATTGTGAGAGACTTCTACACACTCTAAACTCTAATGATTATGGGAGATAATGGTGGTGGAGTGGTGGACGGTGTAAGAGAAATGGTTTGCCAAGGAATGGATTGCAATTGAACCAAGCACCCCTATTTATAGTTGCAAACAAAAGCTTTGCATGACCCCATGCCTAGTAGGCATAGACCCATGCCCCCTTCTTTTTTGTCTTTATTTAATGAGCAGTGTTAGTCCAGATGCTTGCACGACCCCGTATGTCAACGGCACCGACCCATGGCCATTGTACTTGCTGTATTATCCAAGATTTGCATATCAAGAAGTTGACCACGACCCATGTCCATGGGACACGACCCCGTGTCTCTTGTTTGCTTCTTTTTGTCTTCTTATTTCTGGAATCTTGAGTGGGGCATGACCCCATACCTTGGTGGTCGGCCCCGTGCTTGTCTTCTAATTTGTTGTTTTTGGTCTTGTGGTGAAGTTCGGAGGGTCGGCATGATGTATCAACTTTCCTTCTTTTGTATTAATGCTGGTTTTTGTCGTTAATTTGTTCCTCTTGTATATTTAAGCCCTTTTAATCCGAAAAATCAATAGTATACAAAGAAATGCACTTTTTCCAATATTAGTACTAAAAAGGGTTTATTTTATACTTTATTTGATAGAATTTATATCTTGCATTTGGTACATATCAAATACCCCTATACTTGAATCTTTGCTTGTCCTCAAGCAAAACACTTTAATATTGCTTACACACAACCAAATGGAATTGGTAGAGAAGAAGTTTTTTGGATCTTGTTTGTAGAGTGTCGGAGTTAAAGTTCTTTTTATTCTTGTTTTATTTTATTTACAATCCTATTCGACATGATTTATTTAGAACTCTTTTTAAGAAAAATAAATATTTTTAGGCATAACATGCCTTTTAAAATTTCATTAAGCTATATATATATATATATATATATATATATATATATATATATATATATATATATATATATATATATATATATATATATATATATATATATTTCACATCTCACAAGTGATCACTCAATACTCAACCGAATATGTATAAGTGAAACGCTCGGTTCTGGTATGGAACTTACTTCTACCATAATCTTGATAAGTAATCAAACCTCCTTTTTAACAAAATCCTTGTAAATATCAAGAGAACTTTTTAAGGGTAGGCTTTTGGTGAAGGGTAGGGTAGTTTTATTTAAAAAGTGGCTAAAGGCGTAAAATGTCGGTTTTCTTTTAAAAACTTTATTTATTTGTGACTTAGGTACAACCTAGAGGTTTATAGGCAATGAGTTTGCTTATTTTTTTCAAGCAATTAGAGATTTTTTTATATTCATAAGATAACTAAGTCACATACTTTTGTTTATTTCTAAATAACTAAGGGGTTTAAATATAAAAGCTGTTTTTGGGTGATGGGTGATTTATGCAAAATTGTATTTTTGCAGGTTTTGAAATGAAAGGTTTAGGCTCAAAAAATGGTTAACTAAGGGAAAAATTGTTTTTGGTGGGGAGATACAGAGAAAATAAAGAAAAAAATTATAGCCCTAATGCCTCAATCATTTACTTAATTGGACTAAGGACCGGGAATGTATTATCTTATCAAGTTCTAGATTCACAAGAACCGTACGGGCTATTCACACAAGAAATGAAAAGTGAGCATTTAGTAAAGATATGATATTGAATGCTCGGTAAGGCTCAAAACTCACAATTTGTGGGAAAAGGATAAATGTGTGAAAATATATATATATACAATCAAATTTTAAAAAGAATGTCATGCCTTTTTATAAATTTTTCCTATATGGTTTTTATGACGGTGCTATCGGGTGTAAATTTGTAAACACCTGAATTTTTAAAACTTCGTTTCTAAACAAAACAAACTAAAAAAACCATTCTTTAACAAATGTGTTGACAGTGTCTCATACCACACCCTAGGTGCCTGATGCAATCCATACAATGCCTTATCAAGTCTATACACTCGATCTAGATAATCTGGATCAGTAAACCCATCTGGTTGATGGTTATATGTCATGAACATAGGTTATGCTTATCTTTGTTCTAAGCTCCTCGGTATTGATTCTAGTGGGAAAATTAGGACCCATGAAATCACTTCAAAACTTAGTGTCAAAACGAGTATTTAGAAAAGATATACTTTCGTGTATTTATACTTTTTATACTTAAATTCTGAATCCAAACTCTCTACCGAATCCGAATACTTACACACCTCTGTCTCCCTAATGTAGGTTAATCTTGGTGTTCTCGACTCTCAACGCTTCAACTCACGTACACAGGATTTATACGCAGAACCGTGAGTATACTCGATCCATTTTCCATTTTATACACTTTGGGTGCAACATGTACACTTTATACAAAACACGGATCACGTTTAAACTTGTTATAATCACCCTCTATCCATTAAAATATGATACTTGTATTACTCTTGTTATTGCATGCTATGTGTACTTGTGCATATACGCTCATCACTTTGCTTGCCTACTTTAACAATTATATCGCTATTGGATTAATGCACCGCCCGTATGCTTGTGGTATTGTTAAAGTAAACTATTTTACAACCTTGTCGTTTCAGCGGCAATGGTATGCACGATTGCGTTAAACTCAGGTTTGACATATAGTTAACACATTTTTGTATGATAGTAACAATATGTACAAATTACTATGTTGGATATGAGACAATTGTTTTAGTATTATGTTATGTAATAAAACATGTATACTCGTCAACTTTTTGTTGATCATTATTATATAAATGTTGCAGGAAACTAGTTGATGCCGATGAAGGAATATATTTAGGGTGGATTCGAAATACACCTAGATTTAAATCTAGGTACTTTGCTTTCTTGTTGTTTCGTTAATTGTTACTTGTTGTATTTCCTTTCAAGACAATGTATTATCATTTTAGTATCAATGAAAATTTTAATTTAATAAATATTGTCACAGTTAGTGTCATGAGTTTCATCTCACTCTGATGTTTTCTGCCATCGGTTGGGGTCTGACAAATTGGGATTAGAGCCATAACTATAGGGAATTAGGAAAAATTGTCATGCTTTTAACCTAGTCTATAGTTTAGGAACCATATTTGACCATTCTTATTCATGCTTAAAACTACTTGAATTCTCACTACTTGTTTCTTATCTATTTTCTTTAGTCTCAAATATACATGCCTTTCTAAGGCAAACACAATACGTATATGAGACTTAAAGACATTCTTATTTTACAAATGAGACGATCTCACCAAAAAATAAGCCTGAAAACCCATAATTTTTAGTGAAATCCCTCAATCCGCGTTTATCGATTTTTCACGAAATTGTACCATCAAGTTAGGAGTGATATTCATACCTTGATGGAAGATTTCCCATTCATACGCTAGTGGACCCTTACCAACGAGTCGGAATTTATTTACTCATCTCGTTCGGTAAGTATTAACCACACTTAGGGTACGATGCTATCAAGTTAGGGGTGAAACCCGCATCTTGATAACTAGTACCACTTCTTGATTTTCAATCTCGCCAAAGCCTCGAATTTTCAGTTGACTAGGGAGATGTAGTAACCGGAAGGGTGAATACCGTTAACCACTCCTCGATGATAGTATTCTACCTATTAGGCCAAAGCATGTTTCCTAACTCAAAAGGGTTTTCGACCACTTTGGAAAAGTCTTAGTTTCGTTCCGAGACATTCCAAGTTTTACATTGAATCTCTTTTATGTCTTATCATTTTAATGTGTTTGACATTTGATACTTATTACATTTCAACTTTGAAAGCAATAATCATCCCTTGTGAACAAACTAAGTTTACAATTCTTTTGTCATTATTTGTGATTATACAATGTGGATTCTTGTTATGCTTATGTGAACTACTTGAAACTTACGTATTACATGACGTATTACATGCTAAATTATGCAAATTATCCTTTTAAAAAACATTATGATCAAGTCTCATCCTTCCTCATAAATCTCGTAGATGTATCTTAACCGTTTCTCCCAATTCCAATAAGGGTTCAAAGTCGAGCTATAACAAGAAGATGTTTGCATTCATGGCCAAGCAAATGGCCCAAGTGATACCGATATTGTGAGCAAGGTCACCGCCAATACCCCTAACTCGTCAGTTAATTCCAAAGTCGACCAACATATGTTAACCTCATTCAATTACAAGCACTTCGTTGCTTGCAAACCTAGGGCATTCACCGACACTGAAGGTGTCATCAAGATGCTTGAGTGGTTCGATAGCATCGAGGTCACGTTACTCAACACTGAGTATCCCGAGCACCTGAAAACCCGAAGCGCAACCGGTGTCTTCTAGGCGAGGGCTCTCGGCTGGTGGACAAACGAGCTCAATATCAGATCCAGCGAATAAGCCTATGCCCTCCCTTGGGCAGAGGTTAAGCAGATGTGTAACAACGGGTAAAATTAGAGTTAATCCGTACGACCTAATCATGATTTATCTAATCAATTACATGAAATTAGACTTAATTACACGTTAATTGAGTCCATAAAGTCTAGCAATGGCATGGTTGGTAATTTTTAAGAATCACCCTTACACGGTTATTCAGTTTGACGACCACGAACAACATGAACATTGGAGATTAATAATCAAGATACTAGGGAAGCATTTTCAAATTATTATTATGCATATTATATTATCATATGCATCTAAAAATGATTTCGTTTAACTTTTATAATTTGTGGCGCGTCTATGTTTATACAAGGCTAATAGTTTGCGAAAGCGTTAGATTTCGTATATGTGGCTTATATAAATTACGATTTTTATCTAGAGTTGCAAAATGTGTATATAATTAATTATGTTTTATGCTTGCAAGTTAACATGAGGATGTTTCATGTAAGCAACGCAAGTACAAAGCAAATAAATAAAAGATTGGCAAATCCATACCATACCTTTAGGTTGCTTAGTCAAAAACAAATTCCAAGAATGTGAGAAGCCACTTCACGTTTCTTTCTTTTTTTTTCTTCACATGTGTATTAGGCACATGAAATTGCAACATTAAATAGATATATGACATGCCTTTTATATAAAATATAAAACATTTTTATTGTTGGTGCATAATATCTATCACCTACGTCTAGGATATGTTGGTTATGTATATAGGGCTTAGAATGTCAAACATTGTATGTTAATATATGATTTATATGTTTTGTACTTGGCTCGCACGAGTGACACCTTGTCACTCGTACGAGGCACCACTCGCACGAGCCAAACACACATCTCTCATGTGCGAGTCATGTTGACCTATAAATATAGGAGCTTGAGTGTTGTGTTAGATATCTGTTGGTGTGTGACTACGACGAAGCCCTGTCAAAGTGTTTACTCGTCTGTAACCATTCACGTTTATTAATACGAATCAAGGCGTTTAAGCAGCATATCTTTTTTGTTTGTTTGTCCAACTCGCTAACAATGAATTCCGCCTCTGTTAGTTGAGTCAGATCAGTCCGCTGCTCATAAGAGGAGAGCCGATCCCCTCTCATAAGTGGTATCAGATCCTTGAGGCCTGATTTGAGGACAAACATCAAGTTTTAGTAGACAACCAACAGTTTCAACAGTTGCAGATCTAGATTCAACCATTGAAGTTTTTCTACATCTATTCTTTTTCACATAGATCTCAGATTTAGATGAATTCACGGACAAATTGAACTAGGATTTTAGTATTACACGTTAAAATCAACTCTAACTAATCCCTGAAACTTTCAGCTCTAAAAACAAATTAATCATGTCGAAATTTGCAAAAAAATCATCTGTTTGGTGACCTGAGCTGACCCGTACGAGTAGAGGGACAACTCGCACGAATGGCCATCCGTCGAATCAGACACTTGTACGAACAAGTAAACAAGTTTTCTTAAATCTACAAGTTACAGAACTGTCATTCGCACAAGTAAGTAATTTGCACGAAGAAGTCACTCGCACGAGTAACCCTTTTCATTCGCACGATTAATTCGCTCGCACAAATCCTTGATTCGCACGAGTATCTCACTCGCACGAACCATCTGAGTCGCAAGGGCAACTAGTCATTCACACGAAGAACTTTTTAAGAAATTTGTGTCATTCTAATCGGTGTTTTTCGAAAGTGTGTTTCGGAAATTTTGAGAAAAAATGGAAGAAGAATTTTACAATGCATTTGCTGCTTCAGCAGTTACGACCACCGCGACTCAGAATATGAATTTTGAAAACAAGATGGGAACAATGACAAAGCCTCCAAAGCTTATGAATCTTAAACACTATGATAGCTGGAGTGAAAGATTTATGAACTGGGTTCAAGCGAATCATTTCACCTGCTGCTTTGCCATTGAATCAAAATATCAAGCTCCGATTGGAGAGAATGGTCTTGAGAAAACGTTAGCTCAACTCTCAGAATTCGAAAGAGAAAAGTTCATTAACGAGAAGAAGATGATGAATATCTTGCAACAAGCCATCAAAGAAGACATCTTGGCGCTTCTACAACATGATGATGATGCTCAATCTTTATGGAATGCGTTACGGTTAAATATCCAAGGAAGCGCGCAACTTCGAAAGGGAAAGAGAGCGTTATTAAGTAAAGAATTCGATATCTTTACTCTAATCAAGGGAGAGACGGTGAAACAATTGATTGAACGGTATTGTCACTTGGTGGTCCAAATGAAGCGTATGGGAATTGTGAAAACAAATGAAGAATTGGTCGATAAGCTGGCAGATTCTCTACCTCAAGGAGAATGATCTACGTACTTCACTATTCTAAAGAATGTTACAAAGTATGGTAATTTCTCATTACCAAGATTTATTCAAAGGTTGGAAGGGCATGAGCTAGAGATGCAAAAAATGGCAAAAAGCAAACGTGCCCAAATACAACAAGATGTAAATCTATATTACAAGGGTAGTCCTGCCGCACATATACAAAGTCAAAAAATTTAAACTGCCTTCAGTGCCTTCAACACACCAAGTCCACAATCAAGTCAAACCAGTGGATTTTAATCTTTTGCTTCTGCCAATCCAAATACGCCTCCATGCCCACAATCATCCCATAGTTCAACCAATTCACAGAACACTGGAACAATCAATCTAATTCCAGTTCTACAATGCAATATTTATGTTAATCTCCAAAATACTCAAGACTTCGATGAAAAACACCGCAAAGCAACACATGTCTCTACTTGCCTTAGTACTTGAATCGGAAGAAAGTTTAGTAGCAGGAAGAATTGGGAATCCAGAGATGACGAAAGAGGATTACGATCAGATTGATCTGGTTGAAATGGAATTGATTGACATTAAATGGTGTATGGCTTCCATCATCAGAAGAGCTCAACGTTTCATGGAGATTACCAGAAAAGATAATTTGGGAGGACTTGATGGGAAAGTTGGGTTAGATAAGTCCAAGGTTACATGCTTCAAATGCCGAGAGTATGGGCATTTCAAACGAGAATGTCAAAATAGAGAGGTCAAGGGCAATCATAACCCTTTTGCTAATGATTATTATAAGAAAGCCATTAATCATCAACCTCAACCCAAAACAAGAATGGTGCAAATTGAAGATGGACCATCAAATTCCAAAGATAAAGCTCTCGTTGTCACTCAAGAGGACGAAGGTTTCAATTGGAACAAGTACATCACGAAGAGTGAAAGTTTGGCATTGGTAGCATAAATCATTGAAGAGCTTGAAGTTACCGAAGAACATGCAGAGGCATCTTTTGACGAAGCTCCTGAAGAATATTACAACACATCGTCAGAAGAAGAAGAATTGTAAAATAGTGCATTGAAACATCTCTTGCCTAGTGACATTCTCAAAACATTTGCAGGTTATTTTGATCCCAGCCACCGATCGCCTTGTGAAGAAGAGAAGAAGCCTAAAGTAGAAGAGAGGATTGGTGTGACGTTGGAAAATCTGACTGACAAGACCAACAAAGCTTTATGGCGAATGTGAATGAGGTGAACGTGTCAGTAAATGAGTCGGTGAAAGAAACACCTTGCATGAAGTGCAAAGAGCCATGCATAGAGTGTGCTGAAAAACACGATACAAGGAGCTGAAATGTCATACATATAATTTGTCATGTGATTATAATTCAACAAAAGAAGCTTATGGCAAATTAGGCAAAACAATTAAACAATTTGAAAAAGTGATCAGAGAAAATGACGGAACACTTTTGATGCTCAAGGCGACTGTAATGGACAAACAAATGGCCATTAATATTCATTTAAATACAATTGCCGAGCTAAAAAGTAAACTTCAAAAAATGAAAATAGAAATAGAATGGGTTAACATGTTTTTGATCAGTTATTCTACAAGTTCATACGTCACTGATCACATTCTTCCAAAAATTGAAAACAAGGAAGATAACCAAATTGATGAAAACAAAGGTGCAAGTTACGATCGTGTTCCACCACCCATATGGAATAGTTATGCAAGTAAAAAACCATCGGGGTGGAAAAAGCGCTGAATACAAAATTGAAAACTGAAAAGACAAACGAGCTGCCTGCGAACATTGATGTAACTTACACCAAACTAGAAAAAGAATGTGATTCTGACGTGGTTAAAACTGTAGTTGAAAATGTTCTGAAGAATGAGTCTGACAATCCGAATTGGATGTTGAATTATCAGAAAATGGTTTAAACAATGATCCCAATGTTATCATATACAAAATGCATGGATCTGATGAACTATATTCCGATGAGGATTTCCCAATTCAGAATGTCAATCTGGATCGTATTGATAAGTTGTTCAAGCTTGTTAAGGTGAGCCATTCTGATTTAGAAAAACAAGATGCATCATTTTATTCTTAATCAAAATGTGTCAACAAACCCTACCATCAGAGGAACGTAGACTATCCTGAAAATAGGAGAGAAGGGTTGGGTTTTCAAAAGCAAAAACAAATAACAAGTCTCAAAAGCTAAATTTTGCGGAAAAAAATCAATTTTGTCTATGGGACAACTATGGAAAAAGAAAAAGAGGTCATTAGTAAACAATCCAATGATGAATTCAAGAAGGAAAAAGAGAGTAGAAAACGGGATTTGGATTCCTCTGTTAAAAAAGACAGCAGGACATGCTACAAGTGTAACACTGTTGGCATATTGCACGACAATGTTCCCAAAGAAATCCCAAACCTGTTTCTAACTCCAACAGATCTACAAAAGATGAGAAACAAAAAGCACCCATGTTTGTACCAAAACAAATTCTGAAAAGAAACAATGAATCCAATAAAAATGTAAAATCAACGATTCAACTTCATTCTAATTTTGAAGTTGGTGAAACATCCACCAAGAATCGTCAAAAGGATTGAAAGTTTTATTCTAAAAGGGCAATTTTAAAAATACAAACTTGGTTGAAAAAGTCAAACCATCTTCAGTAGAACTGAAACCACATGTTCCAGCCAAAACTGAGATCAAACACAGTGTCAAAAACAAAGTTCCAAAGTTTGATATTCCAAATCACCCAAGACCAAGCAGGCTTGGGTCTCTTTATTTAAATAGTTTCTTCCTCATGTGTGAAGTGGCTCCCAAGGTCGATCATATCAAAATGGATTATGGATAGTGGAGCTTCCCGACACATGATTGGGATGCTTGCGTTGTTTCACGATGTTAAAGCTATCCGGGGAGGTTACGTTGGTTTTGCTGAAACTCAGGGTGGAAGAATTGTGGGAGAAGGAATTCTTATGAATGGAGTGGTTTATTTCGACAGGGTGAACTACACTGCTGAGCTAGAGAACAATCTACTAAGCATATCGCAAATTTGTGACAAGAAATTCACAACACACTTCAATGACATAGAATGCTTAATTATCAAGTCGGGATTCAAAATTCCCGAGGAGTGGATCCTCGTGCGCGCTCCATGAGAGAATGATCTTTATGTTCTAGACATGTGCGTTGCATCCACTACGTCAAAGAAAGTTCAGTGCTTCATTTCTAAAGCAACCGAGAAGGAGTCAATCTTATGGCATCGGAAGATGGAGCACATTCACTTGCAAAAGATGAATTATTTAGTGCACAACGACCTAGTGGAAGGTGTTAATATGAAGAATTTTCATTTATCTGATGATTGCTGTAAGAAGGGGAAACAACATAAGAAATCATACCCAAGAAAGTTGCTTAACTCGATTAAGCTACCACTAGAAAGGCTTCATATGGATCTCTTTGGGCCTGTAAACGTGAAAAGCATTTCTGGGGATCTATATTGCCTAGTCGTGGCAGATGATTTTTCAAGATTCTCATGGGTTTTCATTCTGGATAGTAAAGATGAAACATTTGAAAGTCTTATGATTCTCTTTAGAAAGCTTGAAAACCTATATCACTTGCCTATCAATAGAATCCGAAGTGACAATGGTACTGAGTTCAAGAACAAGAGGATGCTCGAATTCTATACGAAAAGGGGATTCTTCACGAATCCAGCGCTCCCTATACTCCTAAACAAAATGGAGTAGCTGAATGAAAGAATCGCACACTGATCGAGACTGCCAGAACAATGCTCCCTGATTCAAAACTTCCAATTAGTTTCTGGAGCGAAGCAATCGCATCTGCGTGTTACACCCTCAACCGTGTGTTGACAGTCAAGCCTCACAACAAGACCTGTTTTGAGCTGTTAAACCATCGGAAGCCAAACCTCGCGTTTTTGGAGCCTTTTGGATCGCCGTGTACTGTTTTAGACCCGGGCGGTAAATTTGGAGCCAAATCCTTGGAAGGATTTTTCGTCGGTTATGCTAGTCCACAAAAGCGAGACTTTTTGCTGAGTCTTAACCATGTCATTCTTGCACAGCATGTTGATTGTCAATGATATACTACGCCAACGCAGAAACCTGGGGATCCATGGCTGTTCAACTATGAAGGTTTGTGGAATTCATTTGACCTACCTGAAGTACCATCAGAAGAAGAACTTGTTATGCTTTTTCAACAACATCAAATCTCCAATCAAGAGCAAGTTTCTAGACCGTTGGTGATTTTCCCCATCATTTCTTGTCTCTAACACTTCTGATGTAGGTCTAAGCAAAAGTATGCAGGAATCAGTCTGTGTACCAATCTTGAACACTGTTGAATCATCTGCCCATCAATCATTTAATGCCGACTCTGATCGTGAACCGACTTTTGATGACAGAGGATCCAATTCTGATGAAGGATCTGAGCATATTGAAAGCAATCTGAATTCCCAGGCTGATCAAGCTACATCTTCTACACCAGTTGCTGATGAAGTTGTCATGAATTTGCAGAGTCAAGTAGATGTTCCGAGTGAAGTAATGACAAGGACACTATCTTACCATCCGTCAGAGAATATCATTGGTAGCTTACAAACCGGAGTGAAAAGTCGCAATCAGATCAACAAGAATCTAAGTTGCTTTTATACCAGTGTTGCTCCATTTCAACCCAGACTTTCTTATAGTTGTTCTGTTTCGCAGGTTGAACCAGGAAACTGGAAAGACACGTTGAAAGAGGAAAGTTGGGTGGATGCAATGTAGGATGAGTTGCTTCAATTCCAGAAACTTGGTGTCTGGAAGCTTGTTGACCTACCGGATCATCATAAAAAGATTAATACTCGAAGGGTCTTCAAGTGCAAGAGAGATGACAGAGGTATTGTGGTCGGAAACAAAGTTCGGCTCGTGGTCCAGGGCTTTCACTAGCAAGAAGGGATAGACTACAATGAAGTCTACGGCCGTGTCGCTCGTCTTGAAGCATTCGCATATTCTTGGCCTTTGCTTCTTGGAAAGGTTTCAAGGTGTATCAATTGGATGTCAAATCTGCTTTCCTTTATGGCAAAGTCAAAGAGGAGGTGTAAGTCGGCCAACCACCATGGTTTGTCGATCCGATACACAAGGATAAAGTCTACCTTCTAAACAAGGCGTTATATGGTTTACATCAAGCCCCTAGAGCTTGGTATGCAACGATTTCAAGACATCTTCTAGACAACGGCTTTCTTAGAGGAACTGTAGACTATAGCCTCTTCATAAAGGAAGTAGATGGACATCTGATTTTGTACAAATCTATGTGGATGATATCATCTTTGGATCAACAAATGATAAGCTGTGCAAAGACATCAAAGAAGTCATGAAAAAGAAATTCGAAATGAGTGCTATGGGGGAGATGAAGTTCTTTTTAGGACTTCAGGTTGAACAATTGTCTGATGGTATCTTAATTAATCAGACAAAGTATGTTCGTGATGTGTTAGAGAAATTTGACATGTCAGGAACTACACCAGCATCAACTCCATTAGCCCCAAATCACGGCATTTTTCAGACGCTCATGGAGTCAAAGTCGATGAAACATTATATCGCTCCATGATCGGATCCTTGATGTAACTCACAGCTTCGAGACCTGATATCATGTATCCAACATGCCTATGCGCCCGTTATCAATCCAATCCAAGAGATTCACACTTGTTAGCCATCAAATGAATCATGCGATACTTGAAAGGATGCCCCCGGACTGGCTTCTGGTATCCTCGTCATGACGACTTCAAACTTGCGGGTTACTCGGATTCTGATTTTGGCTGCTTCAAGCTTAATGCCAAATCTATTACGGCTGGTTGCCAGTTCTTTGGAACTTGTTTGGTAACATGGCAATGCAAGAAACAGACCGCGGTCACTCTCTCTACATGTGAGGCTGAATACGATTCAGCATCCAACTGTTGTTCCCAGATACTCTGGATATAACAGCAGATGAAAGACTACGGACTGCAATTTCTGGATACGCCAATTTACGTAGATAACAAGGCAGCTATTGATATCATCAAAAACCCTATTCAACACTCACGCACTAAACATATAGAAATTCGATACCACTTATCCGTGAATGCTACAAGAAAAAGTTGGTTAGAATTGAAAAAATCCACACTGATGACCAAAAAGCAGATTTTTACACCAAAGCATTTGATCGATCAAGATTTAAAAATCTTTTAAATTAAATTGTTTAAGAAATCTGACATCAGGAGATACACATGAGGTTGAATTTGAGGATGACGAGGACTTAACGTGATTCTCATCGGTATGACATGTTTTTTTTTCTATAAATATTTTGTCTTCAAAACTAAAAACCAAAAATATGTTTTTGATTTTAGGGGGAGAAAAGTTGTGAAAAATACAAAAACATTAAAAAGGATAAAAAGAGTTTTTGTGAAAAAGGGGTAATCATATTACATTAGTAGACTATCACAGTATGCTAAAGATATGGAACATTTAAACAGGTAATTAAACAGATCATACTGATGATGTGCCAATAGGCTTCACTCATTCAGTAAATTGTTCTTCAAGATATAAACCTAAAAGAAAATATGAGTAATTTGTGGGTCGATATCTCTCAATTTCGCTTGAGAGAATGCCAGATTCTACGATACTAGGTCTTTATATTTAATCGATATCTGGGGTATTATCCGAGTTCTTCTGATTTGCATCGGCAATGACCTAGAACTTGTATAATACTTTACGCATTATTCGCCTACAAAAGCTACACAAAAAATGAGTATGTCATAAACATTTACGAAATCTGCAGTTCAAAAGATTCCTTAATGGAACACCACCTAAAGTCGAGCCTTCATCTCTTTCTCTGTATTGAAATACTAACCTGAGCTCTCAAGGTCTCGCAATTCACCCCATTTACAGATATCAGTTAGATATGTTTAATTGTGAAATGAAATTCTGGGAATCTCGATGCGGGAGTATATTCTGAGATAGGAAACACAGTTACTTCATGTTGCTTAATGTTACCTAACATATCTTGAAACAATTGAGAAACGTGTAGAGGTTTATGTGGATAAGTATATTGACAATCTAGGTAAATCTGTTTAAGAACTTAAAGTTACTATTAAGATCAACGATACTTGTGATTTGTCTAAAAATATGATGTGATCCTTTAAACACAAAACTCACAAAAAATATGTATGTAAATACATCTTTACTTGTTCTTTCTTTTTAGAAAAAATCCCAAAAAGATTTTCAGTTTATTTTTAGCAGTCTATCTTAGATTTTAGTCTACCGATGATGAAAATACCGTTAGTCCAAGTCAAAGCGACAGTTGCTGGAGGAAAGTTGAAGATCATGGGCTAGGAGCTAATCAGAAAAGAAAATTTCCTGAAACATTACAATGTTCATTAATTTGAAACTTTAAATTTTAGAATAAATTTGTTTTGGTCAAAAAATGGTCAACCAAGGTCATTAACTTGGACTTGGTAGGCATATCGGTTAACTGTGGTCATTAATTTGGACTCAGATAACTGAGTAAGTTATAAAAACAGATAAAATTTCACAAAAAAATAAAAAAGGTAAACAAAGTGCATAGTACTGACTCGTACAAGTGACACACTGACTCGTACGAGTGACAAAAGGCTTCATTCGTGCGAATCATCCCTGAAGGAGTATAAAAGGACTTCTCATTCACACAAGTCACATTATTGACTCTGTGAGACTGAGAGCTTACTCAGTGCGATTCAGTTCTTACCACTCACTTTCTTGATCTTTGTTACGTATCTATACTTCGGGTAGGTTGATTAGCACACCTCTTACGATGGGCAAGGTACTAATACAAGTGTTGTGCCGTTATAATGTTAAAATTGGACCAAAAGGACATAAAACATAGATTTAGGATAATCGGACCGGTAAAATATAAAATTGAACTCAAATTTGTAATAATCGGCCCTTTTAACCTATAAATTGACATTCAGTTTAATAAAATCTACACATTTTAAGTTCGGGTTGATAAGGTGTTATGTGGTGCGATTCGCAACTCGTATGAATCATCACTCGTACGAGCAAGAGTTTCAAATGTCTGATTATCATATTCACTTGTACGAGTGATCGTTAGTACAAGTATGTCCTTAAACGTTTATATCTTTGTGACTCGTACAAGCATCACTCGTATGAAGAAGTCTATTCAAAATCCTTAAAAATTTGTTAAGTATGATTGTTAATTCGTACGAAGAAGTGGCTCATACGAGTGGGTTTTGTTCAAAACTTAATTCTTTGTCTATATATCTGACTCGCACGAATGGTGACTCGTACGAGTGTTTAAAAGTTGAATTTTTTTTTAAATTTTTCGAAGTGTTTGAAATGTTTGTGTTTGTAGATCAAGAAGTCTTCGTTCTCACCGTTTCACAACATTTGTTGTCTACTAGATGAGACTATTCCTGAGATCGCGGCTTATAGAAGAGTGCTAGATTTTTTGAACTGACTGCCAATTACCAAGGCTCTTATTGACAGACACACGGCTTACCAATCACACGTCGAATATTTTTGGGATGCCGCTGAATATAGTGAGGAAGAGAATGCTATTTTGTCGGCAGTGAGGATTAATAATGAAGATATTCAAGTCAAAAACACTGAAGATTTAATCCGAACGGTATTAGAGTTCAAGGATCGTGAAGAAGACCCAAAAGGTTATTCAGAATACATGGTCAAGGGCTGCTTCTATCAGATGGGATACGCAGTATTCGTCAATGCAACACCTTTTAAGAAGGGAAATCTTAGTGCTCCGTTTCATTACATTACACACTGTATTATTCATGCCTTCAGCCACAGAAGGGTGGCTTTGATGATTTGATAGACTATCAGAGGTGCATGATGACTGCACTCGTTCTCAACCTGCCCTACAACTTTTCAAGAGTTGTCTTTTCCCAAATGGTACAGAATATACAACGTGAGAAATTTCTTCAGTACCCGAGATTTGTACAAATGTTGCTAGATCATCTATATCCAAATCTGAAGAAGAAGAAGGATGATATTCTGAGGCTTGAACATATGGATATGTCGACACTGGAAAAGATGAATCTGCACTTGAAAGTCTTCCCAAATGCCAAGCCTGTATTCGGGGCTATTATTAACAAAGACTATGTGGCGCCGCCGAAGGGGAAGTGGCAAAAAGATGAAAGTGGGGATGAGGCTGAGGAATTGGAAGCATTAGATAGTTTTATTGTAAAAAGGAGTGTGTGGTTTTCTAAGGAAGATAAGAAGGGGGTAAGGGAAAAAACAAAAGCAAACATCTACATCTTCCTCCACTGCCCCTCAAAGAAGAAACGTGCATCAGCTAGCACGAGTTTGGTAGACGAGCCAAAGCCAGAAGAAAATGTCGAGACATCGGCTGTGGATATCGAACAAGAAGCGTTTGATGTTCAAGAAGGTATGGTTGAAGAGGCATCATCCTCTAGCATTGATGAAGAGGATAGGATCGCCGGAGAAAGAGAAAGAGCCAAAGAAAGAGAATTAGAACAATTGGCTGAAGTACAACGTAAAGCTGAGGAGAAGAAACGAAAAGCGACAGGGGAAGATGATACTACTTACATACTTTCAGATTCCGACAGTGACACCCCTGTTCACAAATCTTCAAAGAGGCCAATTAAACATGTGAAGAGGCCAGCGGTTAGAAGTTCTGACTCTCCAAAAGCTCGATTAAAGAGAAAGGTGCAAGATAAAGTTGATATTGCACATAATGTTGAGCCTATACCACAACCGCCACCATCACCACCTCCACAACCATCACCACAACCAACACCACAACCAACACCACAACCTGCACCTCAACCTACTCAATCTCAACCCCAGTTCTCAACAGGAACCAGGTTAGAAGATCAGTTTGACTTTGATGACATTCCAGGGGGGAGAGTTCTCAGCTGACATGTTCAACGATTCACGTATTGAAGAGTTAGAGAAACAAGTAATGCTGAACAGTGTAAAAGTTGCTGAGTTACAAGAACAAATCAAAGGGCTTAACGCAGAAAAACAACATCTAGAGGCTATCTTGGAGAACACCGTATCCAAAAATGAACGTTTGAGAAATCGTATGGCCGAATATGATGCAGAACGCCTCAGAAATCAAAGAAAGATGAGCTTATTTGAGAAACTCCTCATGAAGAAACTAGGAATTAATTTAGCTGCTGAGATTGATGAGATAGAGAAAGAAGAAACCCGACAGAGAGTTATCGAGCGAGATGGCTAAAGAACTTTCAGACGCTCAAGGCAAGGGTAAAGAGAAGGTTGGTGAGGAACATGTGATTGATATAACTGAGCCAGAAGCTAAATCTGTGCCAATATCTTCTGAGGTAGGGGTGTTTGGAGACACGAAGAAGTTTGTGTTGGTAAAAAAGCCAAAGGATGTTGACATTGACATGATGAATCTTCCTACTAAACATCAAGAATGGCTAAGTAAGAGAAAGATGGAGAAAGAAATTGAAGCAGAGATAGACGCATTTGATGAGAATACTGAGGAGGAAAATGAAGACATGGACGATACCGATGATGATGTATTTAAGGAAAATTCGGATGATCATAATGATGGTGATGATGATGATTTGGGTGGTTCGGCTATCCTCGTAACAGAATCAAGTTTGAATGAAGATATCGATTTTTCGATGTACTTGGATGATTCTGCCAACCAAGTGGAAGGAGATAAAGAACAAGGAAAGGAGTTGGACGCTCGAAGGATTCGAAGCGGGCAGGAATCCTCACAATGACTTATATGTCAGCTGTTCCTGCATGCCCAAACCAAAGATATTGTATTTAGAGCATGATGTGGAGGAAGGAGAGTTTATCCACAGTTACACAAAAGAAGAAATTGCAAGTATGTTGGGTGTTGACGGAAAAATATTTGAGTTTGATTTCGAAGATGAGCTTAACGACACAGTGCTTTCGAGCCTGGGTATTATATCTTCGAACATGTTTCTGATGCACATGATTATGACAAAGTTTTCAGGAGGATGATTCTAATGACACTGATGCAAATATTGCCGTAGAGGGTACAGATGACTTCTCAACTTTCAGTGAATTGTTTGCAGCCGAGAATGATGATCTACTGAAGCGAAAGGTTGAAGAGGCTGTCAAACAGGGTACGATTCCTCAACGCTTGTCTAAAGAAGAAATTGTGAAAATAAGGAAGCTATGGTTTAAAGAACTACCAGCAGAGCGTAAATTTAAACGTCCCCTGGCATTCTTCACGCGTGATGCTAACATTTCTTTGGGGAATATCATTAGCTAGGGATGCATCAAAGAGCTTAATGTTTGTGCGATTAAAAGGGAGTATGGGCTCCAATACTTCCGATACCTAAGCGATATCAAGACCCTGCCATTCTGGGATATTAAAGAATTGGTGCAAACCAAGACGATAAATCTAAAGATGAAATATCATGACCAGCGGCTGTGGAAACTGATTAAGCTGGAAGCTACTCATAGCTTTAGACGCTCGAAGCCTCATATGCCCAAGAGAATCATAAAGATCGATCTTGTTACAAAAGAAAAAGATGTGACGTTGATAGTAAAGAGGCCGAAAGTAATGAAGATGTAGGTCCCCTAGTCCTTCTGGATCTTGACAGAATCGTTTATCTAATCTAGAGTGCGGAATCCCCTAGATCAGATTTCACAAAAAACAACAAGAACACGAACACAATTCCTTTAAACAGACTTCTATTGATTATCCAACACAAAGGTCTACAATCAATTCAAGACTCTCTAGAAATCTCTCAGCCACTCTCTGTAGATTTCTTCCAACCAACTGTCTAACTAACAAACCTAATGCACCACATGTATATATACTGCATGTTTGCATACTAGGCTTTATACTGGGCTAAGCCATTCTCCAAGCCTATTACAACTCTAAATAAGCTAAACACAAATGCTAAGCCCAATACAAAATATCCAAAGACTAAACTATTAAACTATTAAGCTGTTGTAACTAATATGCACCAACAGACTCCCCTTACCAATAGCTTCACAGTGTAATTTTGTCTTCAAACATCTTGTGATCTTTTGGTCTTTGGATAACTTCAGCTACATGTGGATTCTGACAACAACAGACTCCCCCTAAGCTGATGCTTCCAATCTCCAAGACTTTCATTCGCTGTAGATTTGCGAACTAGCATTCTCTGATTAAGCTCTTATCTCCAACTTCCTCTATATCACCTTTTGCAATGTAGTAGAAGGATCCTACCATGCACCTTCACACATTGTGCACTTCACTCTTAATATGTACTGTACTTGTATTCTGCACTTCATTTTGATAATTGCATCAATCTGTTTAGAAACACAAGCAAGTAACTCGAAAAACCATTAATTCTTTTCCACATTAAAGATAAACCAATATTTTATCTTATCATGCAAAAATAAACAACTTATCAGTTCAAACTGTGAGACTTTAAAAACAAATCTTTTTGTATTTTTAGATTTTCTAAAAAGAACTAACTAAAAAGAAAACAAACACGCTATTTTTGTGAGAATCACCGTTTAAGAAGATCATATCAGCACTATCAAACTCTTTTCACACTATTTGATAATTCTTTATACAATATTCATGAATAGCAGTTCAAGACGATTACCAGTATGTTTATCCACTTAAACAAAATACATGAACATTTCAAGTACCATTACCTCGTGATTTGTTTAGATAGTTTATACTGATATGCTAGTATGCCCCACTTCAGGACATACCCCCGCGATCAAGGTATGCACAAAAATTCATCATAGTAGGTGAGTATACCGAAATTCATCCTTTTGAATTTAAAATGTTAGATAATTGGTGATCAGGTCAGTACTTCTGTACAACAAAGAGACCAATATCCAACGAGGGTTAGGACAAATACCAAATTTTGGTACGAATAATGCAATTTGCACATTTGAATGACTCTCTAGGAGAGCTTCTTCAATATTTGGTATTTGGCATTTTTGCTCTTTTAAGATATGCAGGTTGTGCCTAGATCAGCATATATCTGGATGCAGCAGAAGGACAACCTTGATACCCTGGATGAAATAACGATATAAAGACCTAAAACCTTAGATTTTGGCAATCTATCAACGCAAGATTTAAGGTTATAAAACCATACGCCACTGATATATTACCCACTCATACACAGTTTAGTTTATTTGTATCACAAAGGTAAGTTGATTATTTCATGCCTTTTGCCTACTGGTACATCATATGATGAAGCTGCTATCACACTTAAGCAATTTTATTATAAGTTCAATGTGATAGTCTAACTTGTTGATGTACTATCATTTCTTCTTTTTCGCACAGTGAAACTCATTTTTGAATTTTTCAAAAACTTTAAACTTTTCAACTTACTCCCCCTAAACTCACGCACTAACTAAAACTCTTTTTGGCTTAGGGAAATTTCTCCCCTAAATTTTTGTTTTTATGAAGTAAAGTTTTAAAAACAGAAATTTAAATACAAACAGACTCCCACTTCAACCTGACAAAAGGTTTTTCACTGTTAGAAAATATTTTCTGTCACAGAAGTAAATAATTTGTTACCATATGTAACCTACTATTCACCTAAGATGATTTACAGGAATAACCACTGTTGAACACATCAACAGTCCTTCTTGGTCATCCTACACACACTCAACAACTTAGTTAGACTGGGGGACCCAAGCCTTAAAGGTCTTGGGTCGTCCAGATTCATCAACCACTGGAACATCAATCCAATATCCATCACACCCTACTGATGTCTTGGATGTCTTCCAAGTTGTTGAACAAGCTTTTTAATTTTCACGAGACCTTTGATCACAAGAATTCCAATAAACTCTTGGATTTTCCGACCTTTGAAAATTATTATCTCGAAACCTTCTTCTCCCATTATTATAATCTGATCTTTGAAAAAATTTTGGATTGGTTTGAACATTCGAGTTACTAAAACCCCTATATTCGTTTCTTCTTTGAACATTTCGATTACCAGAAGTGTGGTATCGATTTTGATATCCAAAATTTTTACTTTGAAAAGAATTTGTTTGACCCTTATTGTAACATGATTTAGGAGAAGAGTTTCTTGAACCAACAAATCTTCTTGATGTTGAAGGTTTAGGTTGAAATCTTGGTTGATTTGTCTGAACACTTGATTTAACATTTTTCTTTGAACTAACTTGATTCTCATCCTTAACCTCAACCTCAGCCTCTGCTTTCTTACCCTTTTTAAACGGACAACAACTAGCCACATGCCCTTTGTTGTGACATTTAAAACAGGATCTCTTCTTAAAAGTTTTCTTTCTGTTAGATCCCTTTTTAAATGATTTGACTATTTTGTCTTTAGTATCCTCATCCACTTTATGAGGTGTACTATTAGATCTAACAGATTCATTCAAAGAAAGTGGACTACTAGGTATGTCAACTGTTATCGGATCCACTATAGCTGGTATAGTAGGAACAAAATTTGTTAGTTCATCTTCATTTGGTAAAAATGAGTAGTCCTGATCCTCAGAGGATGAAGCTTTACTAAACCCCACTCTCCTTTTATCACTACTCCTTTTCAAACCTTTCTGAATTTGAGTCCCGGCTATCAACGATTCTACAAATTTGTCTAACTTTCCATGAAGTTCAACAATTTTGGCCTGTGCATCAGCTAATTCTGTGCACTTTTCAGAAAGCTCGTTATTCTTATCCTTCACAGTTTCACGAGACAAATTAATGATCTGTAATAGTTCATTGACTTTGCTAGTCAAACTGATGATTTCTTGTTCATTTGAATTGATGTATTTAAAAAATTTGACTCCCTTTTACTCAAAAGCACATTGGACTCTTTCAGTTTTTCTAATTCAGCTAACATAATTTTGTTTTGCTCCGATAGTTTGTCAACTTTACCCTGTAGTTCAGTGCAATTTTGACACGTATGACTTACAGATTGAAATTGTACCTGTACCTTTGTTGTAAGCTCATTTGTATCATCCATGCACACTGTAGCTTTTGCATCCTTGACTTCCATTCTCTCCTTCTCAGCTTCCTTCTTCTCTTCTTTCTTCGCAACTTCTTCACCAATCTTCACAGCTGCAGTCTCACTCACACACGTACTTTGTCTTGAAGTACTCTGATAACGTTTTTTCTAAAGCTTCCCACAGCTCTCTAGACGATCCATACCTATTACAAATGTTTTTCATATCAAATGGTAAGGACATCTTTATCACTGCTAAAGCCTTCTTCTCAAGATCATATATACGTTTCTCAGAATCTTTCATCTTCTCATACGAGAATACCATAATTCTTCCATTAGTTCGAAGTGTGGGAGCAATGTACCCATCGATCATACAATTCCACATCTTAGTATCTTCACTTTGAACAAATGCCTTAAACTGCTTCTTCCATTCTACATACTGTTCAGCATTTAACAGCTTTGGCCAGGCTTTAACACCCTCACTTAGATTGTTCAATTTGCCCCTCTTTAACACGCAGCTAACAGTTTAAATGGATTTTGGTATACCTGTGTCAAAATCCAAATCTAACCCGCAGCTTATCGTAACCAAACCGTTAAAAACGTTCAGAAATTTGTCCGAAAAGTGTGATTACCAAATTGTACCGTTAGACTCGTCTCGACGATACGAATCCAATGATATATAATGTCCGATAGTGATTTTAGGATTTTCCGTGCCTTATTTTGTCCTAAAAATCAACCGAGTCTAACTGTCCAATTAGTTTGTCAAAATTGTCTATGGATCAATTTCTATGTCCGAAAATGTTTAACTCTGGCTACGTCAGCTGGTTAAGTTTCCACCTTTTTGTAGAGAATCGGAACAGTACCAAATCCGAAACAGTAACTCGGATAGTGAATCCGAGATAGGAATCCTGAACACTAATCCGGATTGCTAATCCGAATTGGAAATCCAAAATAGGATCCGAGATGAAATCCGGAATGCACTGTCTGATCCGAAATGGAAATCCGGAATAGACTACTCTGATCCGAGATGGAATCCGGAATAGTGCTGATCCGAGATGGGATCCGGAATAGGTTCTGATCTGAGATGGAATCCGAAATAGCTTCTTATCCTAAAGTCAATCCGAAATGGAATCGGAATTTGCTTCTGATCCGAAATTCAATCCAAAATGGACTGTTCTAATCCGAGATGGACTGCTAGAATCCGAAATGAAATCCAAAATGAACTGCTTGAATCTGAAATGCACTTTGTTAATCCGAAATTCAACCTTTTCTGATCCGAAATACAAGCTTTCAATCCGAAATTCTTCACTTTGGATCCGAAATGCAAGTCTTCTATCCGAAATACCTGGTGTTTATCTGAAACAGCAGCAAACCCTAGAACAGCCGTCAAAAACTTCGAACCAGCCCCCAAAAATGTCTAAAATTCCAACTTTTTCTGCTGAAACGATTCTGAACTGAGCAAAAACAAGAGCTGAATGCTCTGATACCAATTGTAGGTCCCCTAGTCCTTCCGGATCTTGACAGAATCGTCTATCTAATCTAGAGTGCGGAATCCCCTAGATCAGATTTCATAGAAAACAACAAGAACACGAACACAATTCCTTTAAACAGTCTTCTATTGATTATCCAACACAAAGGTTTACAAACAATTCAAGACTCTCTAGAAATCTCTTAGCCACTCTCTGTAGATTTCTTCCAACCAACTATCTAACTAACAACCCTAATGCACCACATGTATATATACTACATGTTTGCATACTAGGCTCTATACTGGGCTAGGTCATTCCCCAAGCCCATTACAACTCTAAACAAGCTAAACGCAAATGCTAAGCCCAATATAAAATATCCAAAGACTAAACTATTAAACTATTAAGTTGTTATCACTAATATGCACCAACAAAGAACATACCTCTGATCAAGATGGAACACGATTTTTTCAAGATCTTCAAATGGTGGCACTACGATTCTAGTACTGGTGAAGCTGTTATTTGTGTCCATCCAAATGAAGATTCTTGGAAGATAACTGAGGAATTATCTGAAGCCGTCATAGCACACAAACGCATATATGGTCTATGGCGTGGCATTCGAGTGCTAGACCCTATGTGGCTAGTCAATTTCTCTAAGAAGGATATTGAATGCTATAGCAAAATCAGTTTTGAGGAGAAAGACCAAGAGCAAGCTCTCTAGTTCCAGAAGATTGTTAATGTTTGTTTTGCTAATGACATGCATTCAGGAACAGCATGGAACACTTCTTGGAGGAAGCTGGAAGAGATAGAGAAGGGAAAGAAATTGCAGAATGACGAAAGGATTGCTGAGCGAACGTGGATTGCATAGCTAAGGAGCTTTCGGTTTAGCAACACGTGTAATCGGCCTCCTCCTACAGACCAAATACCGATATCTTTTGAGGAACGCCGTAGGCCACCGAAACGTTTCTTTGGACGTTAATTGTGAAATTTTTTAAGAATTTTTGAAGACTATCCAAGACTGTGGCAACATATAGGGGGAGTTTGTTGGTGCATAATGTCTATCGTCTACATCTAGGATATGTTGATTATGTATATAAGGCTTAGAATGTCAAACATTGTATGTTAATATATGATTTATATGTTTTGTACATGGCTCGTACGAGTGAGCTTAGTGGCTCGTACGAGTGACACCTTGTCACTCGTACGAGGCACCACTCGCACGAGCCAAACATGTCACACCCCAACCGATGGCGGAAACATCGGAGTGAGACGAAATGATTGCTCATTGCTCACAACACTAATAATGACAATAGTTAATTAAAGCCAAATTTCATTTCAATAACGATTGTTAGCAATCATAATCGTTAAGTGTTTCCATCCAGCGGCGTTGTCGCATGTTCAAATCCTTTTGATTGAACAAATGTTGGAGACTCTTATGGTCAGTGTATATAATACACTTCGTTCCATATAAGTAATGCCTCCACAACTTAAGTGCAAGTATAATAGCACCCAATTCTAAATCATGGGTGGTGTAATTCCTTTCGTGCACCTTTAATTGTCGTGATGCATAAGCAATTACCTTGCCTTTTTGCATTAGCACACAACCCATGCCAGTGAGCGAGGCATCACAATAAACTACAAAATCCTCAATACCCTCAGCTAGAGATAACCCAGGAGCATTGCTCAACTTGTGTTTTAGAATCTCAAAAGATTCTTGTTGTTTTGGACCCAGTCAAACTTGACATTCTTACGAGTCAAGGCAGTTAAAGGAGTGGCTATCCTCGAAAAGTTCTTATTGAACCTCCTATAATAACCAGCCAATCCTAAGAAACTACGAATATCCAATGGGGTTTTGGGTACTTCCCAATTCATTATGGCTTCTATCTTGGCGGGATCCACTTGGATACCACGCTCACTTACAACGTGTCCAAGGAATTGGACTTCTCTAAGCCAAAATTCACACTTAGAAAATTTAGTATAAAGTTTCTCTTGTCTTAGTAATTCTAGGATGCACCGTAGATGTTTCTTGTGATCAACTTGATTACGAGAGTAGATAAGTATGTCGTCTATGAAGACAATGACAAACTTATCTAAATACGGCTTGCAGACTCTATTCATGAGATCCATGGATGTTGTAAGTGCATTTGTGAGCCCAAAAGGCATTACCAAGAATTCATAATGACCATATCGGGTCCTAAAGGCAGTCTTAGGAACATCCTCATTCCTAACCTTCAGCTGATGATATCTTGATCTCAAATCGATCTTAGAGAAATAGCTAGCACCTTGAAGTTGATCGAACAAGTCGTCGATCCTGGGCAAAGGATAGCAATTCTTGATCGTTAACTTATTTAGCTCACGGTAATTAATGCACATCTGCATTTAGCCATCCTTTTTCTTTACGAAAAGAATTGGAGCTCCCCAAGGTGAGGAACTAGGTTGTATGAAACCTTTCTCTAAAAGCTCATCTAATTGAATTCTCAATTCCTTCATTTCTGTTAGTCCCAATCGATATGGAGCCCTAGCTACAGGTGCTGATCAGGTAGGATATCAATTCTAAACTCCACTTGCCTATCTGGAGGTAGACCTGGTAATTCTTCACGGAAAACATTGGAATACTCCGAGATAACTGGAAGGTCTAAAATATTTGGCTTAGGCTGGTTGATAGTTACTTGTGCCATGTAAATAACACAACCTCTCCCCAAACACTTAGACGCCTTAAATAATGACACCTTGTCTGGCAATCCGTAGTGTGAATCTCTAGGGATGGTGATCGTTTCACCAGATGGGGTTTTAATCTCGATGAGTTTCTTATCGCAGGCAATGCGGGCTTGGTAATGGGATAATAAATCCATGCCTAAAACTACATCAAACCTTGCAAATTTCATTGGCAAAAGAGAGATAGGAATTGAATGATACTTAATGGATATAGAACATCCATCAAGAATAGAAGATGTTGTTTCTAAAGTTCCATCAGCAAGATCTACCTCATAGGTTATGTCTAGAGTTCTTATGGACAAGTTTATAGTTTACTAAACTTATGGTCTACAAAAGATTTAGCTGCACCCGAATCAAAAGAAAACTCTAGCATAAACATCATTGATGAGGAATGTACCTGTTATGACGTTATTTTCATTAACGGCCTCCCTGGCATTCATCTGGAAGGCACGAGCATTCCCTTTCTTAGCCTCTCCAGGCTTTGCATCATTATTTCTGGGGTTCTTAGGGCAGTTAAACTTAATATACACGTTTTCATTACAGTCATAACAGACGGCATTCTTAAGATCTTTGCACTCCACGGTCTTATGCCCCTTTTTCTTACAGATACCATAGGGTCTAGCTTGTGGATTAATACTACATTGTCCCCAATGCCTGCGGTTGCAATTTTTACATGTCGGTGTTACTCCCGACTTTTCTTGGTTCTTTCTGAATCCAAATCTCCCCTTATTCTTCTTATTAAATCTTTGGGAGTTATCATCCTCTCTCTTTCTTTTCCCGTTAGTCTCAGCTTTAACTGACTTTTGCCTCACCAAATCTACGGTGAAAGAGAGAGAGATAGGTCAACAGCAGTCCTATAGGTACTAGGCTGAGTAGCCTTCACCATGCCCTTTATTTCAGGCGCTAATCCATGAATGAAATGCGCAAAGCGTTTGGGTTCTCGGGTAATTAAATAGGAAAGTAACCTAGACAGGGAATTGAAGTCATAAACTACTTCTGACAGTCTAGGTTTTTCATGGTAAAAGTCAGAAAGTCTGACTCTATCTTCTCCACCTCTTGAGGTGGGCAATAAGTCTCCTTGACTAATTCAACAAACTTAGACCATCCTAAGTTATACAGGTGTACCTTACCTGTAGATTGGATCATAGCCTTCCACCAAATCAGGGCATCACCCTTGAAGGACTGTGATACATACTTAACCACATCTTTATCAGCACAACCGCTGATATCTACTATTGTCTCCATTTCAACCAGCCATTTCAAGGCTTCTACTGCTCCCTTTTCCTCATTAAAATCTCGAGGCTTACAGGAGACGAAGTATTTATGACTACATCCGTCTTTAGTAGAACGGGACCTATCAGTAGTTTCTAGTTTCTTTGGTTCACTCTTTGCATTTGAAGAGTGAACTGAGCTCTCCTTACGAACTGAGGATGGTGGGATTGATTGGAGCTAGTAGCACTCAATTCTTTAAAATTCTCCATGGCTTTTTCCATGGCTTTTCTCACAGCTGCATCAATGCGAGCTTGGAAGTTATCATTATCAATGGCTATGCTTTCGGCAATCTTAGAGTTAATCTTTTGGTGGCTACTTTGTGCCTCGTCCGAGTTTTCCAATCTTGAAGCTTTGGTTCTAATCACCAAATAAAACTTCTCTTAGCCATGGTGTTAATAACCATATTGGCTTTAAACATTGGATATACAAATCCATCGCCTAATCAAGTTAGTGTGAATAAAATCACAACTCTTAGGCTTATCATATCTATATTTGGCCTAGGTCTCAAAAAGGACCATCAAAGGCAAATTACAATATGGACGTAGTCCATATATTATTAGACAGTGGATCGTAATGTCACAACTGTCATTATCATTTGACAATTATATGTAGGTCATAGGGTTGTCACTAATGGACATAATAATACGGCACGTTGGCCTGTCACTAATGGACATATAATGTCACACCCCGACCCGCAGCGGAATAAGAGTCGGGGCATAATTGGGTTATCACCAAAGCTCATGACATTTACTAATATGTTTCATATTTAATAAAGTCAAAGTTACATTTCCAAATATCCAAACATGTTCATTCAATACAAAGAAAATAAACCAAACATAACAATCCCAACTCTAAATCGTTTTATTCTTCTAGTCCAAGTCCTATGTGTTCCTAGCTGCTGCTGGTTCACCTGTATCATGTGTAAAAATGGGGGTTTTTGGGTCAACATAAGTTGGCGAGTGAACCTTATTAGATAAACGTTTATTAATGAATTACTTGTTAGTTTATCAATGAAAAATTGTGCATAATCATAGATGAGCAAAAGTAAATAATCAAGCAGTAGCAAATAGCAGTCACAACTATAACATACAATAACATATGACAGCATACATGAACATACCACCATCATACTATAAATAACATAAATGAAACTGTGCGATCAAGGCTCAATCAAACGGAGCCGATCGTATTGCATGTACTGAAAATGAAAATGTCTGTGCGATCAAGGCTCAATCAAACGGAGCCGATCGTATGTGGGCACGCCAGGTTCAACCTCATAATGAAATGGGGAACATGCTCAACGCTCATAATGTAATGGGGAGCGGCGGCCTATGAAATTGCATGTACTGAAAATAATAAACTTGCATCCAACAATAACTACACAACAGAAACGAACTGAATACACTGGTTCATGATATGATGTATGCACAATGGTTTAAGTATAATATATATATCAAGACACATGATACACCCCAAAACGTGATTAAACGGGGAATTTGTAAAGATTCACTCACATTGGGTGCGTTGGATTGGAGATTGTGAGATGCGCACGAATTAGATGAGCGGAACAACGAGGAATACTAACCTAAATAATAACGGAAAAATATATTAAATGAGTGGATTTTATTAAGGATTTTAATGAAATTTTTAGATATATTTTTGTGAGTTTAAGGCTATTTTCTATCTTTAAAAATGTTATTTTTAAGTATTTTTAATTGATTTTTAAATTAAATTAAATAAATAAAAATATAAAAAAAATTGTTTATTTTGCGTTGACCGTTGACCGCTGACCTGTTGACTTGTTGACCGATTCGGTCAGGGACATGGTTTGCGCTGGGTGAGGCTCGAACCCGAGACCTCCCGTACGCGTGCACGCAGCTCTACCAACTGAGCTACGTGTCTAACCCGAAATAATCTTGTTTTTAATTATATTTATACACTTATTCAGTTTAACCGAAATTCTTTTTAATTGCAAAAACATTTTAGTTCAACGGACCGGTGCTAGTGACGGGTTTCGAACGCGCGACGTATGGCTTAATGTTGCACACAGTCCACCGCTGGACTGTGTGTCTAACCTGGTTATTATCTCGGTTTTTCTTATACTTAACAACTAACTGAGTTAACCCGGTTTAGTTTTTAAACAAAAAGGCATTTTATTATATAAGGAGTGCGTATAGCAGGAATCGAACTCGGGACATGCGTATGTATTTTGCACACAGTCCACCGCTGGACTGTGTGTCTAACCCGTTCATTTTACTAGTTTTAAATATACTTATAACTTAATCAGCTTCGTCTTCTTCATTCAAATTACAGTTAACTGATTTACTAATCCGTTCCTTGTTTTTACGATTTACAAACATTATTAAAGCTTAAATGAAATGGCAGAGACGGTAATTAGGGGTGAACATACCGATGAACGGTTTATTTCAAATTTCTGGCAATGTGTCGGTCCCTGTTTTTATGCTCTTCAACTGAACAAGATAATTAACTGTTTTGATTAGTCGATTGTGGAATTGAAGTGATAAACAAACGTTAACGATGTGTTTGAAGGTCCTTACCGTTTCACAGACGGAAATAAAGACTTTCAGGGGAATTCCGGCGAACTGGAATTAGTTGAATACAGCGCCTGAATTTGATTTCAATTGAGAGGTTTAAGTTAGAAATAGTCTAGTAATTGTTGAACTACAACGAATATTGAAAGATTTACCGTTTGAGGATGAATACGGTTTTCCGGCGACTTTTGTAGAAAATTCCGGCGAGCTGTTTTAAGCGTTCTGATGGTCTGAAAATGTGACGAAAGTGAAATGGGATGCTGGTATGATATTTCTGAGTCGCGAGAGTGATCTTGGGTTGAAGTATTCTGAATTTGATTACTTTTCGGTTATGAAGACCGATAATGATGAGACTTGATGCTCAATCAATTCTGAATTGATTAAAGACATCGATTCATCGGTTATGAACGTGAATACGCGAGAAATCAAACGATTTGACGATTGATTTGCCTATTTCCGTTTCTCAGTTGGCGAAACCTGTTTAACCTAGTCTGTATATAAATCTCATTTGTTTTCTAGAGATAACAGAAAACACAAAGTGGCGGAGTGGTGATGTGAGTGTGTGTTAAGGCGTTGGAGTTGTTCTTGGCTGACCCGGGTTCGAGTCCCGGCAGCAACATAATTTTTTTATTTATTTTATTTTAACTTTTTATCAAATATAATGTTTATAGTTTAGTCTATTTATTAATTATGTATCGTTTTAAATCAAAATAATCATAAATATTCAACGTAATTTTTATAACTTGATCGATTACAAAACGGTGCGGGTTTTGGAAACCCGATATTTACAAATGTTACATAGAATATGGCATGTTGGCCTACATCACTAATGGATGTATAATATTGCACGTTGGCCTGTCACTGATGGACATAAAAATATGGCATGTTGGCCTATGGCACTTTGTCCTGTCACTAATGGACAAAATATGTCACTTTGGACTACATCACTAATGGATGTAAATTATGGCATGTTGGCCTGCCACTAATGTAACATTCGTTGTAAAACGGGTTCTTAAACCCACTCGGTTTAAATAATTCAAATAGTTGATGTAAGGTTTCGTTATGTAATTATGTTAATCGTTCAAATCAGTTATATAAATTCTGTATTTATAAATTAAAAAGGGTTAAAATAATAAAAATGGTAAATGAAAATAATAATGTTAATAGATAAACTAAAAATAATAAAAAAAATAAAAGGGTGACCACCGGATTCGAACCGGGTCACCACTAAACCAGCACACACTTCACACCACTACACTACACACACAACTTGTTTTAAATCTAAAACAAATAAATTTTATACACAAACAAACGTCAACACTGCAAATTCAAATCGTAGAATCAGTAAAGTTGGAGCATGATTAACTCAATCGTTGTTTTGATTAGCGGTTGTAACCGATGTCAATCATCAAGTTCAACTGAAATTTGGAATCAATTGTGTGAAACCGTCTGGAATCATTTTGCACTATAAATAGCAATTCTGCCCCTCAATTGAACTCGCTCACACCCAAACCATCTCTCTTAAACTCTCGAGATAACCCCACTATCTCAATTCTGCTCCTCGCAGGAAAACTGTGCATCGCCGGAAGTAAACCAGAGAACTCTTAAATTCGGTACAAACACTTAATCTCTTTTGTTATCATTTGATTCTTGTTTTGTTAATACATCAACTAACCCAACCTGTATAAATTGGATTAACAGTCGAGTTTGGTGTTCTTGGTTTTAATCATGAAGAAGATGAAGATGGATAGTGTATATGTATAATTAAAATCGGTTATAAAACCAGGTTAGACACATAGTCCCGTGGTGAACTGTGTGCAAAGATAAAGCATAGGTCTCAGGTTCGAATCTTAACACGCTGCCTATCTCCGAATTAAACCAACGTTTTCTAATACTTTCATATATTAACAGTTAGTAAGTATATATAATTAATATAAATTGTAGATATTCTGGGTTAGCCACACAGCCCATTTGGTAGGGCTGTGTGCAACATATCGTATGGGCGCGGGTTCGACTCCGGATATGTGCAACGGTTCGATGATTAAACAAAACCTTTTTACTTAAATGAATTTATGATTTAACTTAGTTAGTATATATATATATAATTAAAATCAAGATTATTTAGGGTTAGACACGTAGCTCAGTTGGTAGAGCTATGTGCACGTATACGGGAGGTCACGAGTTTGATTCTTACACGAAGCCAACAATTGCGCGGTCAAACCGGTTCGACCCGGTCAACCCCGAAAAAGGGTATATTTATGTATTACACTTTTCCTTTATTTTTCTCCAAAAATCCTTAAAATATACATAAAAATAAGACCTTTTAAGTTCAAAACTAGTAATAAAACTAAAAAAATAGATCTAAAAAAGGGCATTAGATAAGAATATTAATTACAAATAAAAGATATATATTTACCGAATTATTATGTGAATATTTAGGTTAGTTTCATTCATCGGTTGGAATCTTTAATCGTGCGCATTCGTTATCAATTCAAGAAACGCACCCACTGTGAGTGAATTCTTACAAATTCCCCTTTTTATTCATGTTTTAGGGTGTATCATGTGTCGTTTTCTTATATTGTTTATTCAAACACTTGTGCTACTACCATTATATGATCTAATGTGTTATGTAATGTTTGGTTATTGTTATATGTGGTTACATTTTCTCATTTCAGTCAAGCATTCACATTAGGCCCATCAGTTCCTCGTAGGATACAAGTAGAGCACCGTGTTACCTAATTAGATCGGCTCCGTTTGATTGAGCATTGATCTCCTTTCACATCACTTATCATGCTTATGTCTTCAATGTTAGATATTTATGTGGTTTGTGGATAGTATACATATACGGTTGTCATACTTGGTTATGCACATTTTTATTAAATTAATCAACATAATTATTTCTCTCAAATATTTTAACGGGATTCACTCGCCAACTTTTGTTGACCCAAATCTCTATTTTTACACATGATACAGGTGAACAGGTTGAAGTAAGGAACACATAGGAATTTGGCCTTAGAAGAAAAATAAAGAGTTATTTAAATGTCAGGATTAGAACATTTTCGTGCTTGTATGTTTTACGTGTTTGTTGGAATATTCCCTTTTAATTTGAAATAATAATTATGAAACTTTATAGCAAATGTCATGAGCTTTGGTGAAAACCCAATCATTCACCGACTACCATATCCGCTGCGGGTCAAGGTGTGACAACTAATAGACAGAATATGGCACTTTGGCCTACATCACTAATGGATGTAAATTATGGCACGTTGGCCTGTTGTGATGACATTAGCCGGGATCACATTGATCACATAGGCTATATAATAGGTCAGGACGTAGTCCTTTTACCTAGACGGATAGTGTGGTTCCTCAAGTCACACTACCAGGAGTACAAACATTCCTGAATGTTAACATAAGAGGACCTTAATGGTTGATTAATAGACCTGGTCGCATTGACCTTAACGACTTGGAGGCTTGAACCTAGTCCACCACCTATGGATATAAGGATAACTCCCCTTAAAGATCATGATAGAAGGCCCTTTTATCCTTAACTATCATTTATAAGCTGGCCAAATATGTGGTCTGTGCCACTTGGCAAATCAAAACCATTAAGATCTTTTTGGAATTATATAGCAGAGCATAAATTTTGAGTAAAATCGAGACATTCGCTTGAAGAGGATTAATACATATATATATAATTCGAAAATAATTCATTAAATGCTAATAAAGAAGGACAATACTTAGAAATAATACATGAAACAAACTGCCCATGCAAGAACTTAAAAAAAAATAAAAACGTCCACTCAGGGACTAAAGAAATAACAATGTCCTCGCAGGGACTAGATATAATAATAGAGGAGACTTCACTCGTCCTTTTTTCCTTTAACCAACTTGGAGAGTTTCTTAAAGAACTTGTTTGTCTTCTTCTCCGTTTTCTCCACTTATTGTTGCATTTCTTTCATTCGTTCTAAGGCCTCATTGATGGCCTCAAGTGGTGACGGAGGTTGTGATTGTGGTTGTGGTATAACAGGATACTGGTACCCATAACTCGGATATCCAGTAGGTGGATAAATAGGTGGGAAAGGAGATGGGTAAAGTGTGTTATGCATGACTGCTTGCATGTAAGGGTCATGCGACAATGCTTGGTAATCTACTGGCATAGGTGGGTTAAAAGGATCATATCCAGATGTATCTGGATATGTTGGGATAGGGTTATTATAACCCGATGGTGGTGGTTGAACCACTGGTGATGGCGTTGGTTCCACCATAGGTGAAACATTGAAGGGTCCACCCATTTGTGGCTCCTCGTGGATGGTTGGCTAAGTTTTGGGTGACGGTGGCAGCGAACCCGACCGTTGACCTGCATGTACCGACATACGCGCTCCTCTTTTCCTCCTTGGTGGCTCAGGTGGCGGCTGAGGTTATTCCACTAGTTCCATGTGAACATCTTCTTGTACAGGAGGTGTTGGGGAGTGATGGGAAAGAGTGTTAGCGATAGTAAATTGGTTCCAATATTGGTCCCATTCATTAGGACCTTGATATGGCGATCCGGCGTAAGAGATTGAATCGCTTGATATTTCGATGGGATGTGTGTGTGATCCTGACGGCGGCATCTCTGGGTCGGAGTCCTCGTCCATTGGGTTGGGTTGGTCTAACTGATTTTGGTCGGCTGGGGGTGTGTTAGAGTAATGGTTTGGGTTAAACTCATCATAATATCAATGATGAGAATGATGAGAGTGGTGTGATTGGTGCGAATGATACGAGTGGTATGAACCTTGGGTGTGGGTAAGTGAATGTCGTGATAGGGGCCTGGAATCCCTCGAATCCCTTAGGGGTTAGAGTGTTGGGGTTGAGAAGGGACGTGTCCTGATGATCCTCCCCTCATTGGTCCTTTACCTCTTCCCCATACTCTTGGCAGCATTTTCCTGTTAAAAATCAAATCAAAAATAATACTAATAACTTAATAATGAGATGAGTAATCCTAGGTCAAGGCCTAGACTCGGAAGTCTAAGGAATGTGCTTATGTAAGTTTGAGATTAAACACAAGAAGGCTAGTGTTTAATTTTCTCAAGCGTTGGCTCTGGTACCAACCTGTCACACCCCGTGCTTTCCACAGCCAATCCAAATACTGGTGGGCCCGGGTGGGGAATATCGTGACATAAGTTGATATCATCATAGTCAATTAAACACAGCACAGCGGAAGTCTTGGATTTAAATTACTATTACAAACCAAATGTTCAAAATACAAAATAATATAAAGACGGCTCGTAATAGAAGATCCACAGGCAGATCGTAAAATGTACAAAAGTGTATAACAGACTTTAGGAAAGATCTAGGATTTGCAAGATCCTCTTATCACTACCGAGCAGCTTCCAGCCTATTTTGTATTGTACCTGCAAGTTTAGTCTTTTGAAAATACGTCAGCGTTCGCTGGTAAATACACCAACTGACTTATTTTGAAAACATTTTAAAAATGTTTTAAGTGCACATTGGCACAAAATCTTTTATAACTTGGGAAAGTTACTTTGTAACCTTGTTAACAGATTCACATGTTTGTCCATACATACAGGGCCCAATGCGAAAACCGAGACATGATTAACGTACACACCACTTAAGAACTCACGAAGGAGTTATCCCCAACTTTCTGGGTAAGTTTTTAGCATGAGCGTCTGTCAAGTGTATGCCTACACCCCGCGCTTTGGTCGTGGCCATTATCTAATGTAATGAGCCGAGGATATCCAGGACACGGTAGTTAACCCCCGATGTTTAAGTTATCAAACAAAACTGATTAAAATGGAATATGCGGATTTACTAGCCACAATCCGGCATTTGATTGATCCCATTTCTGACCAAACGGTAATAGTTTACCGTAACCCAAGCCCGTATAGGGGAAATAAGTTGAGAGTATTTACCTGAGCTAGTCTTCGCTTAAACGCAAGATTTAATAACTCAGCAATACACAAAATGAACTAAGTGTAGATAGCATTTACCGGAAGTCTCTAGTCTGGATTATGGCATAAGCTAACCAATTAAATGTGCTAACGGTCTTATATGAGTCATAGACTTAGACCGACTAGCGTACATGATCAATAACGGTAAAATACGCTAGATTAAGAGATGATTGGATAGAATGTAGTTTCAACCCAAAAATTACTTTGACTTGTATAATATGTGTAAACCATAAACATTCTGGATTTTGAGACTTAAATGACAAGGTTAAACCCATTTCGGTTAATTTCCGTAAACTAGTTACATATACTTAACTCTACGCATATCAGTGATATCGGGTAACCGGATAAGTCATGGACAAGTTATATATGCCATTATACTTTAAATAAGTTGTAATATCAGTAGGATATCAACTTATATGCCCATTAAGGTTTTAAAACGAAACTATCCCTCATAAGGGCATTTTGGTCATTTCATACCGTATAAAAGGAATTTGAATATAATTTAATGTTATGACCATAAGAATTTGGGAAAAATAATTTATTTATTACATAATATCAGTAGGGACATGATAATATGTGTAATTTATCATTCATGACCAAACGATGCATCGAAGGGACATTTTGGTCATTTTATACATAGTTTTATAAAATTATTATTCTGAGTTCATACCATATACCTACTATAATAATATTAAAAATAAGTTCTAAAATCAGTAGGTAACAAGTGTTGGTTGGTTAATATGGTTTAAAACCATATTATGCGCCGAAACGAAGCTTATGTCGTAAGATGACGATTTGTGCGATGTTTAATGAAAGCTGATATTAAAATCAGGTTTTTATGTTTTAGATATGTTATTTAATATAACATATCAGTAGGTAAAAGATTTGATATGAAAAAGTATTATTAAAATCAGTTTACGGGCCACAAGGGCTTTATCGTCATTTGTCGACATAATACAAGGACTTGTTCATAAACTCAGTTTATAATATGATTTGACATCCCAAATAATCCTACTTATAATATTACATTAGTAGGAAACTCATTTTCAAGTTCGTTATCGATTAAACCTTTTTTTATGCAAAAAGGTCATTTTGTCAAAATGGCATAATTATGGAACTTGTGCATAAACTCAGATTCTGATTATGATCTTGTAATATAACCTCAGAGGATTATGCTACATTATATTAAAATCATAATGCAACCTTAGATCAGTAGCTAACTAATCTAAATCGGGTCAGAATCGAAAGTCAAAGCAGAAGTCAAACTTCACGACTTTCGGTTACGAACCGACCCTAGAACTGAAATTGACGAGCCAAACATGTTCTTACATGTTCTAATAATTATTACTAGCTTGTTTAAGTGTCAAAACATGTTTCATAACATATATAAGCTCATATTATAACATTTTCGAAAAATGGTTTGTTTGACTTTTTAATAATAATACTTTGACCCGTCAATTGGTCTAGCAAACGTGATCTTTAGGAGGTGCCCTTAATAGGGATTAACACCTACCTTATTACGATCACTTAGCCATGTTCGTTACGAACAATGGCTGGACCATAATGGTCTTAACCGAAAGTCAAGGTGTTTTCTGTAAAATGCTTAACTTTTGGCTATAAAAGCCTATAAACGAAAATGCAAGAGAAAGGAACACTTACAAGTGATTCCTAAGATGCAATAGAACTAAGTTGGATGCTCCTTTCAGTTAGGAACTTCCAGAGGAGGGAGATAGAATGTGAAATGAGAAAGGTGCAAGTTCAAATGGTGAAGCATTGCACCTATTTATAGTTGGAGAGCTTGAAGGGGGTGATGCCAGGTGTTAAGGGGTGTTAGAGGGAGCTTACAAGTGTCCTAAAATGTGGCATAGAAGTTTGGAAGTCCATAGTTTCGAAACAAATGGTTTTTGACAACATGTGTGGAGGCCAAGCAAATTTTCTGCAGACACAGCCCTCTCGCGCCCCGCGAGAGGCCAGGCCCATGCCTCTCGCGCCCCGCGAGCGCCCTATGGCCAGTTTTAAAGTTTGTCACATTTAGCCCCTCAACTTATAAAACTTCCTAAAACACCTTTATAGCATATTTAGCCCTCCGTAACCAATATTTGGCGTACTCGGGAGCATGCCCGAACATTGTCGAGCTCTCGGTTCGTTAAAAGGTCACTCAGAGGTATAAACTAACATGCTGACACTTTAACCCCTCCATTATCCAACTTTTATATATTTACAGAATTAACCTCTCTAGTCCAACAAGTGGCACGTATGAGAGTTAGGACTTCGTAAAGGATCACTCAGAGGCTCATTATAAGCATGTTGACTCCGATGTCACTCAGAGGTTGGGCATGTTGACACAACGGTCACTCAGAGGCCAAGTTTAAGCATGTTGACACAACGGTCACTTAGAGGCTAATGTTTAAGCATGTTGACACAACGGTCACTCATAGGCTCGGTTTATGCATGTTGACATCAGAAGGTCACTCAGAGGCTAGTTTGAGCATGTTGACACCTTTAGTCCCTATTAGTCTTTAATAGACTTAAAAAAATATGACACGTGTCACTACACTATCAGACACGATTTTACGAGGTGTTACACTTCGGGGATGACATTGGCGAAACCGTAGAAGTGTACATTGATGACCTTGTCATCATGAGCTCGAATGAGGAGAAGATGCTGACAAACGTTCAGAAAATGGTTGCATCCTTGCGCAAGGCAAACCTGAAGCTGAACCCTAGTAAGTGCTCGTTTGGAATGGAAGAAGGCAAATTATTGGGATTCATCATCACGCGCGATGGTTTCAAAGTCAATCCCGAGAAAGTGGAAGCGATTTAGCGCATGCTTTCCCCCTCGACCATCAAAGAAATGCAACGGTTGGCGGGGCGATTGGCTGCGCTAAACAGGTCTTGGCCAACCACGCAATGAAGTCCTTCCCATTCATCAGCACTTTGAGGAATTGTGTCAAGCAGAATAAGTTTCAGTGGACTCTAGATGTGGAGAAAGCCTTCACACAAATGAAGGAGTGCTTGATTCAACTGGCTACACTCACGGCACCGCAAAAGAACGAGCCACTGATCCTTTACCTTTCCGCTTCGGATGTCGCTCTAGGCGTAGTCTTACTAGTAGAGCGCGCAGGAGTCCAAACTCCAATCTACTACGTCAACAAAATGCTAACTGACTCGAAGGCAAGATATCCCATGATGGAACCGCAGGTTGCGTCGGTATTTTTCCGGCCATGTGATAACAGTTCTCACGAACTATCACTTAGGCCAAATTTTGTCTAAACCGGACATATTTGGTCGTCTAGCAAAGTGGGCGATTGAACTTGGTGGACACAACATCGTGTACAAACTACGTCCAACAATAAAAGGCCAGATATTAGCCGATTTTGTTACAGAAGTACCAAGCAATGAAGCGCAAGAGTGCGAAGCTGTACAAACACTGTTCTATTTATAGTACAAAGCACACATCTGAAGCATCTAGGCGGATGTCACCTTGACAGTGACATTCAACGACCTAACAAACTTTATCATCTGCTAGACTTAAACACTGTTACATTGAATTACAAATAAACTTTGTTGATATCATCTGTTGAGCTTTAACCTATGTTGAACTTTATCCTATGTTGGTCTTCAGCAAAGCTTTGCCTCAACAGTCTTTAGTATTTATCAGAGGTTCTCTTTAGCAGACATTTGGCTTCAAGCAAAGTTATCTTCAACAGTTCTTTGTAAACAGACTTTAGAGCAGCAGATGTTGTGTCTTTGCCATTGGGAAGAGCAAATCTTCAAAGCACTGTTTATTTATGATCAGTAGTTATAGACCATTTTGGCTTTCTAATTATCTGTTCTTTTGTGGGGTCCACTAGATCCAACATTGTTTTTGTTTTTATAGATGTGTTTGTAATATTCTCATCTAGGTTTGTGCAAAAAATGATGGCCCAACTCGTGCAGGATGTAAGAGTTCTCATAATTGTCACAACTCGTAGTGGCTCTTAATTGAACCAAATCATATATATATATATATATATATTGTTATCTCTGGTCACGATTAAAATAGAGACTTAATATTCACACGCATTTCCTCTCTGACTCTCTCTCTATATACATAGACATATATATACATATATTGTTATCTCTGGTCACGATTAAAATAGGGACTTAATATTCACACGCATTTCCTCTCTGTCTCTCTCTATATACATAGACATATATAAAGAAAGATAGAGTGTAAAAGGATGTAAAAATAAAATACATAAATGTGAGAATAGTGAAACCCTTAAAATAATGAACATTTTAAAAAATTAGAATGAATTTACAGTTTTACTTTAGGTGTTCATATATATTTATTTATATAAGTATAAATTAAATTATCTTCTTTTATAGAAAGTTAAATACAAAACCAGATATTCAATGTAGTATATGTCATCTGAAGATCTGATTGGGTGCTGCAACTTTTAAAAAGCTTTCCTTTAGCCATATTAATACATATAATAGGCAAAAGAAAAGGCCAAAGTGACACAGACTCACTTGTCAACCAACGTAATGCACGTTCTAGAAAATATCCATGATTATTAGAAAATGACAATTAAAACTAGTTTAAAAAGTATATAGTAATTAATATATATATATATATATATATATCTAGATCACTTACAGATACACGTTCTAAAAATATCCATGATTATTAGAAAATGGCAATTAAAACTAGTTTAAAACGTATATATTAATATAATATAAATAAAAGACTTCGATTAATGTTATATGACAATCTCTCCTTTGACCTTACAATTTCACTTTTAATTTATTTAAAAATAATTTAGTATCATTATCCTTATTATTATTATTACTATATTATTATTATCATTATTATTATATTCTTTTCTTCAACCTAAAATTTTTACTTATATTTTACTAAGTTAAAATCCTTTGTATTATACGGGTTAAATAAATATAATTTTATATATTAAATAAAAAACAATATATTTTTAGAAACCTCATTAATTACACGTGTTGAGTAATATAATTTTATATCTTAGATAATAAAAAAGTTATATCTTTAAGAACCTCGTGTATTGTGCGGGTTGAATAAATGTAAATTTATATACCAAACAATATAAACGTTAAATTTTAAAAAAATCTTGTGTATTCACGGGTGGAAGAAATGAAATTTTATATACTAAATAATAAAAATTATATTTTAAAAAGCTCCATGTATTGTACGGGTTAAATAAATCTGATTTTATATAACAATAATAACAAAAGTTATATTTTTAAAAACCTTGTGTACTTTTTAATTAGGTTGATACTATTTTACATTTTTTGTTTGATTAATAAGTTGTTTAATATAATTTCTTATAGTTAACAATAATAATAACATTAACAATAAATAATATGCATGTTTATCTATTGTTAAGTGAAACAATGCTTTTTAGTTTAGACAAGACTTTACGATTTGAAGTTAAGTTTATGCCAATAATTTAGAGTTGACAAGATTTATATTAATTTAATTAATATTTAATAATTTAAATTAAATAATAATTATCTACAATTAAGGATGGTCTAGAATAATGACAAGTGTCTCTTCATTGATTTCTTTTATTATATAGTATAGATTTTAATCTTTTACTAATTAATTAATACAAAAATATTACTTATCCTTATCTAAATTAATAAAAAATAAATAATAAATGAAAACAACAAATATAAAGCACCTGGGACCATGATGTTTATCAAATGCATTTATATTAATATAATTAAAAATAACCTTTTTACATTAATGACCCTAATAATTAACTTTTTAATAACTAATTAAAAATTTTAACTTTTTAATAAATAATTATTAATTAATAAATGAATCCAAATAATTAATTTAAAAATACAATTTACATTTTTTAATGTTTGACTCGTGCAATATACAACTTGATTTCAAACAATGTTACATATCACTCTCTTATATATTAGTAACAAAATATTAATCTACTTATTGTTTATCAATCTCTTACTAATTATAAACATGCAATAACAACTCTATTCAATTAATGATATTAGATTTTCTAAAATTTGTTTACAATAATATGTAGTTATTCGTCTATTAGTGTATCTAAATCAAAATATTACTATAGTTAATAAACTAGATATATCTACCTGTTTTTATAAAAGTCTTCTTTTGAATTTTATTTAATTGTTTACTGATAGTATCTAAATCCAAAGATATATTATAACTGATGATAAACCATATATATCAAGATACACATCATAAAAAGGTAGGAATATTTCCGTTTACCTATACTATTAAATAATAATATTAAATTATAATTTTCACGCGTATCTCTTATTTATTTTCTTAGCTATTTGTAATATTTTTTCCATGTTTCATTCATCAACCCCACATAATATATATGCTTTTAACCTAATAAATAAACAAAGTAAAATATTATAATAAATAAATAGTACATTAGAGTTCATGAAACGTAAATCCTGATAATTGTATGTATTAACATATTACATTATATTTATACAAAATGTAATACACCATTTTATTCAACATGTGTAATACACGAATTTTTTTAATATAACATTTTTATTACTTAGTATATGAAATTGCATTTATTCAACCCACACCATCTTTTTTTTATTATTTTTTTGAAAGATTTACAAAATCACTAAGAAGTTTTTTATTATATAGATTTCATTTACACCCCTTATCTTCAATAAAATTATCATACGGTCCATTAAGTTTGGTAATGACATATTTTGCACCTTAACGTAGATAAGGTTTTCTTTTTTATCGTTTTTTTTAGTTTTTGCTTAGCGTAATATTTTTTTTCTAAATTCTATATGTACCGTCATAAGTAGGTTAGTAAATGCTCTAGCGAACTAAACCGATAATTTTTCTGTAACTTTCCAATATACCGTCATGACATGGTCTTTTGATCGTTATATAAAATGTCCCGTAACGATTTGCTTATTTATATCTACAATGTTGTTTTTTTTTATTTTTATGACCTCAATTTTTAGCATTGACACTTACTGTAGATCAATTAGTGCTCCTCATTGGCCAATCACACTCGACAACCCTTCCTAGAATAACATCAAAACTAAGACAAATAAGAGTATACCTCGATCAAAAACCTTTAATCCAATTTGGAGTGATCTATAATCTCTGCGATGATTTCTCTAATATCTCCCCCCCCCCACACACACACACACACACTTTCTAAGGGGTGTTCAATATTCAAATCAGATTCAAAAAATTCAAAATTTGACTCGATTCGAATTCGGTCTTTAAAAACTCGAATTCGAGTTTGATAATCGAATACAAATTTATGATTTTCAAGTTGATTCAATTTGAATTCGAATTATACATATTTTTTTTTTGTTTTTTTATACACACATATATACAAATTTTGGGCTAAGATCTAAATTACATCCATAAGTTCCTTATATACGAGTTCAATGTAAAGGTTTAATTCCACAAAAAGGGTCTCTAAGGGGTGTTCAATATTCAAATCAGATTCGAAAAATTCAAAATTTGACTCGGTTCGAATACGGTCTTTAAAACTCGAATTCGAGTTTGATAATCGAATTCGAATCAAATACAAATTTATGATTTTCAAGTTGATTCAATTTGAATTCGAATTATACATCTTGTTTTTGTTTTTTTTTTGTACACACATATATACAAATTTTGGGCTAAGATATAAATTACATCCATAAGTTCATTATATACAAGGGTTTAATTCCACGAAAAGGGTTTAAATTCATATATTGTTCCATGAAAATAAAAGTTCCAAATTCGATTTTGTAGTTCCATATCCAACTTTTAGACTTTTTAGTTCATAGATTTTGTAGCTCCATATTTGATTTTATTCACACATTTGAACATTATTTTTGGTGAATCTTAGTTTCAAATACAAATTGAATGGAATTTTGAATTTGAATTGAATCAATCGAATCTAATTCGAATCCATGTAAAAAATAAAAATAATTTGATTCGATTAATTCGAAAATTCGATGGTTGGATTTCTCTCGTTATGTCCACCCATAGAGCTGTAAAAGAACCGAATGATCATGAACAAGGCCATGTTCATGTTCGTTTGTTAAGGAAATTAACATGTTAGTGAATTGTTCACGAACGCATAACGAGCATAAGTTTATGTTTGTGTTCGTTCGTTAAGGAAATTCAGTTGTTCACGAACAGTTCATGAACACTGGTCTCGAACACAAATGAACGCAAGCAAATTAAAAGAACGTAAACGAACAATTAACTTGAAAAAAAAATTGTTATCCTTAAACATTAGATATAAGTAGTTAAAATACAACCATCAAATGGTAAATTAAAACACAAGAAGTCTACTACACCACCAAACGATAAATCAAGTTTAACTAACTTATACATAATTATCCCTAAAATTATCTTAGAATGTGTAAATTTTAGCTAACTTAGAAAATAGGGTTCCAAGTTTTCATTATGTTTAGATAAAAGGTATATGATTTATTATTTTTATAATATAATCAAACGAACACGAACGAACGTAACGGAACATATTACCAAACGTTCACGAACACAGTCGAACGAACGACGCCTGTGTTCGTCTTCGTTCGTTAAGCTAATCGAACGAACATAAACGAACTTCCCGCCTAACGATTTAGGAACTGTTCGTTGAACGTTCGATTCGTTTACAGCCCTATCCACCCGTCTTGAGGGTGATAAGTCATGCTTAAGTTTACCCTCAATCCCATTTACTTTTGAAACTTATCTAGATGCTTGAAGTAAACCTGATATCCATATTGGAAACTATGGAAATTGGTATATGTGTCTACTTACCATTTCATTCAATGTAAATACGTGCTTTACTTATCCGTTAACTAGCTTTCCCTAATCGATAGGAAGTGTGTTGATTTGGTTAGTCGATTCACTATAACCTCATAGCATCATGTTTCCTATTCTTCCTTTAAAGTTTCTTGACAAAGTCTATAGTCACTCTATCCTACTTCTATACTAGTATTTTCATATGATACAGATATCTAAATGGCTACTAATGTTCTATTTCAACCTGTAGACAAGTCAAACACCATAGACTATTTCATTTCTTGCCACCAATAGTGGCTTCGCATGTTCATATACATCTTCCGATCTAAGGTGCATGGTGTACTTACACTTGTGAGCCTTATTCGTTACCTTCCCTTGTATCACCCAAGTATAGGAATCCATCTTCTGTAACACTCAGCATTTTCTGTACTTTCCATATTTAGAAAGTTGTATTCACATTTATATTTTTAGAAACTTGTAATCGTGTCGTATTTGTGTTCATTTCCAATCTTTTAATCTGATGCTTTGATCATAATGGATATTCATTTTATACATATGCGTGTTACATTTCATATTTGTGTTATATACGCAATCATTATTTAAATACGTGTTTATACGCAAAACTGAGACTTAAAATACACTTTGGATACCTAAAAACAAGCTAAAATACAAGAAAACGTCATAAACTAACCTAGTTACAAATTACAATGACTAAAAGTGAGTAAACTAAAAGCTTTTCCACCTCCTTTCTCCTCCACTCACCTTCCACCTTTTTTAAGTCAATCATATTTCACCCTTCTTCACCTCATTTCTCCTTCAATCACCTTCTACCTTCATTAACTCCCAAACCCTAATCCCCACTTATAAATATAAGCCTCCACCACCTCTAAACATTTTCGACACACCAAATCTTCTCTTAAACTCCAAAATTCTCTCAATTATTCCAAGCAAGTAAGAAAACTCTAGGTGCTCTAAGTGAGTTTTTACTCACTTTTCTTCATCTTTCTTCTTTCAAACTACTAGGCAACCTCTAGAAAGGTTTCCACAAGTTTGCCATGGCGAACTAAGGTGGAACCTTACCATATTTGAGGTCCAAAGTAACATAAAAATCTGCTCTAATTTATCTTTTTGTTTCTTATATATAATGCTTAAAACTTAGTGGAATCTTGTACCCACCTTGCTCCCAACTAGCATAGTTGTGGGTTTGCTTTGTGGTTGATTTCCACCAAGAAACAAACTTAAAACCTTCTTTAAATTCTACCCATATATGTTCTAAGTGATTGAAAACCATCCAAGTTTCAACCTTCCATGTTGAAAGGCTTGTGCATAAGTTATGTGTGAACCATGGAAGCTTTAGCTATCCGAATTCGTTACACAAAATCTCACTTGTTCACACTTTTTTTTTACTAATGACATCAAGTAGCTTCTAAGAATCAAAGTAATATAACACCGCCTCGCCTCCAACATTTTCCATATTGGGTATGACACGCCCGGGTTGTCCTTACTTGGCTACTTGACGAACTAATTAGTTATATATTTTTTTCATTCATGACCAACCGATTTATCAACTACGTTGATAAACTTGTGCTTTGGTGAATCAAACAAAGAGGTTAATCTTTCCTCCATGCTTGACTTATATGATTTATATGATTATACATGATGGACTAAACTATATTGTACTATATAAAATATAACATATATTTAACCAGATTCTTAATACTAACCGGATTATGGTTAGATGTCATGAACTTAGGTTATATTATCTTCGTATATAAAACACACGAAAACTTAGTGTCCAAACGAGTATTTAGACGAGATATACTTTCGTATACATATACTTTATTACTTAAATCTGAATCCAACTCCCTACAAACCCCATATACTCAAGAGCCTTCGTTTCCTCAAATATAAGTAACTTCGGTGCTCCATCTCCATAACTCATCAACTCTCGGTTTAATCGGAAGCTTTACAAAATCGTGAGTGTACATGACCCTTTTAATTTTAACACTTTTGGATGCAATACGTATACATTATCAAACTCTCACAATCACATACTTTATGCTTAAAACACAAACAAACAATCCAATATATGTGCTTAATATGTTATACTAGAATTCGTATATGCTAGACTATTCTTATGCTTTATACTTGTCATTAACTTCGTACAAGTCTCCCTTAACATGTATAACGCTATAGGAGAAACACACCGCCCGTATTCTTAAGTTCATGATATGTTAAACAAAACGCTCTTATCGTTGCTATGATAAGATTACGCTAGCGGGAATCTTTGGGTTGACATTTATAGTTGCATGCTAGTATCGTACGTTAGTTCTAGATAACCATTATGCTATGTGGATTCGTTTAAACTTTTATACATATGCTAGTACTCAAACTTGTATGCTCGCCAATACTTTATGTGTTGACATGTACTTGAATACGTATTGAAAGAAATTGATGATGATGATGACGAATGGAACTTAGTAGGTTGAACTAGAAACTCATCTAAATTTTTGTACTTGTTGTATTTGTCCTTTTGTTAAATTGTTGTATTTTGCTTCGAAACATTGTACTTGATTTTAGTAATGAAGTGAAATTTTGATTATTAAATACTTGTCACAAATTAGGTTATGAAGTCTCGAGCAATCTATTTCATCCCGCCCCAATGTTTCCGTCATTGGTTGGGGTGTGACAGATTGGTATCAGAGCCATAACTATAGGGAATTAGGAAAAATTGCGATGATTTAACCAAGTGTATGTTTAAGAACCTATACTTGACCATACTTGATTATTCATGTTAACTATACAAAATGCTTCCGATATGCTTCTTCTTTATTCTTCTTTTGTCTGAAAAGTATACGTATGACTTCTCCTAAAGACACTTATTCCACAAACATAAAGTCACGAAAACACTCGTAAAACGAGACGAATTCACCAAAATAGGCATGAAACCCTCACTTTGGTGAAGGGTTCTCAATCCATGCTCTCAATTTTCATGAAATTATGCTTCAAGATAGGAGTGACATCCTTACCTTGATAGAAATTTCTCTAAACTTATTCTTGTGGACCCTATCAAGTTAGGTAAGTACCAACCACATTTAGTCCTTATCTTGTTTGGTAAGTACCAACCACATTTAGGAAACGACATTATCAAGTTAGGGGTGATACCCACATCTTGATAACTAATCCATCTCCTTGATTTTCAATCCCGCCAAAATCTCAAACTTTCGATTAACTACGGGGCATGTAGTAACCGGAAGGGTGAATACCGTTAACCAAAATTTCAGCGATAGTATTCTACATATTAGGCCAAAGCATGCTTCCCAAACTCAAAAGAACTCTCGATCACATTGGTTTAGTCAAAGTTCCGATTCGGAACAATCCATGTTTTAATCAAACCACCGCTATACTAGTATCAATTCTTGCATAACACGATTCAACCTTCCCCTTTTCAAAATTCGAAATATACTTTTCCAACGGATATATACTCATCTTATCTACCCTTTCGTCTATTTTTACCACACTATCTATGTGTGCAATCACAAGGAAGACACTACTCATATTCCTAAAAATGGAAGTATTATCATCAAGATAGGAGTGATTCCCTTACCTTGACGATTAACTCCGCTCTTCCCTATCTTACAACGACTTCACCAACGAGATAGGGTGATTTCCTTATCTTGGTGATCGTTACTAATTCTCCTTCCTTGAAGAAACCTTACCCGCGAGTTAGGAATGATGTCCACATCTCAATGGGGAAATTTAAATCGCAGCTCAACCAACTCCACGATAACCTCTTGATTAAGTCTTAAACTTAAACCTTTTATCATTTTGTCAAATTTTCTACTTATGTACGAATCTCAAACCTCATTGTTTCATCAAATGTATTTTTACCCCACAATCTATTTACGCAAATCACATGCGTGGTAATCCCATTATGCCTTAAATATTTTCTTATCCGATTTTCTATAGTCTCCTAATATGCAACCTGTCAACCTAGTCGATCTACTGAATTTCTTGCCCATGAATTTCATATTCATTCAATCATTAAAACACTCGCATTACACTATTATACTAAAAGACACTTTGTCCCCGATAGAGAACCAAAGAAAACATCCTCTCATATACTCATAATCCTTATAGATGTCGCTTCGTTAACCTCCCTTAGTTGGTAAAACATAATCAACCCATAGCCGACCTAACCGATGAACGCAAATAGTCGACCCATACACCCTCAAAGACCTGGACTTTCAACAATAAATCATAACTTAGAACTAGCACTCCTACTGAAAAATCCATCAATACCTTAGAACAAGAATGAAACTCTTACAACCCTCGCCTATACCCACAACCCAAGAAACCCGATACGAACCATACCTAGGGAATCTTCCAATGCCCATGACCAGTAACTTACTCATACACCGTGCCGTGAGCACCGAGAACCGAACCTATAAGCACTTAGTCGGAACCTGACACATTACCATCAAACTACCATTCAATCAACATACCACAACCATCTCATCAGTCAACCTAACTCCCCATACATACTCTAGACATAGTAACCCTGAACCTACATGCCTATACCAACGAAGATTGACTATCTATAAGTCCATTTTGCTAAAAAAAATACTTTTCAAAACCAAGTTTTCCACGAAAATTTTCAAGCACAACTTTTCTCATTTTGATATAAAATACTTTCAATAGAGCAAGCTCACTGCTTAAAACCCTTCTCAAAATCGCTCATACACAATTCTAAATCTAAACACGTGGGCAGGAAAATTTCATAAGATCGGACAACCTACGACGTATGTAAATCCAAATTTTAAACGAATATAGCATTTCTTTTACAAACTACATCTGTTGTCATAAATTACTACTTTCTCCCAATACCCTCTCGACATTCACGAGTCTGATTCTCCATTCCAAACGGACCCGATCTACTTGGTTCGGCAAACTCAATATTTGTTCCAACAACCATATACGCATGCATATAATTATACACGTTTCAACTCATACAATTAATATTTCATGTCAATCTTACATATAGTAGTATTCACACTTCGATTTATACACTCAAAACTATATACTAAACCTGTATGTGCTTAACCTCAATTTATACGCTTGATACTTACATGTTAATCTTATACGTGTTTGTCATCAATCATACTTAAATTCATACATTCTCACTACGTGGTAGTCATACTTGAATCTATACATGGGAATAGCATGAGTGGTTTGCCTACGTTAGACTTATGCATACTTAAATACAATCATATGTACATGCTTAGTTCTTCATACGCTATCATACGTGTATCCTCACTTATTATACAATAATTTACCCTTGACCTATACACTACTAGTACAAACTATGCAGATCATGTAATTACCAAGATAATCACGGGTGCACACGGGATTATAATGGTAGGTGCATGAAAACATAGTAGGTTCTATGATGTGTCGTAACACGGAACTTAACATGACATCGAATAGCGAGACGGACGTAACATTGTTAGAACATGGTGGATACGCCACTGGTACTTCCTATAGATAAGTGTTCCTACCATGTTAACAAAACTTTTGTAAAACGTGCCATGTGACATTCGATGATATTCAGACCTTTGTAGATACGATCATCTAACAACAAACAATGGTGCCTCACAATCCTTTCCTCGATCATACCCAAACTCGCTTTGAAATACTTGATACTCGGTTTGTCTATAACGAAATCTCATTTCCAAAAATCGGAAGCCGTAACAGCTATCACTAACATCCCTCAACGTTTTACGTTCACATTTCGACCAATACTTTTACTATTCTTACCCCCACGTATAACTTTTAACTCGCTCATACACCCCTATCCCAGAGTTATCCCAAAACCATTCAGGATCCGTTTAAATCTTATCTATAGTAATTAGGCCTAAACGTCCAATCTATTTGCAACAAACATCCTCACAAGCTCAACTTAGCCTAAATTAATTTTATTGAAACTAAGTTTCATCCTTTATTACACTTAAGCACCAACTAGTCGACTCATTTACCCGTCAAAACCGTTTGACAACCGTAAATTTTTTTTTACCTTCTTATCTCACCAATAACCCTTTTCTACAAATTTTGATTTTTCTAATGCATTTTAAACCGATAAAACTTTTCTTACAACAATGACATGGGTCGGCGCATTTCATAAGATTACATCTTTATTTATACTAAAACTTTTCACTCCTTAGGTCGCATTTTCGAAAACACTCCTTTCACTAAGTTGTCCAAAATCGAGCCAACGTAACATTGCCTATACACACACACACACCCATTTTACTTCCTTGTTATAGGTATGTACGATCAATGTCCCAATCAAATTTATCCAAATACTTTTTCAAACTTATCTCCTATCCTTTCGAATTTATCCACGTACGCCCAATAAACCATAAACTACCAATTTAACCAAAAATTTTGAAGCATAATTTTTTTAACACGCTTATACATTAACGTTACATATACACTAAACTTCAAATTTGCAACCTAGGCCAAACATTTTAACCGATTATCACTCGTATCGAACCACCAAAATACCATCTTATCCCAGTCTTTATCTTGAATAAATTTCGAGATGAAATTTCATAAAGTAGGGGAGACTATAACGCTCCGCATTTTTTGTACTTTCCATATTTAGAAAGTTATATTCACATTTCTATTTTTAGAAGCTTGTAATCGTGTCGTATTCATGGTTCATTTCCAATATTGTACTCAGATGCTTTGATCATAATGGAAATTCATTTTATACATATACGTGTTATATTTCATATTTGTGTTATATACACAATCATTATTTAAATACGTGTTTATACACAAAACCAAGACTTAAATACACTTTGGATACCTAAAAACAAGCTAAAATACAAGAAAAGTTCATAAAATAACCTAGTTACAAAGTGCAAGCACTAAAAGTGAGCAAACCAAAAGCTTTTCCACATCCTTTCTCCTCCAATCACCTTCCACCTTCATTAACTCCCAAACACTAATGCCCACTTATAAATACAAGCCCCCACCACATCCTAAACATTTTCCACACACCAAATCTTTTCTCAAACTCCAAAATTCTCTCAAGTGTTCCAAGCAAGCAAGAAAACTCTAGGTGCTCTAAGTAAGTTTTCACTCACTTTTCTTCATCTTTCTTCTTTCAAACTGCTTCGCAAACCTCTAGAAAGGTTTCCACAAGTTTGCCATGGGAAACTAAGGTGGAACATCACCATATTTGAGGTCCAAAGTAGCATAAAATTCTGCTATAATTTATCCTTTTGTTTCTTATATATAACGCTTAAAACTTAGTGGAATCTTGTACCCACCTTGCTCCTAACTAAGCTCATAGTTGTGGGTTTGTGTTGTGGTAGATTTCCACCAAGAAATAAGCTTAAAACCTTCTTTAAATTCTGCCCATATATGTTCTAAGTGATTGAAAACCATCGAAGTTTCAACCTTCTATGTTGAAAGATTTGTGTATGAGTTATGTGTGAACCATGTAAGCTTTGGCTATCCTAATTAGTTCCAAAAAATCTCACTTGTTCACACTTTTTTTGACTAATGACATCAAGTAGCTTCCAAGCATCAAAGTAACTTAACCCCGCCTTGCCTCCAACATTTGCGATATTGGTTATGACACGCCCTGGTTATCCTTACTTGGCTACTTGACGAACTAATTAGTTATATATTTTTTTTCATTCATGACCAATAAGTTTATCAACTACGTTGATAAACTTGTGCTTTGGTGAATTATACAAAGAGGTTAATCTTACCTCCATGCTTAACTTACATGATTTATGTGATTATACATGATGGACTATACTATGATGTACTATATAAAATATAACATATATTTAACCGGATTTTTGATACTAATAGGATTATGGTTATATGTCATGAACTTAGGTTATATTATCTTCGTTCTAAACTCCTCGCTTGTGATTCTAATGGGCATATTAGGACCCAGGAAAACACACGAACACAGAGTGTCCAAACGAGTATTCAGATGAGATATACTTTCGTAAACATATACTTTATTACTTAAATCCAAATCCAACTCCCTACAAACCCCATATACTCAAGAGCCTTCTTTTCCTCAAATGTAAAGTAACTTCGATGCTCCATCTCCACAACTCATCAACTCTTGGTTTAATCGGAAGCTTTGCAAAACCATGAGTGTACATGACCCTTTTTTATTTTAACACTTTTGGGTGCAATATGTATACATTATCAAACTTACACAATCACATACTTTATGCTTAAAACACAAACAAACAATTCAATATACATGCTTAATACGTTATACTTGAATTCGTATATGCTAGACTATTCTGATGCTTTATACTTGTCATTAACTTCGTACAAGCCTTGATGCGTGGTTGAAAACCGGTGTTCTTTTATGTCTAAGTTTATGTTTTTACATAACTTTTAGTTTTGAATAGCCTACTTTTGATTAGAATTATGTTTTGTAGGTCTAAAGGAGTTTAAGGAGCTATTCGGGAGTTGTACGAAGCATCGGGACAGAAAAAGGGTCAACCGGGAGAGAGAAATGGACAGAACAGAAAACAACAAATGCTGACATCATCGCCGACTCCCTCCTGGGTCGTCGGTGATGCCCCCCAGTTACACCCATCAGAGAAATTGCTCGTAGGCAGTAGATTAGAGGATCGGCGGAAATTGGAACAACCAGGGGCCGTCGCCGACGCCCCTCCCTTATACTAGTCGTGAAATTTCAATTTCCAAGGTTTGGGGACAGGTTATATCATTGTTTTTGACCATTTTCAAGGGGGTTATGTGTTTTTGAGTTTGAAACACCATCTTGGAGCCAAGAACACCCCTAACTTCATCCCTAATCATTCCCGATCATCTGAATCATCACCTTTGATCCAAATCCTGATCCACCACCATTATCATCATCATCATCATCCAATCCATCAATCCTTGACCTCAATTATTCACCACAAACCCTAATCATCATCTATCTCCATCATCAAGCTTCAAGATGTTCAAGCTCAAGATTTAATTATCCGTTGATGACGTCCGTTCATAATGAGCGGCTTGTCTCTTCAGGTTTCACCCCGGTGTAGGTTTTTGTAAGTTTCTAGGGTTTGACATTGTTTTGAGTTTCGATTTGTGACAATTTGTAGTTTGATTTTGAAACCTAAGATAATTGTCTTGCATTTGTATCGTATTCGTGAATTGTTGAGTGAAGATTAAATTTGAATTTGCAAAATGTTTATGTGCAATTATGCCTAGGTTAGAGTTTACATGTTCTTGGTAACGAAGTGCATTGCGGTCCGTCATTTACGAGGTTGATAGCTCTAGGCACCTAAGCCACGTGACACTAAATTCGTTGGTCATTTATGCTATTGAATTGAATCTAAAACGTGTTGGAACCCTAGGATTTCAATTACCAAACCGGGTGTGAACCTTGTTCTCAACTATTGTTTAAAATCATTAATCAAGTTTTTGTGTAATTACAATCATTCAAGTTTTTGTAGTCAAGTAATTAAAACAAACGTGTCGGTTTACCGACATCTCTTTCAACCAAACAAATATTTAAAATAAACCATAGCAAGCTTTATAAAAGTGACATTCTTTAAAATCAATCTTGTCCGCGTGCAAACCACAAATTCTTCTTGGATCGACCCCGTACTACCACTAACTCATAGTTAAGGGTAAATCGGGTATATAAATATTATCTTTGACCGAGATGCGACACTCCAATCAAGCCTCTCTTAACATGTATATCGCTATAGGAGTAACGAACCACCCGTATTCTTGAGGTCATGTTAAGTTAAACAAAACGGTTTTATTGTTGCTTTGACAAGATTACGCTAGCGGGAATATTTGGGTTGATATTTATAGTTTCATTCTAGTATCGTATGTTAGTTCTAGATAACCATTATGCCATGTGGATTCGTTTAAACTTTTATACATATGCTAGTACTTAAATTTGTATGCTCGCCAATACTTTATGTGTTGACATGTACTTTGATACGTATTGCAGGAAATTGATGATGATGATGGTGACAAATGGAACTTAGTAGGATAAACTAGAAACTCATCTAAATTTTTGTACTTGTTGTTGTATTTGTCCTTTTGTTAAATTATTGTATTTTGCTTTGAAACATTGTACTTGATTTTAGTAATGAAGTGAAATTTTGATTATTAAATACATGTCGCAAATTAGCGTTATGAAGTCTCGAGCAATCTATTTCATCCTGCCCTGATGTTTTCGCTATCAGTTGGGGTGTGACATCTTCTACCTTCAATTTTTAGAACCCCATTCTCCCATTTCGATACAGTTTTAATCTCCATATCGATCTCTCTTTCTTTACTTTCTCTTCTGTATAGCTTCATCTGAGCTCCCTTGATTTGGTCAAACAAATCAACCTTTACACCCATTCTTAATACATTCACTATGATTGGTTTGGATCTGTCATTCCGACTCAACCCACCACGTTAGCCTTTCCTAGTTGGTATTGACTTTCACAATCACAAGATTTAGTAACTTCATCCACCTCACCGTCTCATGTCGAACACATCTCCCAATCAAACATATGCCTCAAACTCTTATGATCCGTGTAGAGTACAAACTTGGTACCGTACATGTAATGTCTTCATATTTTCTTGAGCAAACACTAATTAGTCAAGGTCCGTATAGTTATTCTCTTGAACCTTTAGCCATCAAGATAAATACGTTATCACCTTAGCTATATCGGCTTCAGATCAAGAGACCCCTTCCCCCGAGTTATGAGAACTTAGAAAACTACGATATGCTGTGCGAGTTTTGCCACCATATTTTGAACACACGTAGATGAAAATGTTACAAACACAACTGTATACAAAAGTATTTCCCGAGCGGTGTTTTTCTGCTGACACTGTAAGGGTTTTTTACAATGGTGTAAATCAACAAAAAACTACTTTTTTTTTTGGAAAAGTTAATTTTTTTATGATTTTTGGTAACTTTTTTCTGAAAAAGCCTTTTTTTTGGCCGAGTTAAGTTCTTACAACTCATAGGAGTTTCCATTTTACCCTAACCCAACCTTATTCCTATGTGTTAACACATAATTATATATTTTCTTTATTTTTTTCTTGAACTTACATTTATAAAATTTTATCTTAAAATACAATAGAGAAAGGTTAAAATGATAATTGACCCTCGGTTCCCACTAAACTCATCCCCTGATCATATGTTTTTACAGCATCGTAAACAATAAAAAACCTGACGTAAATGAAAGCTAAGATATCTTTCTATAGATGTATTAGTTATGTGTTTATCTAGGTTTGTGCTTGGTTGAAAAACTTAAGATTTCCATCATCAAAGTTGTTAGGAACTCAAAAGGAGTTTTCATATGAGCTATTACAATACATATTACTTTAAAAAAGTGAACTCAAAAGAGTTTTCATATGAGTTATTACAATACATATTACTTTAATCGGAGTATAAATACACTCACACGACGAGAGCTTCTTTTGAATCTTTGTAACTTGTCTGCCACACCCTTTTGTCGTTTTCACTTCCATTTCATTCTGCTACAATTTCTTGTCATCTTCCACATTCTTCATTTAGCAATGGTACGTCTTTTTCTGTTTGAGTGTGTGTTTCAGTTCATTTATTAATTAATAATCTTGTAGTTATTGTTTTAGTTCTCAAACGAGTGACGTGTGTTTTTTTTGCAGGTATTTGCTGGTCCATCTGGCCTAAATTTTGGAACCCTGTAAATGGACATAGTATGATCACTTGCTAATTATGTTTGTGTTTAGTAATTAAGGTGGTTTTTGATAATTGTTTATAGTGTTTGGATAAAGAATAATATGTTTTTGGGTAACATCTACCTATTAGAGACAAGCACAACTTGAATGATCGAGCATTTGTAAACTAGCCGAAATTGCCACCTCTAATTACTTCACTATATAATGAAAAATCATCACCATTGAAAGTGATTATTACAACTTCAAGCAACATATGCATGTCCAAACACCTTATTGCCCGTTTACCATCTATCTCGATGTAAATTCATAATTTCAATAGTATATGAATTAAGTTAAGTGATTAATATGAAAAAAAAGAATATTTTCCTATTTTTATTTCTCCAAACCAAATATGTTTCTCTGTTCTTGAGAATTTACCTCTGTATAGAGATGGCAATTTCGACCCATTTACATAATTGCAATTTAGTGCATAAATTTTGGACAAATTCATGGCCACCCATTCTGACCATAAAAAAGTTACCCGTTCAGATCCATTGTTATTTACCTTTTTCAGGTTTCTCAGCAGCTGTTCTGCTTGAGGCTTGAATGATGGATGAAGTTGTAAAAGATGATATACCAATGTTACCCACTACACATTGGCCATTCGAGTACAATCCAAATCGGAAACTTTTGAACAAGAGTAGAAGCTTTTCGATATCCATTCCAGCAACGGCCTCCACTGAAGGTCCTTCTCCTTCAAAAAGTATTGTTGGCTTTACAGGTAGGCCTGCTGAAGGGTGGGTTGGCTACCTGACACAAACATGAACATGAACATGGAAAAACATGAACCCCAACTCGACACATGTTTTTGTGGGTTGAGACGAACACAATCCGTTTAACCCGGTAAAAGAACATATTAACTTCTTTTTGTTTTGCATATTAATACTATAAAATTCCAAAACATACATATTGTATTTATGTTTTTGTAGAATTTATATATAAAACCATGCCAACCTATTTTTAAACTTTTGGCATAAAAATACCCAAATAGTTTAATTTAGTACATAAAACACAATTTAAAAAAAATAAACAAAAGCAAATAAATGAGTTAACCGGGTCAACCCACCAGTTTAACATGAATACCACCAGATTCAACCCGTGCATTTCATGTCTGGTTCAAGTAGCATTTTCATGTTGTGAGAAAGTCACACCCTTATCTACAAGTCCCTAAGGTAGTGAGAAAACAAGTACAGAAGCGCGTGTGGAATAAGAAAACATTAAACTTCATAAAACTCAATGGGGAGATACTGAGGCCACTCGGTGTGGGGGTCGTCCAGGCCGGCCTGGCCCGGTGTCGTCTTGGGGGTCCCCTAGGAGACGTTGGAGACGGGGCTATAATTCACCACTCGCTACCACCCACCTGCAACCACCATCGTCAGAATCACCACCCACCTCCACCGTGAACATCAACACTCGCTACCACCCCCACAGCCCACACACCAAACAAATCTTTCTGGTAGTTGTGGTTCACAATAGAGACGCCGGCAACGGTTTCCGGCCAAAACTCGACGAGAATCAACGAGAGCGGCAGATGAAACGATGATATTTCGAGGTAGCGACGGAGATGAAGGTTGATGGTGAACCGACAACGGTGGACTAGAGAACTACGGTGAGATTTAGGTGAGGCAATGATGGTGTTTGGTGATTATGACGGTTACCGGAGATGAAGACGATGGTAAGAGTGGTGGCTGGAGGTGGAGGTGATGGTGGTGGTGTGGTGGAGGTGATGTGGCGGGTCGTCACCCATTTCCTTGGTTCCAGTCTTAGAAGGGCGTCCTCCAAGGACTCTGACGTGGATGCTGACGTGGCTGTAGTCCTCCAGGGAGGCCCGTCACCCACACCGAGTAGCCTGAAGCAAAAAACGAGCACTTATTGAAGTCTGGAGCATTGGGAATGTGTAATGATCCTTACTGTACCACATGCCCATCTTCTTACTATTACAAAGGATGCCTCGTCCCAAAGTTCCCCATCATCATGTATTATTACTCCTCTCAAAACTTCAATCATGCTTACAATATGAGTCATAAGAGCAAACATGCAGTACTTTTCATAAGAACAAAAACAGGCCAGTCGTGTCTGGTTGACGGGCTGGGGCATGTTGACACGTTGACAAGTTGAAGTTAATGAACTCAAACATGACCCATATATATTCGTTGCAAAAACATCAACCTTAAACCTTCATACTTTTGGTAACTTTTCAAAATTAGTTATTTTGGGAAATGTTAACTAGAAAAAAGGAAAAATGTTATTGAAGTTTTATTTTTCTGTTCCTTTTTGCAGCTTCATGCATATGGAGGTGCAAATAAGTGGGTACGAGAAAAGTTATCGTTACTAATGCAGTTTACATTGGGGGTCATGAATCCGCATGCCAAGTTTGTTCAGAAGTAGAATTAATTCGTCACCATTTCTTGTTTATTTGCCATCTTCATAGACCCTGTATTCTTTTACTTGCTGTCAGTGGAGAAGGTAAAACTGCATCCTGATATAGAACTAGTATTGTTTTTGGAAATAGAGATTGCTTTTATCTTTTAGGTGTCCATATATCATATCAAATACGACAAGAAATCAAATTGTGCGCAACTTATATTATATGAGTCTGTCGTTAGTTTATTTCGTTACCAGCAAACGGAAACTCAAGTCCATTTCCCCTATGCTCAGTTGCCATAGTTTTCAAGCTTATGTTATTGTTATTTTTTTGGGTTGATATCATAAATAACCCAACATGCTTTCTCATTTTCACGAAAATTGCCTCAACATAATCTTGGCGTATAAAAGTCCCTACACATGTAAAAAATCACGAAAAAGTCTCTCAACCCCATTTTGCTATATTAAAGTCCCTAAACTTGTCTAGGATGCATGTACTAGTGAAAACATTTTTTAAATTAATGACTCGTTCCATCTTAAATTTGTCAAATTTTGATTAAGTGACATTCAACTTTTTTGCATTTTTTATATTATCTAATTTGACAAATTTAAGGGGTGACGAGTCATTTTTAAATATTTTTTATATAAGTGCATACATTCTAGACAAGAATAGGAACTTTAATATCATAGTACAATATCGGTTGCAATAACTAAATAAACAAAATATAAAATAAATTATATATACCAATCTTGATTCAAGCCGCATCTCTAGTGGGTCCTTCACCCGCACTTGATAGCATCCTAGACTACAACAAAGAGCACACTAAAACGTTGATGATTTTGGTTGAGGCACGTGTTCAACACGCTTCCCTTAAAACAGATTCCGCGCCTCTACTAAAGACGACGCGACTGTTTCCCAGGGTACAACAGCCGAAGCAGTATGTACTGCCGAAGATGGCTCACGCGCCCGAGGTTACACCGGTAATTGTAGTGTTTGAACTTATGGAACAAATAAGGATGTGATGGTGGTGGAAAACAAGTAGAGGGTACTCCTCTCTCTAGTTGGTCTTCAAGTGTTCATCCTCCTTCTAGTATTCTTTTTGTATCAAGCAATACCATATTCTTATATACACAAAAAGAAGCATATAGCCTACTAATTATACAAGAGTTAAGGATTAGTGAAAGGTTTCACTTAATTAGTCACTTAATTAGAGACTTAAAAACTCTAATAAAACTAATTAATGTCATAAGAAGCTCTACTCAAGAGTTTCTCTTTTATTCACCACATGAAGATTCTAATTAATATTTATAATTTCATTAAATTATAAATATATTAAATATCCATTCACCAAATATCCAACAATCCCCCACATGAATGGAGATCATTCAAAACACATAAATTTTCCAATGGAATCTCGACATTTGAGTTTTGCATACGATAGGTAGGTGTTACCCTTTGAACTTTCGCTCATGAAATGCACTTAGCCCACTAGCTCTGAGTTGACATTGATGTCTTTGAACTCGTCTGCCATTTGTATAGACGACAATACACTTCACACAAGACTCTCCTTAGCCAGGTCATCTCCTCATAGTCGTGTCCAATAATGGTCGTGGAACACTTTCCTAGTTCTGCGAGAGCTCTAGGAATTGTGCCTTCAATTCCATTCGAAGCGACCCCACTTCTCTCTAACATAGGTGATTCTCTTTAGATCATTAAAAGCATTGTGGTTATCGTCATTTATCCAAATCATTACCACATATTATGCTTAGCCTCACTCCTTATCACTGAATATCATAGGAATAGACTAGGACGTATATTAAACACCCTTTTATACTTTGGGGGTATGTATACTAGCTTATGTATATCATTTATGCCCCCACAGTGACCACCCTAAGGCATATGAGTTAGTTGTCCTATTGAACTTAGATCTTGGGATCTCCTGTCAACTAAGTTAGGTTTCCTTCACATACCCTTTTTCATGGGCTTTAGTCTCATTCCACAACTTGATCTCTAATAAACCCTCAGGTTGTTGGATCCATAATATTATCTTTGACTTTGTCTAGTCACTACAAATAACTTTACGTATTTGAGATCCGTTGTCATGATGTGTTCTTAACTCGTAAGTTAATTTGCCTATTGTCAACTTCTAATACTATAACCTCAGTGGTCATCTGAATCTGGTTATAATATTTGTCTTTCTAAGATAAACGTATCATTTAAGGCAAACACATCTCTATTATGCACTACAATCTTTGTGTCCTCCACTTAGTCGTTTGTTTGCAATGTTAGATTGGATTACAAAATCCTTATTGACAAACTTTTATGATATAAATGCAAGACACCCCCACATTTTAGTGTTATAGGATATCATCCAGATGGGGTAATGAAAACCATTTCTACATGCCCTTATAGGGTTGTTTCTAAACGGATCCTCCCCCACATTTCTTTCCATTTGATCAACATTTCCGTAACTTCACTTATGACGACATTTATACACAATGATTATGAATTCGACTCATATTGCATTAGCTTACATAAGCTTTCGAGCTGACCAAAGAAACACATGCCATTGTCATAAGTTTGTCACCAACTTAGAATAATTCTAATTTAACATCTAGAATAAGCCTAGACAATGAGTTCTCGTCATTAGCTTTTCGAACAAACTCTTCAAAAGTTACATGTCTTTTCCTTATAATGAATGAAAATTCTCCCTGATATTTTTTTTACACAAATTCTTTTTGTGTTCATAAACATTTGAATGTTTTGAGTTAATTAGTCTCCATCAAGACCCATAATTAACCAAGTACTAGTCTAGCATGCTTTAGACTACAATAGTTTAGCATGTGAACAGAAGATGCATCATTCTGATTCTTCACAGCCCTAAGGATATCATAATATCACTTTGTAACATTCATCCCTTGTTAAGAGAAAATAATGAGACTTATTCATAATCCTAAAACATAAACATTTCGGAAGGTCTGACAAATTATTTTATATAGCACATAGCTATTTTTATCATTCAAATAAGGAACATAACTTGTTTACTTTTGATCTCCAACGCTTTACCATTGACTTATAAGGACTTAAACATAAGTCTTAATCCAAGTCACTTGGCGAGCACATTCATCACCGACGAGATGAATTTTCCTCGTCTAAAATCACTATTATGTGTGAGATAGAGTCAACTAAATCGACACTCAACAACATGGCATTCATAATTTTGCCATAAGTAATTTGTACACATCTATTGTTATTCATTAGGATATATATATATATATATATATATATATATATATATATATATATATATATATATATATATATATATATATATATATATATATATATATATATATATATATATTTAGGATGCTCTCCCAAACGAATATAAAATCTCCATATAGTTCTAACAATAATCAAGTGGTAGACGTATCTACGTATAGATCACTCGAAACAAATCTCGCAAGATTTATCAAATGTATACAATAACATATAGTACTTTTTCTTTCATATGTTAGAATTCACACTTGTGAATTTTCCAATCACTTCTAGCGAAGCATGTCGACATGGATCTCGTTTGTGTATTTCATCTCAATACACTGAGTACATTCTTTCATTATTCTCTCATGATGTGGTTATACATTTGATGTTTCATCTTTGACTTTCAGTCAACGCAACAACCCTCAAGATGTTTATGTCCAAATATATTCAAGTATATCCATTTAAAACCATATTCTTCTAAACAATGTATAGTTGACGTCATAATTACTTTCCACAAAAATAATTTATACGTCACAAACATTTGAGATTTATTTCTTTTTAAAAATTGCATGTGTTTTCCGAAGATATTGAACACAAGACAATAAAATACATTGGAAACCAAATCATAGTGCCAAACACTTTTGAAATTTAAAAACGGAAGTATGGACGATATGTCGACATCAAATATAAAAGTGCTTATATCTTCAACACTTTATAATCTGACCGAAATCTTCTCAAAGATATCATCCCATGGTATGTCTTGAGGTACTCTCTCAATAAGATTCCATGCACTTGTAAGTACAAGTTTCCCATTTCATCATGAAACTTTAAACTTGGACAATTTTGCTCAAAACAACACCAAGTTGTTACAAAAGCTACACTTAAGTAGTAAACTTGAACAATTAAATTTGTTCACAACAACACCAAGTTGTTTTCCACCAAATAATATCTACGAGATTGTTACTTTGTTCAACAAATGCTACTTCTAGCAAGAGTAGCAAACTATTTGAATTCTTAAAACTATCCAAAACTTTGTTATAAAAATCATTTTAAAATATTTCCTCAGTTTTGCAATGTACAATATTACTAATATCAATTAGAGTTTATGATAACAAAATCAAAACCCAAATATCAAATGGTTTTATATTGTTTAGTCTCACTACCCATGTACTAACCGTTTTCTAACACGTATGTTAAAAACATGTTATAACGGGCACATTACAGAAATGAACGTTTACATAAAATGTTTTCCAAGGGTAAAGTTTATAAAATAAACCATTTCTCATCATTTTTAATCACACATAGGGAATTAAATGTTTATATAAAACATTTCCATTCATTATGGTTTATACAATGTACAATCTCTAACATTGTATTTGTGATACACATTTTCTAACACACGTGTTAAAAATTTAAGTCATTTTTTTATATAAAACATGACAATTTGGATTTAAAAATCACAAATTAAAGTTGGTGATAAATCCCACACAACTATACCATCACTTTATGGTGATTTAATTCTTGTCTTTTTACTCTTGTAGTTTTCCAATCTCATCAAGTTAGGCACATAGCGTACTTTTAATACAAGAGACATGGGTTGAAAAGAGTCTCACTTAATTAGAGATTTTATTAGAGACATAAACTTCAATAAAAACTAATAAATTGACATAAAACTCTATTTAAGAGTTTATCTTCCATATAAAGAGTCTAGTAAATAATTATAATTTCATTAAATTTATATAAATAACAAAACCATCACTTTATGGTGACTTAATTCTCGATGTCAATCAAACATCAACTTCAATGTGTGAACTTTTATTTCTAAACCATACAAAGCATAATATAAATGTTTATATTCATTAAAATCAATGTTATAACAAATTACTTATATAAAATCTTTACATAAAACATTTTAAAGCATTTGTATTTTAACCATTTTTAACAATCATGTTAAAATGGAAAAAAAAATTCTAACACGCACGTTAGAAATATTAACATTTCCAGAAAATGTTAATTCGACTTACCATAAACACATATATGGTTCAAATAAATAAGTCATCTCCGATACACACGTTAAAAATGAACAATTAAAAAAAATGCTTCCAAACTAATGTTTTTCATAAGCGTTTCTAACACACATGTTAGAAATAAATGATTACAAAAATCATTATAAGGCTTGTTAGTTTATATAAAATAGACTTATTTTTAACACTCAATTTTTTTGAGCCATATTATATAAATAATATGATCATTTCTAACAAGCATGTTAGAACATGAAACGTTTACAAAAATGTGTGGTTTACACTAATAAACCCGATCTAACACAAAGTTAGAAAAGTTTAACAATTCCAAAATCGTTTCAAAACCAAACGATTGAACCAAAACTATTCGTTTGCTACCACGGTATAGAATTTAAGATTGTATCTCAATCTCAAGAAATCCAAACATAACAAGTTGTACTACATACATATTTCCCAAAAAAATATTTATAAGATCATGATATCTAAAGTAATTTATTTATTTATTATAAAATCTTTTCATGAACCCAAAATTCTTATAAATAAGGTTTTAAGATTGTAGTAAACAATCTTTCGAAATCTGTTTTAAATTTGTAGGAACTAGGTTCACTTTTTATAAAATATAATTACAAAATATCTAATAACGAGACTCTTGTTATTCATAGGAAATATCATAGACAATGTCGGTTGCAGTAACTAAATAAACAGAATATAAAATATATTATATATACCAATCTTGATTCAAGCCGCATCTCTAGGGGGTCCTTCACCCGCACTTGATAGCATCCTAGACTGCAACAAAGAGCACACTAAAACGTTGATAATTTTGGTTGAGGCACGTGTTCAACAAGCTTCCCTTAAAACAGATTTCGCGCCTCTACTAAAGACGACGCGACTGTTTCCCGGGGTACAACAGCCGAAGCAGTATGTACTTCCGAAGATGGCTCACGCGCCCAAGGTTACATCGGTAATTGTAGTGTTTGAACTTATGGAACAAATAAGGATGTGATGGTGGTGGAAAACAAGTAGAGAGTACTCCTCTCTCTAGTTGGTCTTCAAGTATTTATACTCCTTCTAGTATTCTTTTTGTATCAAGCAATACCATATTCTTATATACACTAAAAGAAGTACATAGCCTACTAATTATACAAGAGTAAAGGATCAGTGAAAGGTTTAACTTAATTAGTCACTTAATTAGAGACTTAAAAACTCTAATAAAACTAATTAAATGTCTCTACTGAATAGTTTCTCTTTTATTTACCACATGAAGATTCTAATTAGTATTTATAATTTCATTAAATTATAAATATATTAAATATCCATTTACTAAATTTCCAACAATAAATATCTATGAAATTTTAAAGAGGGTAAACTAGTGGTTTGAGTACCTTACCCGACCTGTTTTGACCATTTTATCTTTTAGAAACTACCGAATTTGCCTAAACTATCAAACTAGTGGTTTCGAGTACCTGACCGGCTGACCCGAACTCTTTTGTAAGTTACTAGGAAGACGACTCATACAATATCATAAACTACAAAACAGCCTTGATATTAGTTACTACATCTTTCATCCCTACTTTTTCCGTTTGATAACATTTGGTCCCCCAACGCGATATTCATTTGTCATTTGAGCATTTGGTTATGATTGTGAAGCAAATAAGCACACTAGCTGGCAATCAAACTCCAAGTTAATTTGTTTCTGAAGTTCTTTTTACCCCTGGGTATTACTGGGCTTGGACTCCTACTTTTTGCCCTTCTAATTGGCAACATGCAGAACTTTCTTCAAGGTCTAGGACGCAGGTACTATGATCATTCATTACCGTCCTCGATGAATGATGTATATTTATCCATAGAATTCACATGTTTTATGTTTTAGACGACTGGAAAGGTCACTTAGACGATGTGATGTTGAGCCACCGACTTTTGCCAGAAGAACTAAAAAGGTATTGATAACCCCTTGTTTTAATATTTAACCAGAGGTGGCAAAATGTGTCATAGTTAGGTTGACGAACAGATGCTTTATTGCCCTATTTTTGGATAAATGCCTAATTATGTTTACAATTACTAGCACTACTAAAGTCTTTGTATTAGTATGCATATAAATAGACAATCAGGGTGTGATGATATTTGTAAGTTCATTTTGATTCAGTTTCTTAATAAAAGAGTCCAGAGCGGTTGTGTGTTCTATGTTATTATATATACCATTGGTCGTCTTCAATTGGTATTATTAGCAGAAGAGATTCTGCAGCCAAAGATCAACCCGCTCGATCAGATCAGAGCCAAACATCAGCAGATTCTGTTTGATCAACACAGAAGCCAAAGATCACAGCTTCAGCAGTCTTCTTTTTCGTTGTGTTCGATTAACATCAGCAGAGCAGCAGCCAGCCGATCCTCTTGACTCAAGCCATGGGCCAAAAGAAGGTGAGAAATGGCAGTGTACTGGGAGAAGACGATACCCAAACGGGGTGTGTTCCTGGTAGCCGGTTGAAGGAGCAATGAGGGAGTATAGTCTTTGAAAACAGCCTTGAATGGCTGAGAAGAACGGTACAATGGTGGTGAAAGCTGTGGAAAAACAGTAGAGGCCGCAGTGTTGGGCTGCCTAATTCTGTGGTGACCAGCTGCGGTTGGTGGCAACAAGAGGCAGTGGCCGGTGATCAAAAGTGGCAACGGACAGTGGCTACTGGGGTGGTGGTTCATGACCGTGGTAGGCTAAACGATGACGGTGTGGGCTACTGGATAAGTGATACTATCGGGAGGTGAATCAGCAGATTGATCAGAGCAGATCGACACTCGATTGGAACAGTAGCATCAACACAATTGAAGGATTTGTTGTCGTTCATTCATTTTATTCGAATTTCGGGTTCTCAAGTGATCAACACAGATGTATGGGACAGCCAACGGTATAAGTATCCTCTGTTGGATTAGAAAGTGTCAACTGGCAGTGCTACTATTGTTACCATACCAGCAAGAGAAACCGGCGGAGTGCCGTTTCAGTGTCCGATATTGAAACCAACGAACTACAAGACTTGGGCAATCATAAGAGGTTTATATAGAACACCATATTACACATTGGTCTCTTACTATATCACTTACTCTAATATCAAGATGGAGGCCATAATGGATGCCCAAGGGATTTGGGGAAGCCCTGCAAGATGAACAAAATGGCTAGGGCATCCCCTTCCAAGCCTTGCAAGAAGACATCTTACTTCAGATCGCGAAGAACAAACAAGCAAATGATGCTTGGGAGGTTTTGAAGTTAAGATTGTGTACAAAAGGCCAAACTGCAGACCCACGAAGTGATCTCTGTGTATGAAGGATAGAGAATCGATGAATTCTCTGGTAAGCTTGGTGGATTAGCATCCAAGTTCAAATGTTTGGGTTCCAGCTTGAAGATGCTACATTGGTAAGAAAACTTCTCAATTCAGTGTCCGAATATTTCTCCGGTTGAACAATTTCAAATTTGGATACGATGCCGCACGAAGAACCCATACACAAGTTGAATGCCTACAGCCATGAAAAAAAGGGGGCTACGATCATGACAACAAGCAACATGGACGTGGCCTTGGTTTACTAAAATAAAACAGATCTGATTTAGAACTAGGGGGTGATTATTGGCTTTTCTAATGGGATATCAAGAAGAAAATAAGTGCAAAGATTGAAAGATGGAGATAAAATTGGAGATTGAGGAAACCAGCAACTATACTTGAATTTTGAATTATTTACCGCTTTAGTTTATTGGTTTTGTATTAGGTTAGAATTTATCAATTATTATACATATAAATAGACGATTAGGGTGAACATAAATGTAAGTTCGTTGAAGTTCGCTTTGATTTAGTTTACTAATAATAGAGTCGATAGAGGGGTGTTTTCAAATCTTGTGTGTTCTTCGTTTTATATACCATTGAACGTCTTCATTTAGAACATATCTATGTATAATATTATACTCTACACATAGTCGTGGCCTATCATAACTGATAACTATAATCCTATGCCTGTTAAATGATAGACAATATAAGATAGTAAAACTCTTATTTTCCCTTGTGTTTTGCATTACTTTAGATTTGATGCATATTGGCTTGAAATTTGACCATTTATCAATCTTGATTTGCAGAAAAGTTCGAGAGTCTGAGCGTTATAATTGGGCTGCTACACAAGGGGTTGATAAAGAAAAGCTAATGGAGAACTTGCCTGAAGACCTGCAAAGAGATATACACCACCACCTCTATAAGTTTGAAGAAAGTGAGATTCAAATACTATTGGCTATGAAATAGTTAAGGTTTAATGACTTTGAAGGCATATATTTAGAAACTCCCTCTTTAAATTGACCAATATATTATGCTTGTTTGGAAAGTTCATTACATATGTATATTTTATCAAACATTTTCTCCGTATTCTGACTTGTAGACCCGGATTTTTTCGCTTATGGAAGAACCAATTTTAGACGTGATATGTGAAAGAATAAGGCCAACGACATATATAGAAGGAGGAACGCCACAGAATAAACGAGGCCATGTGACAAAAATGGTCTTTATTGTAAGAGGGTAAATGGAGAGCATAGGAGAAGATGGGTATAGAGTTCCATAATCTGAGGGTGATGTATGTGGTGAAGAACTTCTCACATGGCTTGATCATTCCACTTTTCATGGAGGTATAATATAAATCATTTTCTCATACACTTTTATTAATATCCGTTGCTCATTTAAGTTATCGCGCCATAATAATATGAACTTGGAAAAATACACATCCAAATGCCCCGAGATTGAATTCTGTTTTGAAACTCGCAGAGACAAGAGAGCAGAGAAAAGCAGGCCAAGTGGCCAGCAAAAGAACAGTGACATGCTTAACAAATGTGGAGGCATTTGTTCTTAAGGCTGCAGATCTTGAAGAAGTCACCAACCTTTTTGCTATATTCTTGAGTAATCCTCGGGTTCAAATGGCCATAAAGTAATGCATCTTTTACATAGTTTTTGTTGAGAATGTAAATCCAAATTAAGCCGCTTTCTTTCACTATGTACGTATTTAGGAATGAATCTCCATATTGGCGAGGCAAGGCGGCAAGCACCATTTAGGTGGCATGGAGATACTGGAAGAAGCGACGAAGTGGTGCAGACACACCACATAGTGGTTCTACTCATCCCTCCAATAAGTTAAGGTATTATTAGTTTGAATGGAATTTGAAGTTGTAATTTCAATGTATATATCACTAACAATTGTAGGAATTTGCACTATGGCTTAAATGTCTTTCATGGTTAGGGTGATATGTGTAATAATGAGCAAACAAATGAAAGTTATATATTTACAAGGTTGTGTTATGTAATAGTTTTCTTGATACTTCATAACTAACATCATGTATGGCTGTCTTTCAAATACAGTTATTACCATATTGATATTCACGGTAAGGTTGAGATACATAGTCTCCTAAAATTAGGAATTCGTAGGGAGGGTATCAAACGGACTTCGACTAACCTCATTCAAGCGGCATTGGAACCGTTACGTCAAACTTTGCGACATGAGATTTTAGGTACTCGCTTTTGGATTTTTAGTTTGTAGATTTTTTAATTTTTGTTTATTGTCTTTTTATTGGGCATTATGTAATTCTTTATTTGTGTCATTGCGTCTTTTTTGCGACTCATTATGTCTTTTTTCCTCGACATTGTTATAACTTTTGAGTTGCTCGACATTGTGTTATATTTTGTGATCCATTGTGTGATAACTTTACCCCTGATCCTCATACGAATAGTGCATTTAGATTTTAGGAGAAATTTGTATGATAACTTTACCCCTGATTTAGGAGAAATTTGTATGATAACTTTACCCCTGATCCTCATACGAATAGTGCATTTAGATTTTAGGAGAAATTTGTATGATAACTTTACCCCTGATTTAGGAGAAATTTGTATGATAACTTTACCCCTGATCCTCATACGAATAGTGCATTTAGATTTTAAATTATTAACTCAGTCACATGTTGTACATATTAACCAATATGAGATCAATCATGTCTAGTAACTAGCAATTTTTTGGAGATTAGACAATTTTGTTGTATATTGAAACAGTAGACCTTAATTCTAGATGAATTTAAGACATGCATTTGTTATTGGTAAGATAGTTGGTGGTCGGGCCATGGTCTAACTTCTACCAACCGTGATGCTGTTGCAGTTCTTGGTCTTTTCTTTTTTATAACTTTAGCAAATGGGGGGCGTATTGTATGCACATATAGGCATCTTAATGTAGCCTTTAGCCTAAGAACGTATATACCAGAATTGATATTCATCTTATCTTATTATGACATGAAATAATTGGTTATTCACTTATTTCATGTTGGCCATGCGCACACTAATTAAATAGATGATTTCAGCTGGTAATATCACTAAAGTCAAATCTTCTATTGAAAATAATTTGCACAACTAATTTTGATATTTGAATTCAAAACTTTTATGTTGTGAAACAAATTTGCAAACAAATGTTCTCCAAAGTTTAATCAGTAAATTATTTGATTTTAAATAACAAATTATTTAAATCATGTTCAATCGTGATCCCGTATTCTAATTTTTGGTACCAAACTGAAAGGTTCCGCACAAACTGTGATCCCAGTGCTGATATCCGTTAACATTTGGTACCAAACAAAAGGTTCGGCACAAACCGTGATCTCGGTTCCGATCAAATAAACATGTTTTGTTTTTTTTTTAAAGACGATTTAGTTATGTCGAATAAGTTTGGGTTTCACTTATAATCTATAGATTGTTTCCACAGATTTCATCCTAATCATGGGCCATAATTAAAGCATTTAGACCGCTTATTTAAACTTGAGGCGAAGACACTAAAAAAAAGTAGCTTTCTTTCGGAACATTGCGCTTATTTAAATTTGAGATTAAGACACTACAATTAAAACCAGAGCTTTTGAAGTTTTTTTGTGAAACTTGAGTTAAAAGAAAAACGTAAACTTGTCAATTATTCATTATAGTTCATACAAAGCTTTTGAAGTTTTTGTAAAGCTTGAGTTAGAAAGAAAAAAAAAAGTAAACCGGATTCATATATTAAAAATACATTAAATACACCAGTATATTGGAACATTAAGTTTGTACCAACAATGCAGACTCCTACTCTATTAGTTGGAAAATTGTGATTGTATAAATAATACTACTAGACTTATTGTTCAAGTCCACCAAAGGCAAATACTTACGAACCCTATAAATTTACACATTGTTTGTTGCAGGTCTAAAGAGGTATGGTCTTAAATTCTGTATCGACCACACAAGTTAATCTCAGATCACGTGCGAGATCATACAAAAAATGGATCATTTTTAACACATAGCTCCTTCTACAAGAGATTTGGCATCCCTGACCTGGCGCCGAATACATGAGTTAACTTCACGCCGCGAGCGAGACCATGGCCAGAGTAGATTTGATCCAACACTTAGTTCAGCTTGCAAGCGAGCTGGCGCAAGGCCAGGAAGCGCAAGACAATGTTGGATGGTATAAAAAGTACGATTTGCAGAGCAGCAGACCAGTGAGCGCATGACAGGCTGTACTCTATCGTGTTGCACGACAAGCAATTGTGCATGAGACAAGAAGTACACAAGGACACGTACGTGGCACTAATCAGCGTGCGCCGACCACTGCTCCACCATCTCCATTTAAGTGCTGATGCAGACCAGACAATAAGGACAACCGTCAGGACACGTGGATCCATTCAACGTGCACCAACTATATTTTCGCCTGTAAACACTAACGATCGTGACAGAGGAGGCAAAACGAATATTCCTTATTGTCGATCTCAGGCCCAAGGCCTATCAGCTCATCTCCTTCACAATTCTCTTCGGCTATAAATAGAGGACTTTATCTCCGGGTTTAAGGATCGCTCTCTTGCTCTTTCACTTAATACACACACTTTCATCCTCAAAGCAAGTTCTTCTTCTCACGCCAGAGGGTTGTTACAAGGAGAACTCCCTATTCTCCTACTTGTAACGAGCTTCACGGTGTGTTGATTGTTTTGCAGGATCGTCGTAGCTGTTTAGCGAGAAGGGAAGAAGATTAACCTATATTTGGACGAGACACAAACCACAAGCTAATCTTAGCATTAACTTGGTGTTTCTTCATTGGCGCCCACGATTTTTACAATCAACTTTTCATCTTCTTTCTGAGCTGTTACTCTTGATCTCATGGCTTATCAGGGTATTCCTTTTCCACCTCTCAGTTTACACTCTCAAACCGGTATGGTAGCAGACAACGCGCACGTCCAAAACCAACCCATTGACGAGTACGCGGAAGGGAATTTAAGAGGTTATGGGCATGCGCACAAGCGGTACTCGTACTGCCCAGACTGAGAGCCCAATAAATCAAGGTGGCCCTTCAGCATTTGTGCATCAATGTTACTGATGGGGGAGACTCCAGCGTCTTGGTTCGCGAAAAGCCAAACGACGCTAAATGCCATTTACGCACAACTATGCCCGCAGAAGGGGCCAGCCCAGGCTCATGTGCAACAAACTCTGTTGGTGACCCCAATGCCTAGACAACTGAACTATGAGACGCCGCATCAAGAGCGCGTACACATGCAGCAATACAACAGATCACCATCACCATGAAGGTAAAGTGCTCACACCAGACGTGACACCTATGCGGAGTCTAGGAGCTATTATGACAATACACTCAGTCCCAATGACGAACACCGATAAGTAGTCGTTTGTGTCCTCGCAACACGAACCAAGAATGTGATACGTTTACAGGCGAGTCTGATCCAACTTACCAACAAGAAGAGAATTCATTAGTTTTCAGTCGACTCCCAAAGCATCATGAAGCTTACAAGCCATGGGTGCGTGCAACATATAACCCGTCAGCTGAACATGATGACAGCTTGATCTATAAGCTAGCAGCAGCATAGCAATCAAAGTTTGTTCGAGAGATTGCTCTCGCATCCTTGGAGAAAGCTAAACTTCAACAAGATGTTGGTAAATTTGATGGTTTAATTGATCCAGACGATCATGTACAGTTGTTCACAAGCGTTGGGATAGTGGGAGGATGGACCATGCCTATGTGGTGCCATCTATTTGTGTAAACCCTGACAGGGGCGACTCGCGCGTGGTTTGATAACCTCTCTGCAGGTAAATTAAAATCATGGCCGGATCTTCAAGAGAAGTTCCTCTCTCACTTTAGCTAGCAGAGACGTTACAAGCATGACAACTCGGAAGTGATGAATATCTGGAGGAGAGAGAACGAAGGTTTGGAAGAATTTATCACTCACTTTAACAAGGAGTGTCTTGAGATAGGGAACATTAGCAAGGATCTTATGCGCACACATTTCAAACATGCGGTGCGTCGTGATAACCTAATCAGGACTATCACAGGAAAAGATGGATGATTGTCGCGCAAACGGAAAAAACACTGACTAGGGCCAAGCCCAGTCACTATTCAAGTGATGATTACTTGTCCGTGCGCATGACTCCAGCAGGCTCAACAAGAAAAACAAAAACTTTGGTTGGAAGTCAAACCAATCTAGTAGTTATGATGAAAGGCTATGGTGAGGATGCCCGCGCAACAATCGATAAGATTGGTTATATGAAAGGGGATAAGGAATGAAAATCGCGAGAAACATTGGATTCCGCTAATGAAGACACCCTTAGAGGTTCTTAACACGGAGAATTATGAATTCAGGGTCCCACAACCAATGAAGAATAAGAAGGGCCAAGACCCCAACTTGTATTTGTAACGCTTCGCATTTTGTACATTCCTTACTTAGAAAGTGTAATCGTATTTCTATTTATGGAAATGTGTGTTCGTAACTTGTTCGTATTTCATTTTTCCAATCTTGTAATCCAAGACTTTAATCATAATGGAAATACATTTTTATTCACACTTGTTTATGCATAAATACATGATACTTATTCAATCTCGAATACGTGCTTTATATACGAAACCGAATTATACTTGACGATTAAATTATATTCGGAATCATGCTCATATACATTCGTGATATTCACTCATGCATATATATCCCTTAAGAAGCCAAAAAAATTGCCTAGCCGTAGCCTACGGTGGTGGGCGGTTAAAATGTTCAAAAACGCAAATTCAAATCCCTTTCCACTTTTTCACCACCAATCACCTCCTAACTTATTTAACTCTAACCCTAATCAACTCCACTATAAATAGTAGCCTCTTACACCTCTTTTTCACTTTCCCAATTTCTCTACACTCTCACATTACTGAAATTTCAAGTTCTTGGCATATTACAAGCGAGTTCTAAAGTGAGTTCAAACTCACTTTTCTGCATCTTTCTTCATCTCTTTTTTCTCTACAAATCTTGGAACACCTCTAGAATTGTTTTCACAGGTTTACCATGGTAGATCAAGGTAGAACATCAGCATTTTGAGGTCCAGACTTTCTGTTTTGGAAGAATAATTTGTAAACTTTTGTTAAACTTTACTTTTCTTCATGAATCTCATGCCTAACATCTTCCTAAACCCATCTTGGTTATGGGACTTGTTAGAGCTTGATTCTTACAAGTTTAGAGGTGCAAACACCCTCTAAACTTTCTGTTTTGATAGGGTTTAGATAACCCACAAATGATGAAAACCATCCAAGTTCACCATAGTTTATATGGCAAGACTTGTGTAATGGTAAAGGTGTGAACCTTGGAAGCCTTGGCTATCCTAAACTAGTTCACCAGTTTACTTGATGATTTCTATGTTCATACCACTAACAATCGTTCAACTTCCATTAGAGTGACAAGGCTACGACACGTCCCCAAACGTTACCATGTTCGGGATGCACACACCTAGCTTGCTCACTTGGTTGTTCGTAGTTTTAGTTGGCTAAGTAGTTTAGTTGTATTTCATGTTATTCATGACCAACCGGGTTTACCAACTAAGTGGTAAACTTTGTGCTTTGGTGAATCCATATAATGAGGTTTAATGGATGTTTGTCATCCTACCTCCATGCATGACTTATATGAATTCTATGAAAATATATGATGGACTTATTATAAAATATACTATATATACATACATATATATATATACACACACACATGGCCAGATTCTTGATGTTAACCGGATTGTGGTTACACGTCACAAACGTAGGTTGTATTATCTATGTTTTAAACTTCTCGTTACGATTCTAATGGGCAAGCATGAAATCACATAAAAATAATAGTGTATAAACAAGTGCTTAGGACTAGATAATTATTTTTCATGTACATACTTTAACATTTTTAAAAATTCTATATCCAAACTCTCCACAACCCCGAATACTCACACACATTCGTTTCCCCATGTAGGGTAACTTCGGTGTTCCCTCCTCTAAACTAAACAACTCTCGGATTGCTAGGAACGTTTGCAAAACCGTGAGTATACTCGACGCTCTTTTTACTTTTAACACCTTTAGGTGTAATACGTTTATGCTATTAAACTCACATAATCACATACTGTGATATCCCGGGTTTTTCAGATAACTTACACGTGACACTTGTCGAATAAGATGTGTGCTAAGTATTAAACGTGCATGGATTAAAGACGTGTTGTGTGTTGTGTGATTGTCTTAGTGATTGAATAATTAGATTTGATATGTGCACAAACTGAACCGAACCGCGACACGTTCCAACCTTGGTTCATGGTGACTCTAGGAGTTCACAAAGTTAAACCTTGAACCTAAGCCTTCGGCTAGAAGGAAACAACGATTAAACCTAAACTTAAACTCTAACTATTCGGCCAAAACCAAACTACTCTAATCTTTGGCCGCGAGACCACATCCAAACCAAACTAACCCAACCCAAGTCCCTCGGCCACAAACACTAACCAAAACCGAAACTCATAGCATGCAACTTTAGTCCTCGGCCACGTGATCAAGACCCAAACCAAACAACCCAAGATTCTCGGCCATGCTTTCTATCCAAAACCCAAGACCATAACCGCGAGCAACCCAAACATATCTTGGCCGCAAGATCAAGCCCAAACCGCAAACTTATTGCGTTCAAACCCAAACTAAACCAACCCAAACCCTTGGCCGCGAGAACTAGTCCAAATCGGAAACCCATCCCCTATGTCTAATCACCTTGCGCCTATATATACACACACTAATGCATGCTCTTTCACAACTCCAAAACCCTACAAGAAACCTGCCGTCGGCAGCTCCCTTTGCTCCTCCTAACCGATCGAGATCAGCTCTTTTGTTCATCTTTTCAGTCGCAAACAAACTGCCTTACCCTCATCATCATCTCGGTCGCAGCAAGCAACAGTTTTTCTGTTCTTTTCTTCCGGTCGCAGCAGCGATCATCGACATCTTTCCTCTCGGCCGCAAGCAGCTTTGATCACCGGATCCCCTAGCTTAATCACGGTTCGTTTATATTGTTATTAAAAGATTAGAGGTTATCTCTGATTACAAGATCATGTTCGGATTATGTATATGTTTGAATGTCTAGTTGTTTCGGATAAATATGCATGTTTGAATGTCTAGTTGTTTCGGGTCTTATGTGTTGGATAAGTAATAGGCTGTTTGGATCATGTGCTTGTGAATAATTGTTTGCGGAAACCCTAAGTGCTTGAATGAATTGATTGTATTGTCTTCGGATCATATGTGCTTACAAGTAATCGGCTGAATTGATAGTGTGGGAATACATGACTGTTTTCGGAATCAATAGCTTACAACTATGATTTGTTTATAAAGATTACAGTTATTGAGTAGGGTTTGCATGGATAAGTAGTTAGTAGTAAACTAGGATCAAAAATCGGTCTTTGCCGGATTAGGTCGATCAATAGGAACGATGTAGGTAAGTTGTGATAACAACAATGCTGAAACAGCCTGCTGAATACTAGTTACATCCGACTTCATCTGGCTGTAACTTGGTCGTTAGTTGCGAAAAATGGATTTTCTGATGTCTAGAACGTAGAGATTTGAATAAGGAATCTAATGGCACTGGATTCATAATTTTCTGAAATCGTTTGATATTTTTAAAGGGCTAAACAAGTTCAGTAGGTAAAGCTGTTAAAATTCTGGAATTTTGTTGGTTGTTTATCAAGCTAGATTTTAAAATCAGTAGGGATTTGAGTCATGATTTTTGTACAGTAACTAGGTATAGAAATTTCCGGGCAACTCCAATTGGAATTTCGTTAATCGGACGATCAGTGATTTTTAAATAAATTCTTCCGTGGACTGCAGTCAGAAAGCAGTAAATCTGACTGCAGCTTAGTGAATTAATATCTATGGCTAATTAGTAAAGATTTAGGACTTGGAAAAATTATATAAATTTCTATGGTATAAATGTCACCTACTGTAAAAATATGGGAATTTTTGGAATGTTAGAACTATTTTATAAAAATCCTAGAAAACAGCTGAATAATTGTGTGTTAAGCAGAAAGTTGATAACTTGTGATTGTATGTATAAAGTGTTGTATGGATTTGGAATATGTTTATGATAAGTTGTTTGATTACTATGATCACATGGGAATATTTACATGCATGTTTGAGTGTTAGATATGTTGTTTGTGTGTATCACTTTGTGAGTAAATTGCGTGTGGAATTTGTATTGGTGTGATTACACACTGACGTGGAATTAATTGGTTTGTTAGGACGCAACTAGCGGTCCCATTTCTTATAACATCTTTGCCACACTAACCGAGCAAATAAAGGTGAGTTCACGGCCCCTAACTTTATCCGGTTTTTAAACAACAGGGGAGAAACATGTATACACTCTCAAACTCAAACTCTTTACGTTATACGAATTTAACGTCACTTAACTATACGGTAACTAAGTTAATGTTAATGTAATGTTATGGTCACTATGCAGCTTTATCACTTAAGTCCTCGACAATCTCCTCGGATCGTTAGTATTTGGGTTAAATAGCGGGGGAATTATAAGTAGTACTACTGGGTCTGACGAGCCCCATCCGAGCTAGTCGCGCTAGCCGACCGGGTATGGTCAACGGATGTATGATTGGCCTAACACCGCCATGGTCATGTGATAGGCCTGGCAAAACGGAGGCACACAGTCAGCTTCGATCGCGAACACTTAGTGACATGACTTTAGGCTAGCTATCTATATACATTAATATTGAACTTAATTACGGAACAACTTAATATTCTGGGTTTGGAATATTGGAACATCAACTTATTATCCCGGGTTGGGGATAATGGAAACAATAACTTAATATTCTGGTTTAGGAATATTGGAAACAACAACTTATTATTCCGGGTTGGAATAATGGAACTGATATGTTATCCCGGGTTGGGGATAACGGAGTAACAAACTAAAACCGAACAACGAATTTATGAAAACCTGTGAACTCACTCATCTTTAATGTTGACACTTGTTTCTTTACATGTTTCTCAGGACGCTAGGAGCTCTAGGTGCACGCACATGCATTGAACAAGACATCTTTATCGCGTCTCATTTATTAATATTGTTTTGGGATTTTTCATTTGTTTTGGCGTTTGTGTTAGCGCCCGCATCATTACTTAATTATGCTTCCGCTCAAATTTAAAACTGATACTCATGCTAAATATTGGTAATCTAAAATTTACAACAAATGATTTTGGAAAACGTATTATAAAATCATATAGAGTCGTTCGACGTACTAGTGTCTTAGATTCTGGTTTGTTCACACATCTCGCGGTAAAACTCCGTAAGTGGAAATTGAGGGTGTGACAGATTGGTATCAGAGCCACTAGCTATAGAGAACCAGGTTTGCATTAGAAGTAGACCTAAACTATAGCTGATATCACGACACTAGACTTAGTTTGGCACCGAATTATTATATCTTGTTATGCAATATGCTACAAACGTGTTTGGTAGGTTATACCTTCATAATAAGAAATGAAAACAACTCGTAACTATCTACACGACCTAACAGGCAATGTCATCATCCTCATCGTCATCATCGTCCGACAGACTTACGCCACCAAGAGCATCAGGAAAGGCACCAATGGTGGAACCCATACCACCTTATGGCGTGGAGACATGCTCAGCAGCGAGGAAAAGGCTCGCTCTGGGGGATGAGTCGTCGTTGCGCCCAACTATTGCTGTACCGGTTGAACCGGTTAATCCTGTAGAAATAGGACTTGACATGCTTAGAATCCTGGTACATACACAACAAAAACAGTTAGAAAGAATGCAGGAAACCATCTTAGCACAAGGATGGATGATCCGACAACTTACAGGAAGGACCGACTCGCTCGAGGAAGAGCATCGTACGAGCAAGGTAGCTCGTAACACCATAGCCAGAGATCTGCGTGCTGAGCAGATAAGAGCTGACTGGCTGGAGGACAGAGTCCTGGAAAACAGTTGGAACATTCAGGAACTGCAAAATCAAGCACTTGAACCAGCACCGGCCCCTCCAGTGCCGGTAGAGGAGGATCCAGAAGAGGATCCAGAGGAGGATCCTGAAGAGGATCCGGAGGAGGACCCAGCTGAGGAAGCTGGAAATGCCGCACAGGATGACGGCAACGACAGTGACTTGGGGAATGGAGACGTAGACGACTGACACGTCTCGTTTATATTATTTGTTTTCCTTCAGTTTATTATTTTCCCACTTGTATTTAAACTTGAGACTTTATAGTAAATTCGTATGTTTGATTTGCACCTTTGTAAGACGTTGAGATTTCAGTTAATCAAGTATTTCTTTCGACTATTTAACATATTGAGTTGACATAACTAAATAATTATTAAAGTACGAAGTAGGATAACTATATTGGACATATAGACTTATCGGGGTGTGTTTGTGTTGTGTTTCGAAGATCTAAATGGCGACTGGAAGACGTGGAAACCTTAACTTGACGCCCGAAGAGCTAGCTGCCATGATCCAGGAGCATGTGAACGCAGCATTAGCGGGTGTGCAGAACCAGCCGGCAGGAGGGGGCTTTAATCCCTATAAGATGTTCCTTGACGCAAAGCCTAGCAAGTTCTCGGGGGCGGAAGGACCCATTGGACTGGTCCGCTGGATCGAAAAGTCGGAATCCGTTTTTGAAATGTGCAACTGCTTAGAGGCCAACAAGGTCAAATACGCCGCCTCAACGCTGGAAGATGGGGCACTGACATGGTGGAATGCCCAAGTCCAAACACGTGGACTGTTAGCTGCAAATGCAATGGCATGGACTGAGTTCAAGGCCCTGATTAAAGAGGAGTACTGTCCACGAGACAGAGTGCAACAGTTAGAGCAAGCTCTATGGAACCACAAGATGGTGGGATCGGAAATTGAGGCTTACACTGCAAAACACCATGACTTGGTATTTCTGTGTCCTGATTTGGCAAACACGGTGGAGAAAAGACTCGAGTTCTATCTCGGGGGTCTGGTTCCGGAAATTCAGGGTATGGTGATGTCTAGTAACCCTGTAACAGAACATCAAGCTATCCGATTGGCTCACAAACTCACCGATAAAGCGGTGGAACAGAAGAAACTGCCAGCACGGGGTACCACTGAAGTTGCCTCAGATAACAAAAGAAAGTTTGAAGACTCCATCATTCGACAGTCTTCGTCGTCACATCCACAGCAAGGGAACCAGAAACGGTTCAATCACTACCACAACCACCGGGTCATCAAAATCGTTCCAACAACAACAACAGCAACTACAACAACAACTACAACAACAACAACAACAACCAGAATGCAGGCGGTTATGTAGGTCGAAAGCCGCAGTGCAACCGCTGTAATCTCCATCATAACGGCCCTTGTGCCGGAAATCGCTGCCAAAGATGTGGCAAGATGGGACATGCGGCAAGGGATTGTCGTGGGGAAATTATGTCCTGACAAAATCAGAATCAGCCCCAAGGTCAGCAGCAGGGTATAAACCGGGGATGCTATCAGTGTGGTAGCACCGCTCATTTCAGAAAAGACTGCCCACAGGTGCGCAACAACAACAATAATGGTGGAAACAACCACAACCACAACAACCACAACAATAATAACAACAACAACAATGGGAACGGTGGCACAGGAGGTGCCAAAGGTCGTGCATTTACATTGGGCCGCGGAGAGGCCAGAAAGGACACGAACGTGGTCACCGGTAAGTTTCCCCTTAATGAACATTTTGCTTCTGTGCTTTTTGATACGGGTGCGGATAGGAGCTTTATATCTGAGTCTTTTAGGAAGAACCTGAATCTCACGCTTAAACCATTAGAGACCCCTTATGTGATAGAATTAGCCAATGGTAAATCTGTAAATGTGACCCAAATCGTATCCGGCTGTCAACTCAAACTCGTGGGCCACGCTTTTACCATCGATCTGATGACAACTACCCTGGGTAGTTTTGACGTGGTAGTCGGAATGGACTGGCTATCCGACGTCCGGGCTGAAGTTCTCTGCCCCGAAAAGTCTATCCGTATTCCACTCACGAACGACGAAATCCTGACGGTACAAGGCGACAAGGCAAGCGCCGTCACCAACATTATCTCATTTATGCAAGCGCAGAAGTATCTTCGGAAAAAGAATTCCTTCGCTTTACTCGCACTAATTACCGAACCGCCTAAGGACGAGAAACGTATAGAAGACATCCCTGTCGTCCGTGATTTTTCCGATGTATTCCCAGAAGAACTACCTGGTCTTCCACCACATCGACAATTGGATTTTGAAATCGAATTGGCAAGCAATGCAACTCCCATCGCCAAAGCTCCATACCGCCTAGCTCCAGCCGAGCTGCAGGAGCTGTCTACTCAACTTCAAGAGCTGCTAGAAAAAGGATTTATCCGACCAAGCGTTTCGCCATGGGGAGCTCCAGTCCTGTTTGTCAAGAAGAAGGACGGGACTTTCCGCATGTGCATCGACTATAGGGAACTCAACAAGGTTACAGTCAAGAACCGATACCCGTTACCTCGCATCGACGATCTATTCGACCAACTGCAAGGGTCAAGTTACTACTCTAAGATTGATTTACGGTCTGGTTATCATCAGCTACGCGTCAGAGAAGAGGATATCGCTAAGACAGCATTTCGCACTCGGTATGGCCATTACGAGTTCTTTGTTATGCCATTCGGTCTCACTAACGCACCTGCGGTATTCATGGACCTCATGAACCGGGTGTGTAAACCATACCTCGACAAATTTGTCATCGTGTTCATTGATGACATACTCATCTACTCCAAAAGTGAAGAAGAGCATGCTGAGCACCTACGATTACTGCTAGGATTACTTCAACAGGAAAAGCTATATGCCAAGCTCTCGAAGTGTGATTTCTGGATCCGGGAAGTTCAGTTTCTCGGGCACGTCGTGAATGAAAAGGGTATCCACGTAGACCCTGCCAAGATTGAAGCCATCAAAAACTGGGAAGCACCTAAGACACCGACGGAAATCCGCCAATTCTTAGGATTGGCTGGTTACTACAGACGCTTCATCGAGGGGTTTTCAAAGATTGCACAACCGCTTACTACCCTCACCCAGAAAGGTATCAAGTATAATTGGGGTGACAAGCAAGAAGCAGCATTTCAACTGCTGAAGCAGAAACTTTGCAGTGCACCCATTCTGTCCTTGCCGGAAGGGACAGATGACTTTGTAGTGTATTGTGATGCTTCCATTCAAGGATTGGGATGCGTACTCATGCAACGCGATAAGGTCATCGCGTATGCGTCACGACAGCTGAAAGTTCACGAGAAGAACTACACGACGCATAACCTAGAATTGGGAGCAGTAGTGTTTGCACTTAAGATTTGGAGACACTACCTTTATGGAACGAAGTGCACAATCTTCACTGACCACAAAAGCCTCCAGCACATCTTTGATCAGAAGGAGTTGAACATGCGACAGCGTCGCTGGGTCGGACTCTTGAACGATTATGAGTGTGCCATTCGGTATCACCCGGGTAAAGCTAACGTGGTAGCTGATGCCCTCAGCAGGAAGGAACACTTGAAACCTCGTCGTGTACGAGCACTACAACTCACTATTCATTCGGGGCTACCCGATCAAATACGCGACGCCCAGTTAGAAGCAGTTAAGGAGGAAAACATCAAGCCGAATCAGTGGGAAAAATGGAACGCGATTGGGAAGTAAAACCCAATGGAGCCCGGTATTTCATGAATCGCATATGGGTACCTCTCTACGGGAACCTCAGAGAGCTAGTCATGGATGAAGCTCACAAATCTCGATACTCTATCCATCCGGGTTCGGATAAGATGTATCAAGACCTTAAAGTTGCGTATTGGTGGCCCAACATGAAAGCCGATATAGCCACCTACGTGAGTAAATGTTTGACTTGTGCAAAAGTCAAGGTGGAGTATCAAAAGCCATCGGGGCTACTCCAACAACCTGAGATCCCAGTGTGGAAGTGGGATCAGATCTCAATGGATTTCATCACTAAACTCCCGCGAACCTTGGGTGGTTGCGACACCATCTGGGTGATTGTGGATCGTTTAACTAAGTCCGCACACTTCCTAGCTATTAAAGAAACAGATAAGATGGAGAAGTTGACTCGCATTTACATCAAGGAAGTAGTTTCTCGGCACGGAGTGCCAACGTCCATCATCTCAGATAGAGATGCTCGCTTCACGTCAAACTTCTGGCAGTCACTCCAGAAAGCGTTGGGAACACGCTTGGATATGAGCACAGCTTATCACCCTCAGACTGATGGTCAAAGCGAAAGGACCATACAAACCTTGGAAGACATGCTTAGGGCATGCGTAGTGGACTTCGGAAATAATTGGGAAATTCACCTGCCTCTAGTGGAATTCTCATATAACAACAGCTATCACACGAGTATTTCGGCAGCACCGTTTGAGGCATTATACGGTCGTAAATGTAGATCACCGGTCTGCTGGGCAGAAGTCGGTGACAGCCAACTCACAGGCCCTGAGTTAATATTTGAGGCCACTGAAAAGATTGTACAAATCAGAAACCGCATGGCGGCGGCACGAGATCGACAGAAAAGCTACGCTGATCAACGACGCAAACCGCTCGAATTCCAAGTAGGCGATCGCGTCCTACTAAAGGTGTCACCCTGGAAGGGTGTAATCCGTTTTGGAAAACGGGGCAAACTTAACCCACGGTACGTAGGCCCGTTTGAAATCTTGAAACGAATTGGACCCGTAGCATACCAATTAAACCTCCCTGCCGAACTCAGTGGAGTTCACAACGTATTTCACGTGTCAAATCTGAAGAAGTGTCTATCAGATGAAACTTTAGTTATTCCATTGGATGAGTTCCAAGTGGATGAACAACTACACTTCGTGGAAAAGCCCATCGAGATCATGGATCGTGAGATCAAGACTCGGAGGCACAGCAAGATTCCAATCGTTAAAGTTCGTTGGGACTCTAAGCGTGGACCGGAGTTCACGTGGGAAAGAGAGGACCAAATGAAAAGCAAATACCCACACCTCTTTGCAACTGAGCAACAAACTAACGATACCAGTAACTAAATTTTCAGGACGAAAATTCTTTCAACAAGGGGATGATGTGACAACCTGGAAATTTTCTCATACTTTCGTGTACTATTGTTGACTAAATTCTTGTGCATGGCACTTGGAAATCTTTGTGTATGACACTTGGGAACTTCTTGTAACGTTGCGTACTATCATTATCAAACTAACTCTTTGTGCGTGGCACTGTGAACATGTACGTTACATGCTAAACCGCGTTTACTCAATTTTCGGGACGAAAATTTTTTCAACATGGGGATAATGTGATATCCCGGGTTTTTCAGATAACTTACACGTGACACTTGTCGAATAAGATGTGTGCTAAGTATTAAACGTGCATGGATTAAAGACGTGTTGTGTGTTGTGTGATTGTCTTAGTGATTGAATAATTAGATTTGATATGTGCACAAACTGAACCGAACCGCGACACGTTCCAACCTTGGTTCATGGTGACTCTAGGAGTTCACAAAGTTAAACCTTGAACCTAAGCCTTCGGCTAGAAGGAAACAACGATTAAACCTAAACTTAAACTCTAACTATTCGGCCAAAACCAAACTACTCTAATCTTTGGCCGCGAGACCACATCCAAACCAAACTAACCCAACCCAAGTCCCTCGGCCACAAACACTAACCAAAACCGAAACTCATAGCATGCAACTTTAGTCCTCGGCCACGTGATCAAGACCCAAACCAAACAACCCAAGATTCTCGGCCATGCTTTCTATCCAAAACCCAAGACCATAACCGCGAGCAACCCAAACATATCTTGGCCGCAAGATCAAGCCCAAACCGCAAACTTATTGCGTTCAAACCCAAACTAAACCAACCCAAACCCTTGGCCGCGAGAACTAGTCCAAATCGGAAACCCATCCCCTATGTCTAATCACCTTGCGCCTATATATACACACACTAATGCATGCTCTTTCACAACTCCAAAACCCTACAAGAAACCTGCCGTCGGCAGCTCCCTTTGCTCCTCCTAACCGATCGAGATCAGCTCTTTTGTTCATCTTTTCAGTCGCAAACAAACTGCCTTACCCTCATCATCATCTCGGTCGCAGCAAGCAACAGTTTTTCTGTTCTTTTCTTCCGGTCGCAGCAGCGATCATCGACATCTTTCCTCTCGGCCGCAAGCAGCTTTGATCACCAGATCCCCTAGCTTAATCACGGTTCGTTTATATTGTTATTAAAAGATTAGAGGTTATCTCTGATTACAAGATCATGTTCGGATTATGTATATGTTTGAATGTCTAGTTGTTTCGGATAAATATGCATGTTTGAATGTCTAGTTGTTTCGGGTCTTATGTGTTGGATAAGTAATAGGCTGTTTTGATCATGTGCTTGTGAATAATTGTTTGCGGAAACCCTAAGTGCTTGAATGAATTGATTGTATTGTCTTCGGATCATATGTGCTTACAAGTAATCGGCTGAATTGATAGTGTGGGAATACATGACTGTTTTCGGAATCAATAGCTTACAACTATGATTTGTTTATAAAGATTACAGTTATTGAGTAGGGTTTGCATGGATAAGTAGTTAGTAGTAAACTAGGATCAAAAATCGGTCTTTGCCGGATTAGGTCGATCAATAGGAACGACGTAGGTAAGTTGTGATAACAACAATGCTGAAACAGCCTGCTGAATACTAGTTACAGCCGACTTCATCTGGCTGTAACTTGGTCGTTAGTTGTCGAAAAATGAATATTCTGATGTCTAGAACGTAGAGATTTGAATAAGGAATCTAATGGCACTGGATTCATAATTTTCTGAAATCGTTTGATATTTTTAAAGGGCTAAACAAGTTCAGTAGGTAAAGCTGTTAAAATTCTGGAATTTTGTTGGTTGTTTATCAAGCTAGATTTTAAAATCAGTAGGGAGTTGAGTCATGATTTTTGTACAGTAACTAGGTATAGAAATTTCCGGGCAATTCCAATTGGAATTTCGTTAATCGGACGATCAGTGATTTTTAAATAAATTCTTCCGTGGACTGCAGTCAGAAAGCGGTAAATCTGACTGCAGCTTAGTGAATTAATATCTATGGCTAATTAGTAAAGATTTAGGACTTGGAAAAATTATATAAATTTCTATGGTATAAATGTCACCTACTGTAAAAATATGAGAATTTTTGGAATGTTAGAACTATTTTATAAAAATCCTAGAAAACAGCTGAATAATTGAGTGTTAAGCAGAAAGTTGATAACTTGTGATTGTATGTATAAAGTGTTGTATGGATTTGTAATATGTTTATGATAAGTTGTTTGATTACTATGATCACATGGGAATATTTACATGCATGTTTGAGTGTTAGATATGTTGTTTGTGTGTATCACTTTGTGAGTAAATTGCGTGTGGAATTTGTATTGGTGTGATTACACACTGACGTGGAATTAATTGGTTTGTTAGGACGCAACTAGCGGTCCCATTTCTTATAACATCTTTGCCACACTAACCGAGCAAATAAAGGTGAGTTCACGGCCCCTAACTTTATCCGGTTTTTAAACAACAGGGGGAGAAACATGTATACACTCTCAAACTCAAACTCTTTACGTTATACGAATTTAACGTCACTTAACTATACGGTAACTAAGTTAATGTTAATGTAATGTTATGGTCACTATGCAGCTTTATCACTTAAGTCCTCGACAATCTCCTCAGATCGTTAGTATTTGGGTTAAATAGCGGGGGAATTATAAGTAGTACTACTGGGTCTGACGAGCCCCATCCGAGCTAGTCGCGCTAGCCGACCGGGTATGGTCAACGGATGTATGATTGGCCTAACACCGCCATGGTCATGTGATAGGCCTGGCAAAACGGAGGCACACAGTCAGCTTCGATCGCGAACACTTAGTGACATGACTTTAGGCTAGCTACCTATATACATTAATATTGAACTTAATTACGGAACAACTTAATATTCTGGGTTTGGAATATTGGAACATCAACTTATTATCCCGGGTTGGGGATAATGGAAACAATAACTTAATATTCCGGTTTGGGAATATTGGAAACAACAACTTATTATTCCGGGTTGGAATAATGGAACTGATATGTTATCCCGGGTTGGGGATAACGGAGTAACAAACTAAAACCGAACAACGAATTTATGAAAACCTGTGAACTCACTCATCTTTAATGTTGACACTTGTTTCTTTACATGTTTCTCAGGACGCTAGGAGCTCTAGGTGCACGCACATGCATTGAACAAGACATCTTTATCGCGTCTCATTTATTAATATTGTTTTGGGATTTTTCATTTGTTTTGGCGTTTGTGTTGGCGCCCGCATCATTACTTAATTATGCTTCCGCTCAAATTTAAAACTGATACTCATGCTAAATATTGGTAATCTAAAATTTACAACAAATGATTTTGGAAAACGTATTATAAAATCATATAGAGTCGTTCGACATACTAGTGTCTTAGATTCTGGTTTGTTCACACGTCTCGCGGTAAAACTCCGTAAGTGGAAATTGAGGGTGTGACACATACTTTATGCTTAAATCACAACTAAACAATCCAACATACATGCTTGATACATTATACATAAAGTCATGTATGCTAGACTATTCTTATGCTTTATACTTACATTAACTTCGTCAAAGTTTCCCTTAACATGTATAGCGCTATAGGATTAACGCACCGCCCATATTCTTGAGGTCATGGTAAGTAAACAAAACGATATATTCATTGCTATGATTATATTACGCTACCGGGAATCTTTGGGTTGACATCTATAGTTGCATGCTAGCATCGTATGTTAGTTCTAGTTTACTATTATGCCATATGGATTCGTTTAAACTTTTATACCTATGTTAGTATTCAAACATGTATGCTCACCATTACCTTGTGTGTTGAACTATACTTTTTGCATGAACTTGATGATGATGACGACAAATGAAACTTAGTAGGATGAACTAGAAACTCATCTTAATTTTTTGTACTTGTTGTATTTATCCTTTTGTCAAATTGTTGTATTTTTTCTTCGAAACATTGTACTTGATTTTAGCAATGGAATGAAATCTTGACTATTAAATACTTGTCGCAAATTAGCGTTATGAAGTCTCGAGCAATCTCGTTTTCATCTCACTCTTATGTTTCCGCTATTGGTTGGGGTGTGACAGATTGGTATCAGAGCCATAATTATAGGAAATTAGGAAAAATTGTCATGATTTGACCTAGTCTATAGTTTAAGTACCATACTTAACCATCCTTGAATTTTCAAGATTAAAATACTTGCATTCTTCCTAAAATTATACATGCCTTTCCTAAGGCTAACACAATGCACACATGAAGACGTGAAGACACTCGTATTTTATAAACGGGATGATTTTTCACCAAAAGTAGGCGTGAAAACCCACAACTTTTGATGAAGTCCCTCAATCCGCGTATTTGTTTTTTCACGAAATTACACCATCAAGTTAGGAGTGAAATCCACATCTTCATAGAAAATTTCCCATTCATAAAGTAAGGGACCCTTACCAATGAGTCGAGATTTACTTCCTTCGCCTGTTCGGTGAGTACTAACCACACTTGGGGTACGGTGTTGCCAAGTTAGGGGTGAAACCCGCATCTTGACAACTAGTCGTACTCCTCGATTTTCAATCCCGCCAAAGTTTTGAATTTTTGATCGACTAGGGACATGTAGTAACCGGACGAGTGAATACTGTTAATCGCTCCTCGGTGAGAGTATTCTACGTATTAGGCCAAAGCATGTTTCGAAAAGATTCGAAGGCTCTAACAAAAAGATTCGAAGGTTCGAAACACATATGGTCCACGGAGGACAAAGAAGAAGCGCAAAGAGTAAAGGGAAGCGCACGATAGATGAATTATGGTGCGGGCAGCAAGTCATATTTGCAATCATTCTTGAGGGCCTTGCGCCACACGCCTCGTTGTAATTACCGGAATCCTGGGTCATTACGAAATAGATTACATCTTCATTGACGAAGGAAGCATGACTGATATAATCTACGAACAATGTTTCAACCAGTTTGACCCGGAGGATAAGGCGCGCCTAGAACCAGTCGATTATCCTTTGTCAGGATTTTGCAACGAAACGGTCTTTCCTCTTTGTCAAATTTCCTTCTCGGACATGCTGACAGATCGGAAACACTCAAGAACAATAGAGTAAACTTTATGGTGATGCCAACCAACTCAAGGCACGACGTCTAGATTGGTAGAGAAACACAAGGCCATCTGAGCATGGTGACTTCCACTCCACATTCTGCGATTGGTTTCCAAACTGAAACCGGGTTGTGATTATATACTCAAGAAAAGAAGTGATGGCAGCAAACGAGGCATGCCCGACAAAGATTAGCAAGGATACTCCGCGCACTGAGCTGGAGAAATGGGTTTTAAATCGAAAGTATCCAGAACAAACAGTGACAGTTGGTCCCGCCATGTCCGAAAAGATTCACGCTTTCTTAAAGCAGTTGCTTTAAAAAAACGTGGACATCTTCGCATGGTCACCGGCCGATATGACTAGTGTTCCACGGGACATCACTGAGCATTATCTGAACACCTTTCCATCTGTGGAGCCAGTCATTCAAAGAAAGCGCAGCTTGGGGTCGGAGAAAACAAAGGCAATGAACAAGCAAGTTTCAGAGCTGCTGAAAGCCAGCATTCTGCGAAGTCAGGTACCAAACATGGGTAGCCAACCCAACCCAATGATGGTAGAAAAATCAAACGGAGGGTGGCTCATGTGTGTGAATTACAAAGACCTCAATAAAGCGTGCCATAAGGATTGCTATTCTTTTCCAGAGATAGACAAGAAAATCAACTCCCTCGCGCCATTTAGATGGAAGTGCTGACTGTTATAATGGATACCATCAGGTGTAAATGGCCTTGAAAGATGAAGACAAAACGGCATTTCGCACTGAGATGGGTATTTTCTGCTACACCAAGATGCCATTTGGCTTGCGCAATGCTGGCGCGATGTACCAGCGGGTAATGGATTAAACATTTGGTGACAAAATCGGGAAACATGTCAAAGTTTACATCGATGATTTGGTGATCATGAGCCCAGAAGAGGATCTCATGTTGAAGGACATAAAGAAAACTTTCAAGTTACTGCACAGCGTAAACATGAAGCTTAACTCGAGCAAATGTTCATTCGGAATGGAAGAGGGAATGTTTCTAGGTTCATCGTGACAAAAGGAGGTTTTAAGGTCAACCGTGAGAAGGTACAAGCCATTGAGCGCATGCCATCTACAAGTAGCATAAAAGAAATGCAATGGTTGCTGGGCCGGCTGGCCGCGTTGAACCGTTTTCTATCAAATCACGCTGCAAAATCTTTTCCTTTCATCAGCATGTTGCGTAATGGTGTAAAAAAGAATGAGTTCGATGGAAGACAGAGGCTGAAATTGCTTTTAAGGAAATGAAGAGGAGTGCCTGATCCAACTTCCAACCCTGACCGCCCGCGCGAAAAAGAACCACTGGTCCTGTACTTGTCGGCCTTCGACAAGGCAGTTGGCGTAGTGCTATTGGTAGAAAGGGATGGGGTTCAGATTCCAATCTACTATGTTAGCCGAATGCTCACTGATCCTGAAACAACGTACTCAATCATGGAGAAACTAATCTTAGCTTTAGTCCATGGGTCTAGGAGACTGCGTAGGTATTTCATGAGTCATGATGTTCTAAAAGTAGTTAATTAAAAACAAATCAAATTACCCTAATTCTAGACTCAAATTAAACTCTAGACTCCTAAACTATACTAAACTACTAACCGACAAGTGGACCGATCAATTGTAGAATAGCATTAAGCAAGTCCAGATTATCGAACCCACAAGACTCTCTAATTACTATGACCACTTAACTTAGACTCAATTAAAACACTTTAAATATTTGAAGGGGGTTTGCTACTAATTCTAAATTATCAATTAAACTAAAACTACTAAATTGGAACAAATCAAACTATGAACTTTTTAGGAAATTGGAAATTAAATAAGGAAATAATGAACTAGTCACCTAGGTTGGATTTTTAGAATACTACTCATTTGATTTAATAACAATTTATTAAGTTGAATGTTTTACTGGGATCTTGCAATATTAAATCCTAGGTTTACCGAACAGGACCCCCGACCCTTCTCAGGAAGACACCTATGATAACCTACAATTATTATGTGTTTACCGGTTCTAAAGATTTCTTTTCAATTCTCTTTTAATTTAGTAAAGTGTCTAATTAGTTAACTACTTCTCAATAATTAACCTAGACCAACTACAACTTCTAGTTTAGCTTAACCCGCTTAATTTTGACAAGTAAATTAGATTTGGGAATTTCTCAAAACCTAAACCTAACAATTTATCTAATTAATTCAGCCAACTAATTGTTACTTCTTAATAACTAATTTAGGTATAATGACAAAACTGAATTTATATTTCATTCAATTGTTTTCCCGGTTTTATTGGCCAATTTACTGACAACTTCCCGAATCCCGAAAGACACGAAAAAGCATCACAGACCTATTCTATGGAAGACATCCTCCTAGATCCATGTAAACAATTAAACAATCATAAATCAATCAAAATCATGCCAATACACTAAACTAGATAACTGAAGTTGTGAACTTTACCAACTACACATTCAAACCAAAGTTAAACTAAAATAAATCAAACTTTCATAAAATCCATCATCCAAACCTAGGTAACCGAATTAAATCTAGCCAAATATCATGTTTGAAAAACTAATTAAACAAGGTTTAGAAAAGAATACATAATCAAGTAAATAAAGGAGTGTAAAGATCAAGAATGTTGCGATAAAACGGTTCAAGCTCCTACCTCGAAACTCCTTGGTAACCCGTACGATTCTTGAAGCCTAGATCTTCTTCTCCTAGCTCAAAATCTCCAGAAAAATTGCTCCAAAAGCCCTAAGTTCGTCCAAGTTGGTCCCAAGATGTGTTTTAACTCAATAATGATTCAATAAATAACAAACAAATCCGAAAGCAACTCCGTTTCGAAACTTTCTGGATAAAACACCCTCTCGCCGGCCGCGAGAGGGATAAAGCCTTCCGGTCGCGCCCCGTGACCGAGTCATAACTCCGGAGATAATCATCACCCTCTCACGCCCCGCGAGAGGGATATGCCCTGCCGGTCGCGGTCCGCAAGAGGGTTAAAAACCCATAATTGCGTTTCGTTTCCTCTTTTTCGATCCAATCACGTCCCGGCTCGGTTCTATTTACCATTTTAGCTCGTTTTTCCCATCCTTCCAACCGTTTTCACAAACCAAGACCTGCAAAAGGCATTTGGATAAAAAGTAGATAAATTCTTGACAAACCGAAACGAAAACGTGCTAAAGCTATACAAACTCTACAAGATAAATGGATGTATTATTCAATACATCAAATAACCACACACTTTCTCTTTTTCTCCCTCGAAAAAGAATTGTGCATAAACGGAATCATAACCAAACAATTAATCGATTTCACAAATTAAGGTTATTTTCATTAGGGAATGAGATATATGTTAACCGCGATTGCAAGTATTGGATCCACTCAAACTCAAAATTCGATTCAAACCTCTTATCATGTGAATTTAGTTTAAGTGCGGTCAATCTACCTAGGGTCTCACACTAGAATCCACAGTGCCCCTAATCTCCCCTCAAGCTTATAGAACAAAAGGAATGAATTATTTAAACCCTTTCCTAACTGTTTTATACCAAAATATAAAGAATTTAAAACCAAGCAATCTTCTCTTTTTATCCTTTTTCATTCAAGCATTTGATTTCTTTTTGCATATCTAACCTAGAGGCTGTCTCGACCAGAGTCACCATCCCCGAAAGCGACAACGTGGGCTTCGATACTTAAAATTTCAACTAATCCTAGAGGGATTCTCGATTGAGTCACCATCCCCAAGGAAGATTCGATAGGCCTTGTCTACTTTTCAATCAAGCTCAATTTTTTTCTATTTTTTTCTTTTTAGATGATTAAAAATTCTAAAGATTTTAGCTTATAACGGCATTCTTATACTTTTTTTGGCGATTTTAGTTTCCCATTTTTCCTAGATGAGTACCCACTAGTAGACCGACAATTAAGGTATATTAATCTCAAAGAATATAAGAACCGAATCGAGCCTACTCACATATCCCAAGTTAGACACAAACTCACCCTTTTATTTGTCATATTATTATTATTTGAAACCGAATAAAAATTTAATTTTTCTATCATTTTCCATTTAATTTCATGCAAACTTCTTTTCCAAAAGACATTTTCGGATTTTTTAAATTTTTTAACTAAAATACTCTACTATCTCATCCCCACACTTAAATTTTTGCATTGTCCCAAATGCAAGGCTGAGACAACCTACCACTCAAAATAAAACAAAACAAAATAAAGAAAGAAAAACACAATACAAAAGTGAAGCGACTTAGCTGGTAATGCGAGACTGTCAATGTGCCAGTCAGTCCACTCATGCTCTCCAAACCGAACGCGCTCAACGTAC